>JACYXH010000289.1:0-147500 GCA_026745465.1 Lota lota | reverse complement strand
GGGTCATTAGGAAACACGTCTCTTTGCTGGAGAGGCCATTGAGAAGTCCCAATTAGCCAGCATTAAGAGGTGTGGTGGTGGTGAGGGGGATGGGGGTCCTGATTTATCACATTGATCAGATTCCCCTTTGTCACCTTGATTCATCACCTTCAGCCGGGAGTGAGGATAAGCCATGCAGAACTAACACCACAAGAACATCCAGATGGTGGCAATATTAGTTTGTCGTTAGCCCAGTGGACGTGCCACGTATACAGCATGGACACACACGAGCATTCACACACACAATGATTCACACACGTTGACACAGACAAACAAACACACATGCAAAGACACAATGCTCACACACACTTGCACACACATATTTGTGAACACACATATGTGAGCACATATTCACACATACACACATACACACACACAGACATGCATCGATTTATACGTAAACACACAATGCTCTCTCACACACACACACACACACACACACAGTCTGTTGGAGGATCTCCTCTGTGATGGGATGCAAGGTCAGGTCTATCTGATGGACAGTACTGTGTTGTGTGATGGGACGTATGGTCAGGTCTATCTGATGGGGAGCAGTGGGATGTGTGATGGATGAGCAGAAAGAAGTAGGGTGTCTCCATGCAGATAACATCTACTACTGTGGAAGGGGTTGAGTATCGGTGTGTTTGGCGTCTCTGTATTCATAATGTGGTTTGACGTCAGCTCAACTTCACTTCATGCCGCTCATGTTTGTTTGTGTGCAACAATGCACACAAACATATGATGTCCATACGTGTTCATGTAAATAGATAATGTGTGCAGGGTATGCTTTTACTGTCTGAACATACATAGATGTGTGTATGTGTGTGTGTGTGTGTGTGTGTGCGTGTGTGCATGCGTGAGTGGGTGTGTCCGTGTGTCTGTGTGTCTGTGTGTGTGTGTGTTGTTTGCAGTTTGGGTGCATCTATTTGACTTGAAAATGCGAATAAAAATGCAAATGCTGAACTCCCGTCCCGCCTACCCCCCCGACCCCTCCCCTCCACAACCACCAGTTGAACCCCCACCCTCCCATCATGCACCTCTTTCCCCGGGCCCGGCCCCCGGACAGGAGGAGGGGGAGTCCAACAAGGAGGACCAGGAGGACGGGCTGATAAGACATGATAACAGGTTGGGCCTTGTTCTGAGAGGAGCTCTATTGCCTCTGTCGCCCCATCTGTCCATCCATCCAGACCCCTCCATCCATCTCGGCTCGTCGACAGGGTGCGACTGGCCCACGGCGCGTAGAGGAAGCCCCTTGTCAAGATAGGCTCCTTATCAGCCCAGGGTCAGTCCCGCTCGTTCCCAGCCATCCATCACCCTTCCGCCTGGGCCACATAAATGAGCGTTTACCCTGCACACGACCTGATTGGATGGCCCTGAGAGATAGAGCACATGGCGCAGGGGAAGAGATAAAACCGGCTGCAGGCCTAAAGTCCCCAGTCGTTTTGTTGCGGAGAATGGGTGAGAGATTGAAAGAGAGCCAGTGAGAGGTCCAGAAATGCCCGGAAAGAGCCAAAGAGTTCAGATTAACCTTTTCTCTGTTGGTTCCCTAGGTGGAAAAGGACTCATCTCTTACAGCCTAAGATCAGGGACTTAAGTAGAAGTACAAAAATACTACTTTGGTAAAGGTTAAATCCCTCCATTTAACATTTTACTCAGGACTTTAAAGAGCTCTAAAATAGTGTTACTCAAGCAAAGCCCAATTAACTCAAAATAGTAAGGAAGCACCGGAGTACTCGCAGTTCTCTGGTATGTTCCAGTCTTGGATCTTGAATGTGCTCCCTCTGGAGAGGAGAGCACTCCCATCCTCTACTCCTGATCCTCTTCTTCTTCTACTCCTTCCTCCTGTGCTTGTTCGGCTTGTATTAGCGCCCCGCAGGGACGGACTATGGATCAGCGGAGGGGAAGCTGTCTCTGTCGAGCATCGGCCTCCCGCTCACGATAGAATAAGCGGCCAATTAGCTCGCCAGGCGACCGCGGCTCCTCGTCTCCATCCGACCACAGATTAATGAGCGGCCAGCGCTTTCCCTCCCAAAGCCCATTTATCAGGACCAGCAACTGGGTCAGATCATGATTAAACGCCGAGACCTGCTGACTCTCCCGGGACACCCACCCCCTCCAGGACATGGGACACCAACCAGCGCTATACACTCTGGCTTAGACTTAATTGTTCCCCTCTTCTCCCTCCTCCTCCTCCTTCTTCTCCCTCCTCCTCCTCCTTCTTCTTCTTCTTCTTCTTCTTCTTCTTCTTCTTCTCCCTCCTCCTCCTCCTCCTCCTCCTTCTTCTTCTTCTTCTTCTTCTTCTTCTTCTCCCTCCTCCTTCTTCTTCTTCTTCTTCTTCTTCTTCTTCTTCTTCTTCTTCTTCTTCTTCTTCTTCTTCTCCCTCCTCCTCCTCCTCCTCCTCCTCCTCCTCCTTCTTCTTCTTCTTCTTCTTCTTCTTCTCCTAGATATTGGGGTTGTGCTCACAATAAGAGCGGAGGAGGAGACTTAATAGGACCTCGGGGGGTGGGAAGGTGGGTGGGGGTGAGGGAGTCCTATTAGGGAACCGCAAAAGGAAAAGGGAAAAGGGACACATGTCACAGATCCACAGAATGTGTTGTGGAGGGCAGCTTCCACTTCGGACTGACACATGGCACATGGTGTTAGAGAGAGGGTGGGTCGTCGTGTTAGACAGGCCGTCTCATCTTTAAAACAAATTTAAATCTATGTATAATAAAAGCATGAGATAGCCACTGCCTGTGATTCGTAATTATCAAAGTTTAAATGTTTACCAAAGTTTTAAAAACCTCACTCATCCCTGATCATGTGAGTGAAACTAAATCATGAAAATGACGGTTTTGAAAATTGCTTATTAGTGGATGAAATTTGTCTAAGCTTGTCAACATGTTCATTCCCTTTAGCCATCCCTCCCATGAGGAATGCGTCTGAAATAAACCAGCCACACTGCCTCCAGCCCTCCTCCTCCTACCCCTTCCCCCCTGCCCAACCTTCCTGCTGGATCACCCAGCTCATTGATCAGTACGCGTTTTGCCAGGACAAAATGTGATTTAGCGTGTGTGTCGAGTTAGCGCGTTAGCCACTTGATGACATTATCCTGGGGAGCGCGGGCAGACAAGTGGTAATATAATTACAGCGTCTCGGGGCTGGCAGGGAGACGTTCACGGCTGTGTGGTTAAGTGAATCAGGGGTACTTCTGCAGCGCACGTTCATCAGCCTATGATGTAGTCCTGTGTCAACAAGCTGGGGACCTCTGGAGTGTGCTAGCGACGGTGTTGGGAATGGCAAGGAGTGGGTGGGGGGGGATGAAGGACAACCGCAACCTGAGGTTTGACACCCAAAGGGAATCTTGATGTTCCCTAAGGGATTTCCAGGAATCCAGCAATGATTTTAGAACAACACAGGATCTACCTCAATAGAGCTGCCATTATATTGAGTGGAAATGTTTGTATGCTGACGATGTTCAATAACATTTTGTACTTTGGCATTCTGGGAAATGTAACCGCCACGTTGCTTTTTGTGCCGTTTCTTTCCTATGACCGTTGATCCGATCTGCGTCTTAGAAATAGTTGTCATAGCGATCGTCGTCATGTCATGGCATGGGCAGTGGCTATGCTGTGCTGTTCATACAGAGCCATCCGGATAAACGGGGGGGGGGGGGGGGGGGGAATCGATGTCCATTTGAAAGGCAGCGTCGGAGCTCCGCAGTCAGTCTGACCCTGCGCTGCCCCGGCCTTTCAGCGGCTCTGCTCTGGGCGGCAGCTGGACAAAGCTGGCCGGGGTCTCAGGCCAGACTGGACCTTGAGCTGAGTGAGAGAACCGGTCCTGCTAATGTGGGGCCCAACAACGGCCAGGACAAGCTAGAGCACACACACACACACACACACACCCACACATCCTGACAAGGGGACCAAAAGGGGGGTTGGCTAGGGGCCAAGGTCATCGTCCGAGGTGACCCCTGAACCCCAGGCATGTTTAGACATGTCGCGGAACAATGCAGAAGGCCGGCCCGGGGCAGCAGATTAAAATATGGAAAGGATGAAAGAGGCCAAAAGGGCTCCGGACCCTCGCTGCTCCTTGTTATTTTAGCGTGTTTCTTGTCTTCATGTGTGCGCAGCGTTGCCGTGGAGACCCGGTCAAAGAGCGGTCTGGGGACGACCGGACCACCGGACCTTCAGGGACCACCACCCCCCCCCCCCCCCCCCCCCCCCCCCCCCGCCCCCCGCCCCTTCTCTTCAATCACAGCTTCTCCTTTCAACGGCCCCCAGGTCCTCCCCACCCCCCAGATGTCCGGCCCTTGTGCCAGGTCCCTTTTGGGGGCCGGGACGGAGGTCTTACAGCAGGGATGATCCTGTATTACTGGGCCGGCCTGCCTTTCAGCCTGCCTTTCACCGCTCTTTCAGGTTGGGCTTAGCGTGGCTGGTGTGGTCCGGACTTATCCTCCTCCCGGTGTCCACCCGGGGCTGAGCCCACCCTTTGATGTCCTCATACTCATGACCACCACAACGCCGCCACAATACACATTTTGTCACGAGGCCAGGGAAGAAAAGGAGGAGAAAATAATGAAATGGAGCAACACCGCCCTCTAACATCCTCCATTGGAGAAGGTGGGGGTGGGGGTGGGGGGGGGGGGGGGGGGGGGGGGGATGTGCAGCACAGAGGATGAGGTCTCCATTTCTACGTTGAAAAGAGTTGAAGGAAAACTTGGAGGTGGAGGAAAACAAAGTGTACATCTTATTCTAAACTACAAAATGGCAATATTATATTGTTAGAATATTTCAATATGAAGTAGGTTTGACAGTTGGTTGGGAAATGTACTGTTTATTATCAGTGAACATAATAGACACGTCGACACCTGACAGAAAGAGTTCCAGTGAGTTCACTTTTCTCAATGGAAATTTGATCACAGAACAGACATACAATATAGACAATGTAGCACCTTGAGAAAGTCTGGCTTTTACACATCAAGTAAGAGTATGTGTGTAGTGTAGCCAAATTTGACTTATTTGAAATATTCTCCTGACAAACACACACATACACACCCACACAGGATAGATATACAAAAAGCTAAAATATTATGATCAAAAATCCTAAAAAAAACACCTAGAGCAGACAACGCCCTATCATCTGCCCTTAGCGACATCATCTGTGCATATTTATTTATCTCAAATGAAACGAGTGCTTTTCTTGATACATTCTGCATGAATGACTACTAATCATGTGCATGTATCGAACAAGGTTGTTCACCGCACCAATGGTTCCTTCTCTACTCTATTCCGGAGGCCAGTGGAAGCTGATCTGGGCTACCAGAGCACGGCGTTGACATTCTTCTGGGAAATGTAATACTGATCGTCTCCTTCACACGTCCCTCCCCGCGTCCTCTTGCAGCTGTTCTGGCCTGTCCTGTCTCATTTAGACTGTATTAACCTGCACCCCAACTAACCCATCACCTGCCTCTGCCGAGGTGTGTTCCATTATGTGTGTGTGTGTGTGTGTGCGTGTGTGTGTGTGTGATTATGTGTGTGTGTGGTGGTTAGAGTCAGACACTGTTTTGTGTTGTTTAAGACCACTGGTCCATACCAGTTGTGTCTTGTTCAGTTTAGGACGCCAGGCCTAAGCGTGTGTGTGGGTGTGTTTGTGTGTGTGTGTCTCTCGCTCTGACACCCCTGTGTGTGCTCATTCAGCACAGAGGTCGTGTGTCAGGGGTCAGGGGTTCTGGCTGGGCGGGGGTAGGGTTTGAGAGGATGTGTGTGTGTGTGTGCATGCATTGGAAGGTAGAGGTGGGGCAGGGCGGGGGGGGGGGGGGGGGGGGGGGGGGGGGGGGGGTGGGTGGGGGTTTGGGGGGTTATTTGAGGCCAACCAGGCCCTAAGGCAGTAGATAAAGTACTATCTTTATTAGTCCCAGGAGACCACAAGGGAATTTAATGCCCCAGGAAACATATGAACGTACTTGTTTGTGTGTGTGTGTGTGTGTGTGTGTGGGGGGGGGGGGGTTCTTGATAGACGTGTAGCAGGTTAATGCATAAGTGTGTATGTGTATATTGTGGTGTATGTGTATGTGTGTGTGTGTATGTGTGTGTATGTGTATGTGTATGTGTGTAGGTCTTAAGGGGTGTGTTGTGCAGTAAAGAGGTCAAAATTGCACAGTGGAGTGGAGGTGGTGCCTGCAGGTAGGCTGGTGGTCTCGGTCCCATCGGAGTGTGTGGACCTGGGGGGGGGGGGGTGCACAGACCTCCAACACACCTTCTGGAGGGCCTGCAGGTGAAGCATAGGTGTGTATGTGTGGTTGTGCAAATGTGTTTGAAATGGAGAGCAAGAGAAAATGTAGTGCGAGAGAAAATGTAGTGCGAGAGAGAGAGAGAGAGAGAGAGAGAGAGGATAATTGAAATATAATGAAAGGAGATCTGGAAGAAATGATTGGATTGAATTGGATTAAAAGTATTAAAAACATCAAGTAGATTATGACAAATTATGAGAAAATAAAAACGAAGAAATATGGAGCAGCTGAGGTTTGGAAGAAAACCTGGACATGAAGGTTGACATGAAAATACATCTCACTCATCATTTATATTATATTATAGACAAATAGACAGACAGATAGACAGATAGAGATTATCTCTTAATTTGTGCTTTCATGCCTGCAAGAAAAGGTATAGCATGTAAGTGTGTTTGTCAGAAATTTTCATAAACGTTTGCCTCAAGTAAAAAGCCCACTTTGACCTGCTGAATATGCTTAGAGTTAGAAAGTGATAGTGTGTGTATACACACAAGAGCAACCCCTGCCAAATAAACCTTAATAGAAGAGGACAACACTACAGTTCTAAAAGTTATACAGGTGGGCAAAGACGCACTGTGTTTCACCTCTAGCCGTCTACAAGATTAAAAACAAGTTTTAAAAATATAACCAATGACTTAATTTACCCCTCCTGCTTCACCAGAACATATTTACCAATGGTTCACCACTCATTTACATGACAAGTGCAGATAATTAGACATATTAATGTTCCATTCGCAGTGAATGTATCCTTATTTTACCTTTCCACTAGTTGAGGACATAGCTTAAAAAAACGACAACAACCCCACTGCTCTCTATAGGCGTACGCTCATGTGATGTCAGTAGAACGCTTTCAAAGTACTCCTTCATGTCATCCTCTACACTCCAGAAGTAGCTTTGCCCCAAGTAGCTCTCTGCCGCTAACTTGATTGTGTGCTGCTACTGCTAGCCACTTCTAAGCCTAGCTGGTCTTTTGTTTTATACAGGCTTGAATGTATACCATCGTCTTCTGCACTCTCCACTAAATCCTCTGTTTACGAGGGCCATTCTGCTGCATCTGTGTTTGTGTGTGTGTGTGTGTATGTGTTTGTGGGAGTCTGTTTGTTCGTGGGTGTGTGTCTGTGTGCACATATGGGCTTGTGTCCAGAAAGAGACAGAGAGGGAGAGAGGGGTTGTGTTTGAAGAGGGACAGTCAGGCCAGCCGTCTCCGACCACATTATCCACCTATTAAAGTGTGTCGCTTATTTACCGTCCTCTTCTGTGAGGGGAAGGGCCAGTGTGTGTGTGTGTGTGTGTGTGTGTGTGTGTGTGTGTTTGTGATAAAGGAGCCGGCGAGTGGCTATTTGACTTGAGGCTCAAGGGCCCTGAGGCAGGCGGGACACTGACTACAGTGCCACAGTATTGTCAGAGCAAACATTCCTGAGCACCCAGGATCACAGCCATGTCGGACACACACACACACACACACACACACACACACACACAATGCAAATGAACGACGTGCAGTAAAGGACACAAGACTTGCGCACTGAGGGGCATGGGCAGCATGTGACATGAAGGTCACATGCACGTCGCACACACACACGCGGCTCTGTATACACACACACATACACACACTCACACACAGAACACCGAAGCAAGTCTTGACTTGCTAGCAGTCAACCTTCACTGCTGGACAATAGAAACAAAGCAGTTCTGTGGTAACTGGGGAACCGGTCCCAATACGGCCATTCCGTTCCAATACAGTCAGCGCCTGCTCCAATATTTGAGGAGGTCACCAGTCCTGCCCTGGCCTGAGAGGGTAGGTCAGAGGTCAAGAGGGCACCCGGGGGGGGGGGGGGGGGGGGGGGGGGGGGGGGGAGGGGGGGGAACGACCAGCAGGTGAGCAAACAGAGGGAAAGATGGAGGTGGAAATGGAGGGAGAAGAAGATGGCGGTAGGGAGTCAAGAGGAGGGAAAGTAAATCTAGATTAGTTAAATGAGACAGGAAAGTGTCTCTTTCATTTCGATTATTCTTCAATAGATAGAGGGAGGGAGGGAGGGAGGGAGGGATAGATGTATAGATGGATAGATAGATAGATGGATAGATGGATGGATTGATATATAAAAGAATAAAATTGGTTAACATGAGGATAGGATATAATTGTAGTTTTCTAATGTTCTCATCTTCTTATTTTGTCTCATATCAATCCTGGTACTTAAAGAGGAAAACTTCACATAGAATACATTACATATAAATGCTTGTCTTACGCTTTTTATTCCTTAGTTATTTAATACATTTTATTTGTATTCATTCATTTGGTTAGTTCATTCTTTCTTTTTCCCTTCCTTCACCTCGTGTCACCTAAAAGCAGCCGGAAATGCGGCAGAAAATGACATCAACTTCTCAATTCAACGTTGTGTTCAATTCAAACATATGAACCTCCCAAACCCTTGATAATCAAATTTTCTACTGCTATTTGTGCATAGGTCATGTGAAAAGATAACAGTTTGACAGTTAGAGCTGTCACAAATTCCTGAAAACATTGATTAAGTAAGTTTACAACAAAGCTGTGAGTGTTTCTGGAAGCCAAGGCCAGCAGAGACAGGATGGACCATTGAATACTGATTGCGTTATCTTAAGCTTGTTTTTACTCTTCCCTTCCCAAAACACATGTCAAGTCCAAAATTGCAAAGCCAATTAAAAGCATATGCTCAAATTTGAATCTCAAACTCAACGTTTTCCCAAAGAAGACAAAGATCTCCACAACCGACTTGATCTCTTTACCGCTCAGGCCTTGTCTGGTTCTCATCTCCGACACAAGCAGACGCTGCTACGATACGACTGCTAGCCGCTCAACACTGCGGTGGAACGCAGAGACCAGCGCATTCGCAACCCCCTCGCTCCACCGCTCTGTGTTTGCGTTTGGCTTTAGCGGTCGCTAAAGGCCTCATTGACGACCAGTCAAGTAATGTCACCAGACCGTCTTCTGGTGCGGCCACGCTGCGGTACTTAAGGCCCTCAGGATCCTCAATTGGAGGGGCCCTTGTCCCTGCGGGCTCCCCTAAAGACGGGAGCTCGCCACTCGTCTTGACGTAACCAGTTTGGGCAGATACACTTTCAGCCCGGGCAACAGAGGCTTTTCATGGGGCCGCTTCCCCCCGCCCGCTCCTACCGGAGTCAGTGTTTACCTAAAGGCTAAGCCGATGGAGCTCCAGGCTCACCTGCAGGCCCCATGGGCTGCCATGAATGCATGCATAATCCCTCTAAGTCCATGCAGTCCCAGGGCTGACTGGCCTCCGTGTGTGAGGAAGAGCTCACTGGTCCACTCTCTCTCTCGCTCTCTCTCTCTCTCTTCTCTCTCTCTCTCTCTCCCAAGCTCCCTCCCCTCCGTCTCACCCATCCCCGTTCTCCCCACTTGTGGAACCTTTTGCGTGGTGATGTGTTTCCCCATGGCAACCACTACCCTTATCTGCATTTTCCAATTCAAGTCTTCAACAAGCGCAAACACGCACAGGCGCACACACAGGCACGCACAAACGCACGCGCACCCACACACACACACACACACACAAACGCACACGCACGCACACACTGACAGACACTCGGTCTCTTAAGTTTTCCAAGCCCTGTTTCCGCGTGTTTCAGCTGGATAATGTATTTTTCATGACTTTACTCCATGTGTTTGCTGTGTGTCTGGGAGGCCCGACGTGTTTTGAAAACAGGAACTCTAATGAACGAGCTGTTCCTGACAAGATGCTGGTTGTTCTCAACGTGTGCATCTGGTGGCTCAATGTGTGGGAGAGACGACCCAGCCCCTGGGAGGTATAGTGGGGAGAATAGAGATACATATAGAATATAGTTACGCTACATAGAGAGGCAATTGATGACGTCTGTTGGTGTGAGCCTATGAGGTCATGGCAGGGAGCCGTATGGGGTCAGAGCGATGAATGGTGAGAAGAACATGGAATGATGCCCATGCACGTACACACACGCGTGTGTGTGCGTTCACACACACATATGAGCCCACACACACACACACACACACACACACACACACACACAAACACAAACACAAGCAGACACCCACATACCACATTGATAGTCAAGCCTCCCTTCAAATGTTCAAGAATATCGCTCAACCATCGCTGCCGTTTTTCACAGCTTTCAGGGGCGGACAAGAAGAGACGTGTGTGTGTGTGTGCATGTGTGTATGTGTGTGTGTGTGTGTGTGTGTGTGTATGTGTGGGCGCGGGTGTGTGTGTGTCTGTGTGTGTGTAAGGGGTGTGATTGAGAAGGTCGCTGACCCCCGCGACTATGGCTGAAATCCCCACGGGTCTAATTCAGCGTTGGAATGGACCCCACAGCGCACCGGGAAGATGCCTGCGACATAACAAACACAATGGGCAATTGTGTGCTCTATTCTGTGGCGTGCAGAAAGCAGCCGGCCCAGGGGGACAGTGCAGGGCTTTGTTAGCCTCTGAAACAGAGACAGGGGGGGGGGGGGGGGGGGGGTGCGCCTGTTGGTTCAACAAGCCGGTGATAACATTTAACAGTTTGGCAGATTGGCCTCCCAGGACGATATCTGTTTGATTTACATCCAAACCCATTCTTCAGCCTGGTCCATTAAAGTCAGACAGTTGACATCTTTTTATTTTTGTATTTTTACGTGGTGTGTCCGCAGGGCAATTTAGTAACATTACCACTGTACAGATCAAAGGGTGGAGTAAATGTTGGGTTATTTAGCGTAATAACCTGGGTTCTGGAATATATGCCATGAAACGTTGAGGAATTAGAATTTGAAAAGCATTAGCAATATTAGTAATATATTATATATATGTTTTATAATTCCGTTGGCATAAGACCCGTCATTGCTCCATGTAAGAGAAGCGTGGAGTATTCTGAATTTGTTCTCAATGGAGCTCTCTGTTTGTTTGCCTTCCATGCAGCCCCTCTATCAATTGACTTTTCCGTACAATTAATTCAACAGAAACGGGAATGAATTTCCGTCAACATTTCCAAGAAAAATATTGGGATACACGGCACCATTCCCCCCCATCTCAGAATTCCCCCAGCACCCGCTCAGAGCCAGGCGGGTTATTGGACTACGGCTGTCAGAATCTCCCTTTCTCCCACAACCTCCCATCAAACCTCTCCATCTCACAGAGCGAGCGGGAGAGAGAGAGAGAGAGACAGAGATCACTCAGAACAAAGCCCGCCTCCCGCACAAGCCGGCAAACAACCTCCAACACGGCTGCAAATGCCAAAAAAAACGCCCCAACCCCACAATTTATTGCCTCTTTTCTCCCTTGCCTTATTCAATGTTTTCAGCAGTATGCGACATGCTGTTATCGCCCCCCCCCCCCCCCCCCCCCCCCCACACACACACATCCCTCACACTAGACATGCAGATAACTGGTGTGTGTGTGTGATAGTGTGCGTGATGAGGCGGGGGGGGGGGGGGGGGGGGGGAATTAAACAGAAGCAACATCACCAGTCTTTTCGTTTTCTTGCGGGTAACTAGAAATGATGCTTTGTGCATGTCGGCTGCTCCGGCCCCGTAGTTGACAGGTCTTTCCTTAGGCTGCCTTTTGTGTCAGCGGCATAAAGGCTGGGGAGGAAAAAACACAAGCTGAGCCACTGTGCCGTTGTGGCACCGGCTATTAGTCAACGTGACGGCCTTTGCAGATGCTAATGGAAGTATAGTGTGTCCGGGCCCCCCCCCCCCCCACCCCCAAACCCCTAACCCTCCGCCACCCCCAGAATGAGACTATCTGATGGCACAAAAGCGTTCTGCTGAAGGTTGACTTTTCCCTCCCTTTCTCTTTTCAGGGCCGCTACAAAGTCATTAGCTTTTCTTCTTCCCCACACTTGTTTTTCTTTTCCTTCCCCTGCCCTCCCCCACTTTTTCCTTTCTGCTTTCAAACCGTATGCCGACGTGAGGGGAAGGGGGGTGGGGGATTTCCCAAGTGTGGCGCCCCAGGTGATGCAACCCCCTTCCCTCCCTCTCCTCCTCCACTGTGAGTTGCCCATGGGCCCCGTGGAGATGTGGTAACAACCGGGGCTCTTATGAAAGGGGAGAGGCCTGCTATCTGTGAGTGCAGGGGACCTCCTCACCTCGGCCTTATTAATCAGCCTCCCTGCTCCCCAACCTTGCCTATAACCCCTCCCCAGGCCCAGTGTGCTGCAGCCTGGGCCCTAGCTGGGGCGAGGGTGGGTGGAAGGGGGAGTGGGGGGGGGGGGGGGGGGTGATGGGCAAGGAGATGTGGCCCTCTGGAGATATCCAGTGATGGGGCTGTCTGGGCTGCAAGAAGCATTGCACCCTGAGCACAGAGGTCATGGTACTCTGTAGGATGTGGCTGTAGGGGTATCAGCAGCATCATCATCATAAGCCCATGGGATGGAAACCATTCCCATTTAACCTCGCTCCCCAAGGGGAACCGCCGCACTCGTTAGTAGTAGCTTTCCTAGGGTAACACAGCTGATCTTCCCCACCCCGCAATAATTATCTTATCAAAAACAGTGGATTTTCCTAGTAAATGACATGGTTAAAACAGTCGAATGCAGTGTATGAGACACTATTCTGTATGGAGCCAGGAGAGGGTTACTGACGGGTGTTTGACTCCCAGCAGAAAGGTACTGTGTTCAATGCCTCATGTATGCAGTCTACCTGTCAGGCAAGATGCCTTCACCATACCTTCTCCTTAATGACCTGTTTCTGAATTCACTCCAGTCGCTTTGGGGCATACAATAGTAAAATGCCCTGAAAGAACAAAGTCTTGGTCAACAAATGAATTTATCAGATTCCATATACTGCCAAACTGTCTAGCTTCCTTTGCAAACAAGGTTTTGTATCAAAGTTGAAGTAACATTTTTTGTCCAGTTGTTCTTGCATCCTTGACCAACACACCTTACCCTTCACTGCTCACTAAAGACATGTCCTAAAATAATAGATCAAAATCATTGAGGTCACATTGGATAAAACATGTGAAGAAGAGCATGACATGTATCGTTTTTAATTATGTCCATTTTATTTGCACTTTTCTTCCTTTAAAACAGATCAGTCAATAAATAAAGCACATTTGGGGTACACCATGCAAACATTACAATCTACAACATAGAACAGTTTAATTCGAACACTTTCTTTCAGCGAAATAGAAGTTTGTTTTCCTCACACTAGACGTTTTTTTTACCCAGTGTGAGTGAACTATACTTTCTCAGCTTCACCTGTGCACAGTTGACGGTGAATATATATATATATATACAAATATGCCCCATATACACATATCAATGACGTGGAGTTGGGTCCCCGCTGCACCTTTGAACTCCGGAAGATTAACGTGAGTGGATAGACCAACAGAAAGAGCGGGAAAGTTACTCAAAGCGCTTACGGTGGAAAGTGTGAAGTCGAACAAAGGAGCACATCATCACATGTTCTGACCTGGACCTGGACAGAACAAACCCAGGTCTGTGATTGGTTGAATTAAGTCTGGTGCCCAGAGAGAGCTTTCACTGTATAATCACCCCGCACACACACACACACAAACACACCATCGTATACCACACCAATTCTGCTCAAATTTCCACATAATGGTTAAGAGTGTGCTGTGATTTGAAGAGAGTGAGCTTCAGAGAGCTTTGTGTAATTTGAGATTTTTTTTGGATTTTGCATGACTAAATAGACCCCCATCTGTGACATCTGAAACGGAACACATTCGTCCAACAGAGACTTTGTTTAAGAGAACAGATCGATGGTTGCCAGGACAAACAGATGCATAAGGAGCGGGCAAAGCTGTAGCATTTTAGTATCAAGAGGGTCCTAGTGGGGCATTTAGCTTACTTATTTAAGCTATTAGCCAATCTATTGAACAAAATGGGTGACAGCTGAACTAAATGAAGTACATACACCATGTTTTTAATACACTGGTAAATTGGTAACTAATAAAAACCAATACTGGCACATTATACTAATTTAGGTGGATATGGTTGTGATTAGTTACTTCA
This sequence comes from Lota lota, assembly GCA_026745465.1. Taxonomy (NCBI): domain Eukaryota; kingdom Metazoa; phylum Chordata; class Actinopteri; order Gadiformes; family Lotidae; genus Lota; species Lota lota. The sequence goes on along the minus strand of JACYXH010000289.1, from coordinate 133,213 downwards.
GAGCCAGTTTGGGTGGCAAATTAAAGTGCATTGGATAATAATTATCATAGGTGTCAAATCACGTTTGGCCATACGCATGGCTAACTACACAGCCAACTAATGTCCTAGGTGGTCACGTTTTAGATGGTAGGCTTGCACAGGCCTACATCTTGAACTGACAAATGGTGTAGCTGCTTGGCGAAGATCCATTGAGAAGACCTTTCTCCTTTCTCCTAACTGCGTCTGTTTGATCCGAGTCACATGGGCTAATGATATTCACACGATTTTTCTGCAAGCCGCATAAAAGAAAAAAGAATAATAATGAACAAAACGAAGAAAAAAAAAGCAATGAGTCTGTTGTATCTCTTTCTTCTGGTTCTTCTTCTCCAAGTGCAGGGGGCTGGTGGGGGAGGGCTGGGCATTCAGATCAGATGGTGGAGGAGGACAGGGGAGGGGAGTTGAGGACAACCATTTACAGGAGCAGCTGAGTTCAGTCCATTACGTTGCTGTGATCTGCACTTCAGCCTACGATGTCCCTTGTAAACCAAAGACCGGAGGACATTATATTTAGAACCACTATTGTACTATAAGGTTCAATAAAATACAAACACAAATATTTGGAAAATAAAATTGGAAAAAAAAACGTACTGGGCATAATAAAGAATTCATATGGATAATAAAACAAAACAATCTGATATATGATCTATATGGTGAAGGCAGAATATTAATTTGAATATTTAAGTCACAATGTGTAATTAATGAATGTAATTGCGCCCCTCCCAGTAAGTAAGTAGTAGTATAGTAAGATTCTTGTAAACAAAGAGAGGTGAAATACTTGTTATTTGGAGAATATATCAGTTATAGGATGTGATTTTATAGATAAATATTAAAATCACTATCAATCAGCATTGACAAATATGTCCATGTTCATTTACGCTACGAGCTAGTTGAAATGTTACACATTGCGACTTTAAATAATTAACTTAATAACTAATCATTTCTGACTTGCATCTTATCACTCTTTGCCATTTCAGTGCAATAATAATAATAATAGGTTAATATTTTAAAAGTTTCATATTTAATACATTTTTTGGACTTGTATTTGCCCTGTATTTCATCTTAATATGCACATTAACAGACACAATGAGTGATAAAGCTGGTCTCTGGTGTAGAGTTGCATCTGAACTCTTGGTCAGAAGCCCAGATGCTGAAACACATACCTGGTTCTCCTATTTCTCCTTGTGGAGCGCTTCTATGAAGGCTTCAAGCTTCTCCTGGATTTCACGCACTTTCTCTGAAGAGAGATAAGCACAAACAGCCAGGCCACGGGGGTTAATGATGGAGCCAGACAGATGTTTCCCATGCATCAAAATTTAATAAATAGATCCCATTTCATATTAAAATACAGCTGGCTTACTCGCACGTGTGTGTGTACTTTTTCAGCTGTTTCAGAGCCATTCTTTTGTACCATTTAATGTAAAAACATGTAATAAATGAGCAGACAGGGTTAGGCATGTAGCTAAAAGATGCATGCAGGTAGACTGAGGACATTGGGGAATCAGACTGTAAAATAACCTTCCATGGGAACAAATCATATTTCACTGCAAAATACCAGTTTCCACCCAAAGATATCCAGTGTGCGTCAGGGTCCACCCTGCGTTGACATCACATGAACTGTTCAGTGTGATCAGCCGCATGGACTGTGCAAAACGTTAATCAGTTGACTCGTGTATCAAACCAATGCCAGCTGCCTCCTGCTTTTTATTGGATTTGTTTTGAATGCCCAGGGGCTTGTGGGCATTACAGCAGTACTGTTTATAATACATGACAGGGGGCTCTGCAACAAAGATGTTAAATAACGGCTCTGACGCAGATGGCCCAGAAGGTTCTGCCACACACACACACACACATACATACACAACTGCCGTGCACTACTTGGCTATTGTCTGGTGGAAATACCTCTTCTTTAACCACAATCATAATCATCATCATCACCACACCAGATGGTCCCCTCTGAAATGTGACAGGCAGAACCTCTTTACACTATTTCTGATGAAGAGGGTCTGAGGGATAACCTCTTTCCAGTTAGATTACACACCACATCAAAGCTCTATGTATCCTCCACTACCCCGCCCCTCCCCCCACATCTCTTGCCAAAGATGGTACGTCCCTCCGAGGCACGAGGCTGATGGACGGAGGGAGATACCATAACAACAACATTCCACATGAAAGAGGGGGGGGGGGGGGGGGGGGGGGGGAACAAAAACAGAATGAAACACAGCCAACAAACAGTGGCTGCTCATTTGTACGCAGATCCCATTGACCAATGACTGGTGTTCAAAACTAAATGTAAAAAAAAAAAAAAGGGGCGAAACACATCCATGCGACATGTCCCGTCACACGAGGTGGCGTCCGCGCCGGCGTTAATCGCTGATCAAACACCGGTGGCCCTCCCATCTCGGGGCCCGGGTTTCACCGGGAGAAAAGGAGGCGGTGAATGGCGTCGCCAGCTGCGCCGGAGAAGCCTGGCTGGCTCTGCCGTTCCCCAGCAGACCCCCACCCTCCTCCCTGGACTAATCTGTCTGGATGAACACCAAGCACAAACTCAAACAGGCGGCTGTAAACAAGGAACACGCCGCGCTCCCTGCGTGATCAATCGGCCACACGAGATACAGAAACGCGAACCCCATTGTTGGTTGCTTTTCCTGAGACGCAGTTCGTATATAAAAGCGATGATTCGGGAAAAAAAAAGAAACAGACTTTTCTAGCCTCCTTTTTAAAGCAGCAAAGCGGAGGAGACATTATGGACAACCGCGTTGTTGAGCGTCCATTTCGGGGATGCCCATAGGTGGGAGGTGGGTGCGTGCCTCGGAGGGTAACTGAATACGGGGGAGTGGTGGTGGTGGTGGTGGGTGGGTGGGTGGGGGGGGGGTTCGTGCACGGGGCTCCTTTGATGCAGAGCTATCCCTTTCCCCTGATGAATGAAAGGCACATGGCAGCCTTTCGGGGGGGGGGGGAAACACACGAGCATGGCCGTACAGTATCTGTGCACGGTGAAAAAAAACCCCCACCCAAACACACCGTGAAACATTAGCAGCACTGGCACACCCCGGCAGAGTGGGCTGAAGACCCCCTACATAACAAGGAGCACACACACAGGTCGGAATGTGTTTAAAAGCCTGACATGGCCACCAGAAATACAGATGGAACGGACTGTCATTCAGACTAGATAAACATTTCAACAGCAATCCGACAGGCATCAACAGGCACATTTATTAAAAGAACTCAATCCCACGCCAAGACACAATTACTGTCCTCGTAAAAGCATTATGACGCTGCCTCTCCAACCCCCCCCCCCCCCCCCCACCCCACAACCAAAGGCAGGTGGCAGAAGGAAAGGAGAAATTCCCGTCTTTGATACTCTCGTAACAGGTCGGGGCACAATGGCAGTGAGATTACACCACCTAATGAAGGCATTAGAGGGGCAGGCCAGAGATAGCGCCACTCCCGCACGCCACCGCGGCAGGTGTGGAGTGTGAAACCCAAACCCTCCTGCTGTAACCTCATTCCAACGCCCACCGACCTACAGTATCCCCCCCCCCCTCACACTTCCTCTGACGACAAAACCACCCGGACGGGGCTCCACTCAACGGAAGCCTCCAGAGTTTCACCTATGTGGGTGGAGATCAGTGAACCTCCATCCGATCTGCCCGACTTAAGCAGGGAAGGAAGAGGAAGAGAATGGGGGTGGGAGGTCTGATGAAGGCTGTCACACTATAGGAACAATGGGAACCCCCAGCTCAAACAGAGTTTTGTCTGATAAATTGTAATAAGATAAACAGTGGACTGGTGGTGATGAGGCTACAGGACGGAGGGCGGCTGGATGCATCAGCCAACACGGGATAAGGCAGAGCAGAGGTTGCCGGAGGGGAGGACACTGAAAATCCCTGGGAATGGCCGGGAATCCCTCTCAACAGGTGAGGAAAGTGTGGGCAGGAAAACCTTTTCCACTTCATGTGGAAAGTGTTGCTTTGTGCGTGCTATGGAACCTATTCAGTGGGAATAGTCCTATTGATTTATTTAATAAGATGGGAGAGACATACAGGTAGTAAAGTTAGAGAAGGGAATAGCCGTGGGAATCGAACTCCTTAACCTTGGCAGTGTTATAATGCCATGCTCCACGAATTGAGCATGGCGCACATTTATTAAATCATGTTTGTTTTCATATGGCTGCACTTGGTCGCCCTACACGACAATACACTTCAACGCTTTTATTCACCAATTATACTACAACACTTGGCCGTGTTAAAGTACTTTTATATGATAATTAGCAGATCCAAGTGATGGCCCATACGCGAGTGATGCGTCTCTAAGCGATACATCTGAATGCATTGGGATGGTGGCAACAACCTTAGGGCCTTTCTCTCCCTTATAAAAGCATTCCTAACGACATTAAAATGAGGCCGCAACAGCTTTCATGGCACCAGGAAAATACACGGGTACTTGTGAAAAGCCAATATTCTGGGGGGTAGAGCACTGTGAGAAGCGATGTTTATGTCCCGCCGCACCATCTGTTTGTGTCCCAAAGACGTCCGTGAGGGAGGGACGAGGGCCACAACAAGCCTTTTCTTTACAGAGCCCCTGCGGAAATGCAACAAAAAGAAAGTGAAAGAAAAAAGTAGACAGTCACCATTGGCCTGTGCCTTAGCGCAGGAGCTGCGGGAGCAGGGATCCTAAAACCCCTCCATTTAGGAGCCTGTTTACCTAAGAGATGAGCCCTGAAACACAGCCATTCAGCCGCCTAGCCCCTTTATCTTGTCATGAATATTCCCATAATCCTCTGGCCTCTATCCCAGAGAGGCCCATTCTAGAAGGTGAAGGGGGTGAAGGAGGTAGCGGGGAAGGGGGGGGGGATGAGTGCCAAGGGGACTCTCACCCATTCAGAGTATCTCTCTCACCCCCACCCCCGACCCCCCATCTCTCTTTTTAGAGCGTTCTCTCGCCTGATCTTCACATGAAATGATATCTCACTCACGCCCACTCTGCAGAGTCCCTAAGCCTGGCTGCTCTGGCCTCAGCCCCCGGCGAGGAGAGGAGAGCGGAGAGCGGGTCGGGCCAAATAGCCTTTAATTGACCCGCTGCTAAGACGGCCAGGGCTGCCAGGTGCCCTGCTGGACAAGCGGGGATCTCACAGGCAGGAGTGTGAAGGAGGAGAGGCTCTTACTTAGTACCAGGGCAGGGCTGGAGAAAAAGAGCTCAAGGCGGTAATGGCTGTTCTCCTGATTATGATTATGAAAGGCAGGCAAAGCGGGGAAAAAGGGGGTTGCCGGTAATGAAAAGGTGGCAACGGAGCAGATTTCGGCAGCCGGCGTTGGCTGCCAATGGCGCACTATGCGCTGAAAGCCCCTCCAGACAACAAGAGTTCACCGCCTGGTCACCAGGGGGTAGGGCACTCGCCCCAACCTGTCATCGTTCAGAGTCACTTTTTATTTTCCAGTCCGGCCAAGGCCATGGTGAACACGAGGACGACAAATGTTTAAGCATTCGCCGCCCCCCCCACCCCACCCTTTCCTTTTCAAAAGCAATCTCTTAATGTAACAAACAGAGGACACCCCTTCTCCCCCTCTTCCTCCTCCTCCTTCTCGCCAGTTGATTTGTCACTGGATCTGCATTGTCACGCTGTAAACGTGACAGGGGCCGTGGCAGGGCGGATGTGGGGCCGAGCGTGGATGTCGACAGCCCGGTGGCGTGTTAGTGACAGAGCAATGAATCAGCCCTGGAAGAACTGGAACTCCGGGCCGCTTATGTCCAAAGCAGATGCCTGTCGGGGAGTGGCCCAGTGTGGGGAGAAAACGCGAGCCTCAGCAGCGTCGGCACCCATCGGGTTAAACAGAGGTTAGACTAAAACACGCTGCATGCAGATGTGTCAAGTTCGGCGGGAAGGTTTAGTTAGTGTTCTGTTCACTGACCTTTGTAAAAAAAATCTAAATGGCAGGCAGATTCTAAATGTCCCAAAACGATCAATCTAGACCTGATCTATTAGACTATTATTGTCTATTAAGCGACAAAGTTAGTTTATAACTGAATCATCGTGTAGCATCACCAACATTGGTTCGGATGAGAAAAAAATGGGAATGTCTTCAAAAGAAGGCAATCTTTAAATGGAAAAAAAGCCATCACTGCCGGTTACCTATAGCAGCCATCTTTATCTGGTTAAAACAAATATAATGAATAAATCTATTTAAAAAAAGAAAAGAAAAGGAAGACATAACCCTACAGGTCGGAGACAGCGAGGCTACACTTATATCCAACTGTAAATTAAAGAGAACCGTCATCTGCAACTCACGGGGATGTAAATCACCTTTAGTTGGCCGTTTGAGGATTTCTCAGGCTCACCTTTTGCACTCCGGTGGAAGCCGGCGCTGGGTCTAAGTGGTGATCCATCACCAGTGGCCACATGGGCCGGGGGGATAGGGGGCTGACATGAGAGCTCTGAGCTCAGATCCTGTCCATAATCCAGGAGAAACTCCCCCCCGTTTACTGGCTCAGCTCACAGGTGTGTGGGACTAGCTTAGGTGCCACTGGGAGCAACGGGGAGCGTGAAGCCATGCCAGATATGCAGGGAAATTCTGTGAGGGAGATATGCATCTGGGCACGGACGTCCACACCGCTTTAACTTGAAACAGAGGGAGGGACACGACCATAACTACCAGCGTATTGGCCACTGGTCAACTGATAAGGAAAGACGAATTGGCTTACAAGCACACGAGTACACAATTCATTGTCGGGCCTTCCGTGTACAAAAACAGGCCTATGAGGGTGCACACCCGCACACACACACACACGATGTAGATGGAAGGTGGAGGACTAAGGAGTGGCCCTAGCTGCTCTGGACTACACTCACCATCAGCCCCATACAGAGCAGAAAACACAGCCTTACCATTCCCATGAAATTAACATAGACTGCCTAAACGTTTTAGCAATTTATGTAGTAAAGGCAATTCCCTATGCGGCTCAATTGTTCGGGTAGTGATGACATCCTGTAAATGAGCAGGCTATCAAATAAAATATTGATATCGTGTTTTCATTCCCTGTCAAAGGAAGAAAGCATGCAAACGGGCACTGGTGACAAGTGTTGCAAATCCCCAAAGATGGAATCAAATTCCTTCTTTACGTTGTTCTGTCTGTTACCTCACGCTCCAAGAAAATATTTTACACGGCCTTTCAAATAAAATCCATAATTTGGGGATAGGTTTCCTCCCCTAGTTGGATTTAATGTTAGAAATATTCTCCCATTAGTGCAATCCCAGTAACAAATACATTGGCTTACATTTGAACAGAATGTTAAAGTAGAACGCAAATCTCCTGCTCTTATTGACTGCATTTACTGCAAGATATGGTACTGAGAACATTACGCATCAAATACAATGAACAAGGTCAAAAGCATTTTTTGAAGCAAGAGACAATTTTCCGTAACAATGACCATAAACAATGGACCAAAAAGTGTTTTTGTTTCTGATGCTGAAGTATCTTTGGTAATGACGACCATTTCGAGGGCAAGGGCATGGCATGAAATGAGTCATTTGATACAAATTCTGCAATGGATAGTTTTTCACCATAACTGTCACAGAATGCAAGGTTTTCCCATTAGCTCATCCCTGCCAGCACCTTATCACACAGATAGAGACAGGGACAGAGAGAGAATGAGAGAGAGAGCAAGAGGGAGACAGAGGCAGTGCTAGATATGCGATGGGACAGGTCTCTTGGGATCCTGCTGTGCTGGAAACAGATGGAGAGAAGGTGAGGCTCTCCTTCCATCACACACACTTCATACCACTTCCTAGTTTCCCACACTAACCGTCTCTTCGCCCTCTCTCTCGCTCTATATCTCCCTCTCCCCAGAGGGTGAAGGACAGGTCTGCGTTCTGCACATTGGTTTTATCTTCTTGTCAACACTCCCTTTGGAACTGTACTTGGTTCACTTGCCATTTCTGCTACATTGTGAGCAGTGAGGTTTGACGTCAGTAAGCTGTTAGCATGAGTGGACCTCTCCCATAACTTTACTTAACTGTCCAAACTTTGGAAATTCTTTATGTAAAACATTTTTTTTTTCCTGCTTGGTTGACAAAAACCTATTCCATACCCCACCCCCCATATACAGATTATTTATGTACACAAAGCACATTTTTGAGTGCTTAGAAAGGCACTATATGTATACAAGACATTATTATTCATATCGGATAACTTAAAAACTTTATATAAATATAGTCATACCGGAGGCCACTGTGAAGTTCAAATGATTGGGGACAGAAGACTTCAAACATGCTCTGGTGCTGCCTAGCTGGGAAAGCAAGTGAGCTGAACCTCTGCTATCTAAAGAGTCCATCTTTCTTTCAAGTGAAGGCAGATGCTCCACATTTGATTAATGACAGAGCATGTTTAACAACAACTCTCCCCACCCTATGCCCTGTGGACATTACTCTTACCCAAGGCACAGATAGTAGCTTTTCAAACCTTGAACAGTAAATTTAGTTTTACCACTATTTATACTCTGATCGCGTCATTGGTGTCAATGATACGTATCGCGCATCATCAACTAACCCAACACACCTCTGCCATCATCTTCTAATCCAAAAAAATGGATTTCTAAAAGACCCCCTGATCTGAAAAAGACATACTGAACCAAGATGTACCCGACCGTAAACGTTTAGGCTTATGAACATAAAATGTATATAAAATAACAATTAAGAGTCAAAACTCTTAACCCTTGCAGCCTTTACAGCCATGCTTTACCCATTAGGCGTGTGCGGAACCAGCCCCGCCTTCTTTCCACCCCCAGGGCTGTTATAGCGTCATGCTCATGACCCCCGAGATACAGACCACGTTAGTCTCGGTCCATCTCTCGTGCCGTCTGGCTGCTCCGTCTGCACGTTCTGAGCACAGAGTCCACCCCCCCACCCACCCCTTGAAGACAGTGAGAGCCCAGATTTACGCTCTTCCCTGGGAATCACCCTGCATGTTGCCAAGGGCCTGTCAGACACATGCTGGCCAGAGGATGGAAGGTAGTGTGTGTGTGTGTGTGTGTGTGTGTGTGTGTGTGTGTGTGTGTGTGTGTGTGTGTGTGTGTGTGTGTGTGTGTGTGTGTGTGTGTGTGTGTGTGTGTGTGTGTGTGTGTGTGTGTGTGTGTGTGTGTGTGTGTGTGTGTGTGTGTGTGTGTGTGTGTGTGTGTGTGTGTAAGAGAAAAGGGGAAAAACATGTGACGCGTGTGAAGTTCCGTGTATAGGGTACTCGAGAGTTAACAAACGCGTGTGAGAGAGGGTCATAGAGTGAATGAAGAAGTGCAATCTGAGAAATATGCAATGCGAGTAAATATCTGGATGTAATGTAAGCTAGTTTGGAGACAATAAAAGGTGTGTGTGTGCGTGTCAATAAAAGTGAAAAGAGGCAGAGACAGACAACCTGGCGTATGTATGCTTTTAAGGTCAACGGTTCAGGAGTGTGTGTGCGCGTGCATGAGTGAGCAGAGGTGTGTTGAAACAAGCATGGACAGCTTCAGTTTGAGAGAGAGCGAGAGAGAGAGAGAGATGAAGTATGGTTGGGTAGATGGATGATGATGAAAGGTGGGTGGAGCCAGCCATGGGTCATGACCTGGACAGGTAGCAAGGGAAGCTGCCAGCCAGCAGACTTGCAGGCTGTGGTGTTGAAACAGCCTGAGCAGAGGGAAGGCTTGAAGGGTAAAAGCTATAAAGAGAGGCTGCTGAATCCTCCTGGATGTTTAGGAGGAAAGCTTTGTCTCCAGCAGCTCAGGAAGAGAGGCAGTGTGGGGGCTAGAAAGAGCCTTGAGCTTGTGAAATCAAAACACCATGTAAGTGGGATTTTGTACGTCAGGAGTTAGTTATTCAAGGTAGGAACTCCAGACAGAACTCCTTATTTTTGACAATTTTTCAAACATAGAGATATAAATGGATGTAGATTACACTATTGTGAAGTAATACAATTGATGAGCTAAAATAAACACAAACAATAAAGGAAGGGTCCGGCTTGGTGAGCGCATAAGAAACAACCATCACAAAACGTGCTGAGAGATAACGATCGTAATGGAGGAGTGGTCGACCGAGGCCAGAGATAAGAGAAAGGAGAGGCAGAAGCATGGAGAGAAAGATGAAAAAGAACAAAGCAATGGAGGTAAATCAACAGTGACTCGAGTGCAAGTCGGCAGACTGCACACATGTGCACGTGCGGGCACAAGAGAGGCGTTGCAAACAAGAGGAAGAAGAAGTGTACAAAAGGATCAGCTCCAAAAAAAAAAAAGTTAAAAAAAAAAAGTAAATGAAAAGATGCTGTTTTGCCGCAGGGCGGATCTGTTGGGAAACGTTCACCAGGATGAGGGGCCGGGCGGTGGATCAAAGACGTGGGATGGGTGGTGGTGGTGGTGTAATGCCTGCACAGAGATGACAACTGGGAGCGTGGTGTTTGCCTACTACGCCCCAGCGCTCGGGAGTGGGCAGGTAGTGCTTGACTTACAGCCAGGGCCCTCCAGGTCTGCTGTGCCATCGTAAAACTAAACAAACGGTGGAGAGAACCGGCGCCAAGTCCACAAGCTCCACGACACCGCCCTGTTAGCTCCCATCCGTCACGTTCACACTCAAGTACAGTGCTGTGGGAGAGCGGGAACACAGGAGAGGAGAGACGGTTCACACGCAGCCACCTGCAAGCACACACACGCACGCACATGTACAGTATGGTGGGAGAGCGGGCACACAGGAGAGGAGAGACTGTTCTCACGCAGCCACCTGCAAGCACACACACACACACACACAGTAAGATGGGAGAGCGGGCACACAGGAGAGGAGAGACGGGTCACACGCAGCCACCTGCAAGCACACACACACACACACACAGTATGGTGGGAGAGCGGGCACACAGGAAAGGAGAGACGGGTCACATGCACCCACCCGCAAGTACACACACACACACACACACACACAGATCCATGAACACACGCTCGTGGACACACACACACACATACGTGCGCCAACGCACTAAGATGCTACGTCATCCCATACAGCAGCTCCTCTCACTAATCACTCCGATGGAAGCTGCTTGGAGGAGGGGGAGAGGAGCAAGATGGGAGGAGAAGGTAGAGGAAGGGGAGAGAAGATGAAAGGCACCAAGAGGAGAGCGGGGCCGAGAGGGCATTCCACTGAACAGGCCCAGACAACCAGAGCACTATTGTATTCTAACCTCACATCTGCGCGACACAGACACACACACACACGCGTACTCACCCACACACAACCGCTCAACCATGACTAAGGATTTAATCTCACCGGAATGGATGGGGGTTGTACTGCAGAACAGAGCTGAGGTAATAACGCGACTGTGCACTTTAGTGCGCACACACACACACACACACACACACACACACACACACACACACACACACACACACACACACACACACACACACACACACACACACACACACACACACACACACACACACACACACACACACACACACACACACACACACACACACACACGTTCCGGCCTGTGTACTGTACAGACACGCGCTCTCCATCAATCTGACATGCAGAGAAACGGGCCAGGAAGAAAGGAGGAGGAGGAGGATGAGAGGGGGGGAGAAGGAGGAGGAGGTGGGAGGCGGATGACAGGCAGGAACCACAGCCTCTCTTTCACATCGGGCCAATTCATCTGACACGTGAAGAGCCGGGGATTTGATGCCTAAAGAGCCTTTACAGTCCCCTTTACACCCCCCCACCCCCCGTTTGCACAGCAATTTGCCAACTGAGAGCAGGGCTGTCGCTCTTTCACCGGGTGAGGAAGAGACGCGGGCAAGCGGAACGGAGGTGGGGAGCGGGGAGGTGAGGGGATGTGGGGGGAGTTAAAGCAAAGACTTTGGTTTACACAGGAACCGTAAGAGCATTTGGATGTTACCTGCAGTTCAGATATTCTTCTCACCAGCACCCACAAAAAGAAAGATAATGTGTGATTCCAAGAGCAAACATCCTCTCGTACATTATACCGTCTCCGACAGTTATGGAGGATGAAACAAAGAGGAGGGCACAAAAGGGTTTTAAAAAACCCTTTTTTGGGGAGGGGGGAGATTAGACGTCATTCAATGACCTCATTGTTTATAATACAATTTAAAAAGGAAATGGAGTAGATCCAGGATGTTGCAATGCATTCTCCTAAAGCAGGTACTGCTTTAGCATTCTTAACATGGGACATTGCTTATTAGAGGATACACAGCTGCGGTAACACACACCCATACACACAAACTAATGAGGCCGACGTAAAGCTTTATTGTGTGATTAATGCTGTTTGTATACTCCCGTGGCTTTTGCTCCAACACACACACACACACACACACCAAATAAACACCAGAACAAGCAAACACACACATGTGAACTACGAGGCCCATCAGGCGTGTGCATGTCTGTCACAAGACAGAGGGCTCTTGACACTGGCCTGCCCCCAAGAACAGCAGCATAGTTTGGTTAACAGCCCTCTGTTTATCCTCGAACCCCCACCCCACAAAGAAGTGGTTGTCAGGTGAGAGAAAGAGAAAGAAAGAGAGAGACAGAGACAGAGAAAGATAAGAGAGAAAGATCAAAATAATATTAGATTTTAATAGTTTAATATTGAGCATTGTTATTGCCAATAGGCAATAAAGACAGTGCCTTTATTGACTATTGCCAATAATAATGCTCAACATTTAACATTGTTTGATATGACCATATTTTGATTCAAGTTGATTTGATTTGAAGATTTGACTCCCCATTACAATCAAAGCACATTGTCGCATGGGGTGGAATCATTTGAACAATGTGCTTTCAATAAAAGAAACAATCCACTATTAATCTGCGTCACAAATGCTAAACATCCATCAACCACAGCATGCAATTTTCATGAGTTGTTAAGCAGGGTGGGCCGGGGGTGAGGGGGCTGTCTGGAGCAGGTAGCCTGTGGAGCAGAATGACCTTCAGGGTCACACCTTGTTGTGGGCCGGAGGCATGGCCTGCCTGCTCCAGACACGCTAGCACCTCTCCAAAGGCTCTGTGTGTGCGCGAGTGTGTGTGTTCCTGCGTGTGCGTGTGTTTCTGCGTTCCTGCGTGTGTGTTTCTGTGTGTGTGTGTGTGTTTCTGCGCGTGTGTTTCTCTGTGTGTGTGTGTGTTTCTGCATGTGTGTGCGCGTTTCTGCGTGTGTGTGTTTCTGCGTGTGTGCATTTCTGCATGTGTGTGTGTACACATTCCCATCACAACTATAGTCAGGAAGCAGGTAGTGCGTGCATTTGTTATTTGTTGCAAGTTTAATTTCCCTACATAGTCCTTGAGCAAGACAGCGAAAACAATACTGCATGTCCCAAGCTTATTAACACAAGCAACGTGAAATGACGTAAACAAACCCTGTCATGTGGGTAACTCCATGTCTCTGTCTAGAGTTGAGCAGTTACAGCGTAAACATTTATAAAGAGGTACATAAAGTAGGTGATTTGAAATCATATGCTGGCCAATAGCACATCTTTTCATGAGCTAAACTTTGGGTGTTCTTCAGGAACTTCCCTACTCCAGTATGCCGTCGTACTTTGACTTAAGGAATGCGTTTAGTTCTGCGCTCTGAAGCAGATTGCTCCGTCAGGCGGCAAGTCAGTCTGGGCCGCTCATTTACAGAGATTGACACCCAGCTCCTACACATGTGTACACACACACACACACACACACACACACACACACACACACACACACACACACACACACACACACACACACACACACACACACACACACACACACACACACACACACACACACACACACACACACACACGCCTTTTTAACATTTAATCAGTTGGGCTGACTAATAACGATTTAGTTTTCACTGGTGGAAACTAAAAGTTTTGACTAGTGAAAATGTTAATTTAAGAGGTCTGTAAAACAATTGTAACATGTTACAAATATATTTTCACATGTAGAAAGTCCATTTAGACTTGTCTAAACTGATATACAGATATCTTTTTTAATTATAGATATCAGTAATTCCTTTTTCACCAGTAACAATAACGATTACAGATATCTACAATTGAATTTCCACACGTTGAAAAAGGATTGTAACTAGTGGAAATGTAATTACCCATTTCAGATTTCAATAATTGCATTTCCGATATGTCCGACATATCAACAAACCATTTCGGATATGTGGCGTCATATTATAAAAAAAACACAAAGCCATTGATCGACATTTAATTACCATATTAGTTTCGGATATGTCGCCCTAATTACCATATTAGTTTCAGATATGACGCCCCAATTACCATATTAGTTTCAGATATGACGCCCTAATTACCATATTTGTTTTGGATATGTATGTACGTCATTGTAGATATCTACAATTACATTTTGAATAGTCTAAATTCATTTTTGATATCTAAAATTCCATTCTGACTAGTTATAAAAGGAATTGTAGATCTCAAATATAATTGTTACTAGTACGAATATATTTTCACTAGTTACAATTGTATTTCGGATATCTGCAATGCAATTCTAGATATCTGAAATTACATTCTTACTAGTTACAATTCCAAGCCGACATATCAATAATTACATGTTGACTAGTCAGAATTGAATTTTAGATATCTAGAATTCAATTAATGATATCTGCAATGTAAGAACAATTGTAGATTTCTACAATTAATATTTCCACTAGTAAGAATTGAATTGTAGATATCTACAATTGACATTTTCACTACTGAGAATTGAATTGTTGATATCAAGAATTAACATTTTGACTAGTGAGAATTGAGTTAGTAGATATCATTAATTAGAATTGCAACTAGTCAAAATTACATTATGGATATGTCGACTTGGAATTATAACATGTCAAAATTGAATTGTTAACCCTACAATTGCTATTACTGCTACTGATTAAATGTTAAAAGGGCCATACACACACACACACACACACACACACACACACACACACACACACACACACACACACACACACACAAACAACTCTATGTGGGATGTCTAACAACCCACATCCTCCCCTCTCACACTGTCTTCCACATAAGCGAAACTGCGGTATATGGATTCATCGATGAGGAAAACCCCCTTCATCTCAGATTCAAGACGTTTTAAACGCTGATATGAGAAAAAAAAGAAAACGATCACAAGAATCCTTCTCGTCTCAAGACGAGAGCTAAATAAAAACCTGTTGATTAGCACATCGTCAACGAGACTTTAAAAGGCAACTGATCTAGCGTCACAAGACTTGATGTTTGAGGCTGGAAGTCTAGAGGCTTCTCTCCACCCCAGGAGCAAAAGTCCTGTAGTGCGCTAATTGCTGTTGTCGACGTTGCGGTACGCGTTTGTAATTAAAATGCGCAAACTCGACAAGTCATTCAGCCTGGGCTTTAGGCTTTAACAGGGACGTCACTTTAACAAGTCCAAACAAAAACGAATTAACGGCACGCTGGCGATAATTCTAGGCTGCAGAGCGCTCTGACGTCTACTCACCGCCAGCCTCACTCTCCCACAGCGCTTGACAGTTTATAGTGTTTAGGATAAACAGTGGGCTTTATTTTACTATTTTTTACTATTCTGTGCTGAGCTAATGTCAGACGGAATGATTAATGGCCTTAGATGGCCTTACAACCGTAATAAAATTGCCCCACTGCATCTATGCCCTATCTTTCCACTCAAGACATTGCGATTCTGTGTGTATGTCCGCGCACATGCGTGCCTGCGTGTGCACGTGTGTGTGTGTGCACACACGCAAAAGCGTCTCTGCCCAACAGATCGCTTAGCAGATACCAAAGGCATTCCCACATCTCCCACGGAGATGAGTCTTCCACGGTGGGAAGTGGGAATGTCACGCCTATTTGGAGGGGGGGGGGAGGGAGGGCTGGGGATAGTCTTTCCATATAGGGCGTGCGAGGCTAGACAGGCCTGGGCATTCCTGACACTGTGTAGAGACAGAGAGAGGACTTGGGGAGAGAGAGAGAGCATGAGTGTGAGACGGGAGGACCGGGGGATGACAGGCATGTGTTTGGTGTCCTCTGTAACTGAAAACCGGGCTCCATGCATGGGAGGACATTGAGTCCAGCGCCCTTTACATTCGTCTGACCGAGTGCGGATGGTTAGAGGTGTGTTCAACACCAAGATCTTCTTTAAAGACATGGGCTGCGTCCAACATCACACCGATCCCTCATGTAAATATGCAGAACAACATGGCTGTCACTAAAGAGGTGTGTCTGAGTAGAGTGACCTCCAGTTGCAATACTGGCCACAACATTATTGTGAAACATTAAGGTTAACATTGTGGAGGCTGCTGCAGCTCCAAATGGGTGCCTTTGCATGCAAGTATTATTATTAATTAATAATTTTCAGCATAGTAAGACAGTAGCAAGAATATTTGTGATTTTGAGCGATTATTTCATGCTACAGCTGTAAAACTAGCTAATATTAAGTAAGTTATCTAATTCTTGAATGGCTGACTTATTAAACTGCAGTTTAAGCCCTGCTTTGATAAATGGTTACAGAGACAGCCAATGACTATTAATGTCATCATCTGATAAGAGTTACATGACAGCATTGGTAGGTAAATTTGCAGGAAGCAATTGCATTCGTTAATTATTTGGTGTGTGTGTGTATGTGTGTGTATATGTGTGTGTGTGTGTGTGTGTGTGTGTGTGTGTGTGTGTGTGTGTGTGTGTGTGTGTGTGTGTGTGTGTGTGTGTGTGTGTGTGTGTGTGTGTGTGTGTGTGTGTGTGTGTGTGTGTGTACAAGGCCGAAGCACTGAAGGATGCCAGGGTGTGTTTGGTTAGCTCAACTGATTTCCAGCTTTGCCCTGAAAACAAACAAGACAGGCAGCAGCCATTCACCTGCAGACCATTTACAGAGGTCCTTATCAGGGCCGCAGGAAGGAAAATAATCAAGAATAAATATCACAGATAGAGAGGGAAGACAGAGGGAATGGGTGGCAAGTTCAGTATGTGGGTGGCAATTGTGTAAATGTTAAGTCACATGGCTGATCTGACGTAGTGTGTGTGTGTGTGTGTGTGTGTGTGTGTGTGTGTGTGTGTGTGTGTGTGTGTGTGTGTGTGTGTGTGTGTGTGTGTGTGTGTGTGTGTGTGTGTGTGTGTGTGTGTGTGTGTGTGTGTGTGTGTGTGTGTAGGAGGCTCCTCCTCCAGGCTCACTTTTGCAATACTAAGGCTTGGGGTTATCAATGAGATCTTTGAGTCTATAGACCAGAGGTTCGGTGAACAGGAAACACAGTGCCAAATGTTATCAGTCTTGGAACAGACGGCATCAGAGAGGTATGAGGCATCATGCATAATGCACAATGCAAACACACAGCGCATTGATATGGATATATCAATATGTCTAACCTCCAGGTAAGGTCTCTTCCCAGAGACTTACCTGGTTAGTTAAAGGTTACTTAGAAATGGGTACTTTAAAGGAGTGTGTGTGCACAGGCATGCATGCCAGTGTGTGACAGTTTCTTGGGCATATGAGTAGGTCAGTGAGTGTATGTACATTAGAGGTGTGCGTGTGTATACATTAAAAGGTGTGTGTGACAGGAGACTGGGAGGTTAAGTTCAGGTCTGGCAGCACGCCTAGCTCGTGCTGCACCACCAGCAAACCACTATCGCCACTTAGCTTAATAGGAGGACTGCTGAGGACGCTTCAAACACGCGGCTCCAGCCCTGTTATTAAGCCCCACTGCCAACGGATGGATAATAATTAGCGTGAAGCGCCAGCGAAAGGCCTTTTTTGGCAGCTAATAGCACGTCATTAAAAAGGCATGTAAACACAAGGACGTCCACTTCCAGTCATATCATATGTCAAGGTTTGATGTACTTGTTATTTTTACTGTGTATCCTTGCTCAAAACGCCGGCACAAACAAGATGATGACAGGTAGATCATTGTTGGCTGAAATTCATTCAGCGGTTAGATGTAGACTTTTTTAGATTTTACATAGTTCATATATAGTCATTTCCCGTCCATGAGAATGGCACCGTAACCAAAAATGCTTCAATGGCTCCGCTGGTGCGGTTGAGAGTAGGAAAGTGGGCCCTTGAATGTATGTGGTCAGCCATGCCTGGGTCTAAGACAGCGTTTATAAAAACTCAGGGAAAGTTTGTTTTGTTGTTGTTGTAGTTAGGCGAGTGTCTGCAAGTATCGGTGGTCTATATGGGTCTGGGCTTGCCTTTGCTGGCACAGGCCAGATCTGGCTAATAGTCAACATTCAGGGGAGTGGGTGGAGATGGGGTCAATGGTGTGTGTGTGAGAGCGAGAGCGTGCCACAGCTGAAAGTAGAAGCCTCTCCCAGGGTCTGGTTACCAGCGGGGGGGTCCAAACAGAAACAGAGTCTGCGACTCATTCAGCCAACACACACACACACGCACACGCACACGCACACACACACACACACACACACACACACACACACACACACACACACACGCACGCACGCACGCACACGCACACGCACACGCACACGCACACACACACACACACACACACGGCAGTCTGAGGCGTTTGCCAGTTGACCTTTGACATCCCACCCCTCCCAGAGTACCTGTCCGATAAAGACAAGTCATCATTGACTCCTGCTATGTGGTATGACAGAGTCTGCTTGAGTGACTACACCCTACATACCTGCTTAGCCTCAGCCCTTTAAAGCACATGAGCTTGACTCCAGCAAAACCCTGTAATCCACCCATATGGGGCCGTTAATGCATGGAAAACAACCACCTCCTGGGAGAAGAAATACGACAAGACAGTCAATGTAAACGTGAAAAATCGTGACAGGACAGATAAAGACTAGCAGCCCAGGTTGGGATCAGGGGGTCAACGCGTTTGTGTTTTGTGGGACGGTGGAAACCACTTGTGCTGTCCTGCGAAGCAGCGCTTATGACTGTAATAAAACTGGTGCTTTCACTGAGGGCTGTCAAGTTCTGGTCGGTTGGTCAATATGCACTTGTTTGACCAGATTCTCATTGGTCGGACAATCGCTGGTACTTTCAGAAGGAAAAAAGCGCTTCTTAATGCATTATTTACGGGGGCAGGAGGGACATATGCAGAACGATGTGTTTTATTTTTGAGTGACAGGAGGCTATATTGTGTTAGAAATACCATGAACTATGATTCCAAAAAATATTGAAGGCTCCGTAGTTTCTGTTTTAGTAATCAAATGGTTTGACATACTATAAGACTTATAGGGCAGGAGGTCAAAACCCCTGGTTTTTCACAACTTTGACCTCGCCCAATTTAAGGAAGACTGCTAGTCAACTTACTGACGATTTACTCGGCTCCAAACGAATTAATACCAAAGAAGTCGTCGGTCTGACAGCATTTGGTTAAAAAGGACAACAAAAAAGTATGTCGAGTGTAAAGTATGCAGGCATATCATCTAAAATCGTGAAGCATAAGTAATGTTTTTCATGTTTCATGTCACATTATCCGTCAACATTCATGTTTAACGCTCAATAGGCTTTAAGTGTGAACATATCAAAATTGGCACATTAGCACGTATTTTATATATATATATTTCACAACATTGCCCGACGTGACGCTCCGTAAAATTTTTTCCCCATTGGTTGGTCGGATTTCAGTCGACCAAGGTTTTATCTGAATGACTACAGCCCTACTTGAATTTTTTCCCCACCATAATTGAAAAGGCTCCAGTTCAGAGTAGGAAAAAAACGAATCTATGAAATAATAACAGTGAAGAATATATAAACAAATGGTCAGAAGAGGCAGAGAGACATACACAGAGCGAGGTGGTGGAGAAGAGGGAGAGAGAGGCCGAGAGAGAGGAGGGGGGGGGAGAGACGGATAGAAATAGCGTCCGAGCGAGTCAGGGCTTGTCTTGCAGGCGTGTGGGCACAGTGCAAATTGCAGCGTGTTTAATCAGCATAGTTGTGTTAACAAGGAGCAAACAGGCGGCTGGACCTGACAGGCAGCAGGCGGATGCATGGCTATAGTGTACACACACACACTTCTGTGGCAGTTAAAGGCTCTGACAACATTTGTATTATACATCTGCACACACACACACCTCCCTATTTTTGTGGCAGTTAAGACTAGACTAAATTTGTATTACACACAGACACACCAAGTATGCATGTATCTATCTATCTATCTATCTATCTATCTATCTATCTATCTATCTATATATACAGATAATGTGACGTAAAGCTTTTGGATATATAGATAACAAAGCAATATAGATTATCTAAAATACAACAGAACACACAACACGTATACAAATCGAACTTCAAATTACACAAAGAGTCATTTTAGAACACATGGTTTGCCCTGAGATATGTTTGATGGCTATTCAATAGAGCCCAATCTACTGGGACAGCCTGAGTGACAAGAAGAAGACCTGTGGATTAACTGAGCACACATTCTTAAGAGACTACTGCCATCTGCTGGTAGTACCAGCCTTTCCTCTAAGGGGGAGAGCAGAGTTAAAGAGTGTGTGTGTGTGTGTGTGTGTGTGTGTGTGTGTGTGTGTGTGTGTGTGTGTGTGTGTGTGTGTGTGTGTGTGTGTGTGTGTGTGTGTGTGTGTGTGTGTGTGTGTGTGTGTGTGTGTGTGTGTGTGTGTGTGTGTGTGTGTGTGTGTAATAGAGAAAGTGTAAGAGTGAGTGAGTGACTCACTGAGGTCCTCAGCCAGCTGGACACGTCGTCCTATGATGAGGTGCTTCTTCTTCTCTGAGTCCTCTCCAAAGTCCTCCAGAACTTCCTTTACGTTTTTCTCCAGACGTCGTACTGGATAAATAGGAGGGGAGGGACGGGGATTAAAGAATGAAAATACACAAAACAATCAAAACACGAGAAACAAAACAATGCAGAACAAGGCAATGCTATTCCCCCCACAATATATTTTTCCTGTTGGATATGAATAATCAATCGATATTTTTTGGTATTCCCACAAACAAACAAACAAACATGTCCGTAGATCTCCACAGATGTGCATTCAAAATCGAGTGGACACTCATTTTCACCAATTCAATCAACAGCAAACCCAGTGAAAATAAACAAAACAAATACGCCTCCAAGTGTTTTTTTTTTTTGTTGCCTCATAAGAGAAAGAATAAGTAACCAACAGCGGCCCATAAACAGGGTGTACACACGTGTCTGGGACCACAAGGTGTTCAGGTTGATTACAGCCGAGCGCCGCACACGCGCTCGCTCGTTCCGCTAATAAGCCAAGCGTTGAGCAGAGACGGTGGCACTAATTAGGCTACTGTGTGGGGGAGTGTTTGCTTGGGGAGGAAACCAGTCTTTTCCTGGCTCTAATTGGCCCTTGATTGGCTGCAACCGCTCTAATGGATGGAGTGTGTCTGCTGCAGAGAGGGAGTGACTTTGGGGTGAGACCACTGGCAGCAAACACGCGTAGGGTTCCCCATGCTCTGGGGATTATATTAAAAACGTTCCCTGTAGACTAAATGATTGTGTTCATGACGGTAGTGGTAAAGAAATGACCCTTTGGGTCAGTGATCACTGAATTAAACATTGCTGTAAATTTCCTTTTACACTCACAATACAATTTGAAACATTTAAAGTTTAGGTATGATGTTGAAAATGGTTCAATTATGGTATCCAGGTACAATGTTAGAAATGGTTAAGTTAAGGGATAACTAATGTAGTTGAATGATCCCCATGTATATTGTGTTGTTTGTCTCTGCCTGTCCCGTTATGCACACTTTCTACTTAAGTTTAAAATGTAGACTTTCAAGTCTATTAAGAAAAGAAAAATAACACTCATATATTTGAGTTCCGATTAACTTTTTTAGAGACGATTACGGACATTCAGTTAACCAGAAGCAGTTAAAAATGGGACGACTACAATTTTGTACGCTTACCCTCTGTGTTGGTGAGCTGCTGTCTCAGTGTGTTGGCCGTGATCATCAGCATCCTCTGGATCCTCCAGAACAACACCACGTCGTTGCACTCCAACTGTAGGGGTGTGTGTGTGTGTGTGTGTGTGTGTGTGTGTGTGTGTGTGTGTGTGTGTGTGTGTGTGTGTGTGTGTGTGTGTGTGTGTGTGTGTGTGTGTGTGTGTGTGTGTGAGAAGGAGAGACATAGGAACGCACAAGTTAGCAGTCAGATCCTAGAGTTCATTCAGAGATGTTTAACATAGAACCAGTTATGAGTGGGACCCCACATGCACTCCCTCCCTCACCTCAGCATCCACGAAATGCCTCTGGTAGTAGTAGAAGCCCTTCTTGCACAGGTTACAGTGGATCAGCGCCTTCTGCAGGAAGTGGCGGCGGTACATCTGGTGCCACGTGTCCTTGATCTGAGGAACGCAGGAAGACGATTGGTCGGTTTGTGTCCACGCTATTACTTGAAGAAGGAGGCAGGAGAGTTTTGTGGTGGTGCAGGATAATCTATTGGTCAGGAGGTTTTCAACCCCAATATCTGCAGTCTAACTGATGGCATAATTGACCACGATTCCAAAACCCTACAAATGTATTAAAATAATATGTATAATAATAAAAAAAGTGTCTCCAAAAAAGACTAATTGATAAACATTTAGTAATGTGTCATACGATACAAGGAGGTCATTTGAGGTCCGATGACTACCGGCAAAAGAAGCTCAGTCCCAGCTCAGAAGATTATTTTAGCCCCAATATGGCCAGAATGTCATGGATATGTGCGATGTTGCATCCTATCCCGATTGTGTCAGTATGACCCCAGTTTGTGGGTCCCAGGTTCTGGGGTCTCACCAGCACCGGGTCCACCTCCACCCCTCGCCCCTCCAGGTTCTTGCGGACCGTGGTGACCTCGTCGTTGGCCAGGTAGGCCGTGTGCTCCTCGTTGAGCTTCAGCAGGCGCTCCAGCTCGTTCTTGGTTTCGTTGCGGATGTGCTGGATCAAGGGAAACGGGATACATATATTTTTTATGCATATTTGCGAACCGCGGGTAGAAGGTTAGGTTACATTTCGTCCGAAATTCCCAACAGCGAATAGTGAATCGAACAGGTAGTAATGTTTTTTTTTTTTTTTCTGGCAATCCGTCCCCCACAATAGCGCCTGTGTGATTTCTCTTCTGGTGAACGCAACCCATAGTCCTGCCATGCAACTTCCCCAAAACTACTGTTCAAACCACCTATTTGCTTTGTGATAGTTGGAAGTAGGCCTACTCTCATACTTTTGAAGCCGTGTCTCTTCGGAAACTTTAAGGATACGTTGAAGCTCTCTGTATCGTCCACGCAGCAATCCTACGCCATATTGCCGTTTTGCTTTTTGCATTATTAAAATAACACTCGAAATATTATAATCTTTTTTTTCGAATATCTGAATACTCTAATACCTATTGATTATCTGAAGCTTGAAATTATGTATTCAGGCCAGCACTGGTAGCTTCATTGAGAGACTAAGCAAGATTATATTTAGTGAAAAAGTTAGTGTCAATAATTTCCTCCATCGTTATTCAATAATGCTAAACAGCTACGGACAACCAATGGGCTACGGCACAGTGGGCAGTGTAGAAGTGACCTCTGACCTGATCTGGCGTCCGACTGGACCAGTTCAGCCACCTCTGCTTCCAGTCGGGCCCCACCATGTCCTGGATCACGGACTCAGCTTGAAAAACAAAGAAAAAGAGCAAAAAAGTTATAAAAGGAATAAGATGGAAAATGGCATAACTGAACAGCGGTCTTGCTCTGCACATTTTGCACTAAATGTTAGTGGAAGGAAGGCTTCCTCCTTTTTCCACTAAGTTTAGAGAGTTTAAGAGTCTAACCCTTTGCCTTAGCGAGGTCTCGACTGACCGGGGCCTCAACAACTATCAACTAAAGCCCAAATCACACGTCTGTCATGCGAAGATCAGTCAAGATCTGCGTCGATACGGAGAGACCACACGTGCCCCTTTTGCCGGTCGATGACCTATGTGACAGCGAAGACGTGCAGCCTCCCAGAGCTTAGCAACGCTTCGACATTTTCTGCGGGGGTTCACGGCAAGTCCTCGCTTGATCGGTCAAGCGGGGAGCATCCGTTCAAATCAAAACACTGTATTTTCAGTTGGTTGCGATACTCCGCTTTTCAGCAGTACATTTGAATGATTTTCAAACATCTTTATCATATGGATGTATTGCTTTTTCGACATATCTTCAATGGAGCAGACTTTGTTTGGGGTTTCTGGAGAGACCCGTGCGGGTTCTTCAAAATCGTGTGGTCCCCAGACGTGTGAATTCAGCTTCAGCTGGACGTGAACAATGATAACCTTGAATGGCCTGCTGGTTAGTGTAACACTGCACTCATTCTAAAAAAAAAGAACATTGCTACTCCAGTTCCCCTGTACAGTGACAGGGTTCTATGGTAGGTAAGGGTCTAGGAGGCCCGGGTGGGTAACATCCATAGACCGTGTAAAGGTTACATACTGTCTTTGAGGCGAGACTGCAGGGTCTCATCCATGAACTGGATGGCTGCGTCCCACTGGGGCTTGTCTGTAATGGAGCGGTCCTCCAGGGCATTGTGTTGGATCACCCTCTAAACACACACACACACAGTTATTTTTTATCATTATTAACAACTATGGCTTTGTCACATTGCAAGTGTAACACTTATGCTTTCATGGTAGCTTTAACTTGGACACACGGAGTGCGATATTCAGTGGCTAATTGAAACAACGATAAATACAAAAAACTTGACGAGGTTTGACAAATGTTTCATTGATTAGATTGAAGTCTGAATTTTAACGTATTTTAGTTTAGCAATAAAGTAATGCCACGAACCTTGTTGTATTGTGTGTTTTTTTTAACGTTTTGAACACGAATATAAAATGAGACCCGCTTAATCATTAGCCAGGAAGAGACTGAGTGAAGGGTGTCGTCCAGGGTGGAGCGTGCTCACCAGGCTGTCCATGGCCCTCTCGTTCCACTTGTGCCTCTTGATGCTCTCGTCCTTCACCGCCTCCTTCAGCTTGTCAAAGATGTCGTCCTGGTCCTTGCCTTTGTACTCGGCCATGAAGCGGGCAAACTCCTCCTGCAGCGTCTCCCACGCAACCTTGTTGTCACAGAGGAGAGTGCATTGAGGAGGGCCACAGGCACTGATGATTGAACCCGCGTATTTCCTTTTGTCCACTCCTCGTTTAACAAAAATACAGCTGAGCAAAAGAATTGCTATTAGAAGTCAACTAACATTATTTTTCTAAAATGTCAATTTGCATTAAACAAATGGACTATAATGTCTTAAAAACAAGTTTGGTCAACCACAGGTCTGACGTCAGAAATCAGGAAAGCGCATCCAACAATTTAGAGATATTTGTAATAATTATTATTATTTGTATTATTACCTCCAGTGCTTTGTAGGGCAGCTGCTTGTCGGTCCACTGTTTGAGCTTGATGTCCACTGTGGTGTTGAAGGTGCCGGAGTTCATGGTCTGGGCAGCCGGCAGGTAGATGTTCTCAATCACATGGGTGGACACACGCTCCCACAGCTTCTTCTGCAGTATGGCCTCCCTGGGGGAAAGCAGGGGGAAGGAGGAGGGGTTAAAGGTCATGTAGAATAAATAACAATGTTGTTATGCACTTTTAAAATGTTGTTGTACTGTTATGGTATTCCTGATGTAGGAATTCGCCAACTCAATATAATTATAATAATTCCAGTTTATTCCAGGTGAGTAATCAATTCACTAATGAGCATTTTTGGTTTGTCTTGAATTCCATCATCTTTTTTATCGAAAATCTAATTGAATATTTCCGCACGTCTGCTACCTTTTGAGCCATTATAAAATTATTTGACCAGAATTAAAAAGTATCAAAAAAGTATTATAAATAAATACATATATATTTCATTCAAATAAAATGTAAAGAAAAAAATGTAATCGAGCTGCTAGATGAAAAGCCGAATGGGACAGTGAAGAGTGAGCTCCAGCTATGGAGCGGTAAGTAATCCACAGGGGCAGGGGAACAATGAGCAGAGAAGGCCTGGGTCAGCATCACTCCACACTATCGAGCCGTACCGCTAGCAGGTCGCTACTATCCACGTCGCTACTATCCACGTCGTTGCACTTGACTGTAAAATACCAATTTGGGGGGGGGGGGGGGGAGCATACGAGCCTGTTAGCAGCTAACAGCTTCCACCCGCCTCCCTCACTCTACGTGGCAATGAGACAAAACCGTTCCGGAAAGAAAAGTCCTCCAGGGTTTGGAGCAGTGTGAACCTCTCCCCCACAGCCCATTCCATCTAATTTATCACAAACACACGCTCATATTTCATGCAGCTGGCCCCTTTTGCTTGGGACGGTGCCGTTGCTGTCGATAGGCCCCTCCTCCTCCTCCACCACCACCACCTCCTCCCCCCGTCTCTGATGGAGTTAGTGGGCTGTTTTACAGGGCCGCTCCCGTCCTCTTTCACAGGTCGTTCATCACAGCATCGACCCGGCGGCGGCACACACACTCGGGACGGGACGTAACACTGTGCATACATCTCATTAAGCAAGCTTTTCCCCAATGTGGGGGAGGGGGGGTGGAAGGGAGGGAGTTCTCGTAACATACATATTATGGAACGGTTGGCGTGGGGGAACAGACGGTTCTCTAATTGGCTTCAGGTACCACGTTGTTGTTGTTTATTTTACTGTGGTTGGTTGAGGTCTTTTGTCTGGATAGAGTTTTGCAGATTGAAGCGACGGTCACAGATTCAAGAACTCAAACATAACTCAACTTACCAATGTTTTGGAGTCACTTGACTCAAACTAATCACTTCATCCAGTATTTCGTTCTTGGCTTTTTCATAGAGCTCATTCTGCAGAGAGACACATTAGAGTTACACAGGTGCACACACACACACACACACACACACACACACACACACACACACACACACACACACACACACACACACACACACACACACACACACACACACACACACACACACACACACACACACACACACACACACACACCGAGATGACCTCTCCAACCCAAATGTTTTCATTGAATCAAATTCATGTATTTCTGTTCAAGTATTTTGAATTGTATTTCTTTGTTATCCGGCTCCATAGGAGTCTGTTTAAGTGTGACTTTGTGATCTTCTCACCCTATCTAGCTCTCGCAGACGGGGGTAGTTGTTCTTCCACTCAGTCTCCAAGTTGAAACGAGAAGCTGCAGGAAGAGAACCACAGGGACGATCACAACCAACACAAAGGATGAACCCATGAATAGCTAATAAGTGGACATGGTTTGTGTTTTCATAGGCTGATCTCTAAACGGTGTAGTTATAGACATTGTTTACTCTACCAATAGAAAGCCATTTCCCAAGTGAAAAACAAATCCTTCTACAACATTTTTCACTAATTAAATATGCAGTCAGTAGCCACATCGAATAAAGTCTGCAAATTGACAATTTCCTTTTTCTGATCCACATGATCATCCATGACATGTTGCAACCTAACAGCTGCATCAGAAACGTATAAAGCTCGTGTTCATCTTGCCTCTTGTGAGTACATGAATTATAGGTGGATCAGGTTATCAAGTTCAGTTAGTTGCAAAGGAATACGTTTCATAACCATAAAACAATATAGCGTGAGCCTTTTATCCACTCTACTGTGTCATAAGGTCCTCTAGGACAGTGAGGCCTACATAAGGTAGGAATTTATACACTGCAGCTTGACCTGCTGTTCATTGAAGGTGGTTTGTCTCCTGCATCTCCTCACCCTGTCTGGATGAACTCATCTTTACAGCCCTTTTGCTTCATTTTATTATTTCACGTTGTAATGCTCTGCTCCATCAAACACTGATACTTCCCGGCCGTTGTGCCCAGCCTCACAGGGACGGGGACAGGCTGTGCTTCGTCTCAACCCCGGGGTGATATACAGGCAGCGCTCAGCGCTTTAATGGTGCCCATTCTTTTTAATAAAAAGCGGGGACCTTTGCACCGACGACGCCGTCTTAACTGGCCCCTTAGAAGCAGTACGGATGGCGCCGCTCACACACTCTTAATCACCAGCCACACAAAGCACACCCAAAGAGATGGTGCACACACACTGTCTCCATCTCTCTCATATAGACACACACAACCCACAGCGGGGAGTGGGCTAATTGCCGGGTTACAGGGGGGCTGCGGTGACGCCAGGCGGTGAGGCTGGGGAGCGCCGGCGTGTTTTTGACGGGCCGCGGATCAATGCACCACACAATGCGCCGATGAGACCCGCGGCCACAGAGCCATAAATCTCCCGCGCCGTTAGGGGCTGCTGCTAGGGGCCTGCTGGTTGTCAGGGCTAATGGTTGAAGGGAGGGCTGGGCTGGGCGTGTGGCAGGCAGGGGCTGACTGAGCCGGGGAGGGGGCCAGGGATAGGAAGACGGAGAGTTGCTATGTTGGGCTGGGGTCGTCGAGATCCAGAGTGATTGTGAGGGACTTTTAAGGTATGCGTGTTTCATTGGCGCAACCTGAGGGAAAGGGTTTCATAAGGGTAAAGGATTGGAAACACAGCACTATCATTGGTGGATGAAACGGTGTATTTTGACAGGGATTACGTGTAGGATTTTTACATCCATTTATTGCTTTAAATTGCCAATAAATGAACAGGTTGTGATTTCACTTCAAAAACGAGACCTTCTTCCAACTCTCGGTTGCGTAGAATAGCCTGTGGGCTGATTTCTTTTATATTTAAACCAGGACCGTTTTGCCGGGAAAAAGGAAGGAAGTGACGTCTAAGATGTCTGTTCTTTCATACATTTTTTACTTGTGCAACAGTTATTTATTATAATAACTAACAGTAGTTTGTGACTGTTATTGTCTCAACCAGCGGAGCTTGCACTCAAATACTCTGAATGCACGAGTTCCAGCAGGCTGCAGTTCACTTACCGGCCAAAGGGACCAGTAATGAGAAGGAATTTCTGAGTCTTGCACAAAGCCCATACAAGCAAAGACCTTTAAGGAATATTTAACTGATTTGCCTCAGGTGCAGACTCTTACCTTTGAAAGCATCGGCCTGCTGCTCCACTGACTCCCTCACCATCTTCCAAAAGCAGTCAGAGACAGCCAAGCTCAGGTTCTTAGTGGTCACCTGGTGGGCCTTCAGCATACCGTCACTGAAAAGAAGAAACACATCGCTTATCAACACAACACGTTAAGATGTACCACCATTACACATTACACTCACAACATGGGAGTACCGAAGTTGCATCAAGCAACAACTATTTATTTACGCTTCAATCCAGAGTGATTTATAAGTGAGTCAGAGAACTAAATAGAGTGCAGAGTAGATTTAGGAAGATTATTTGTGGAGCCGTGACTACGGGTAATCAAGTATACAACCTACCGCAGCAGTCGTGAATTCTGGAAAAAGTCCTCTTCGTAGTCCTTGATAGAATCTATGCTTTCGCCAGTGCTCCCTTGAACAGAAAAGGTATACAGAGATATATACAGAGAGATATATGAAATGTTTGATTCCACAAGTATGTGAGAGCCGATGAGAGTGGATGGCATGGCTTACCTTTCCCTGTCACAACTGCAAAGTATCCCAGAGCCTTCATGGGGAACAGCTTGCCTTCAACAATCTGTTGGATCTGAAATCCAAAACAAATGAAGAATCAAGAGATTGAAGATCTCTTGGGTATGCCTGTTCTACCAAACCTGTGAACCAAGTTCAAATAAAAGAGTTTGGTGCCACCTGGTGGAGCTCCCATGCATTGCTGATCGCTTCAGAAGTAAGTCAATTTCAAGCTACATTATTATGTAATTTTACTGCAGACTTCTTTTACATACGTTACACAAAGGGGAATATTTCATAAATCTTACCCTGCTGGGGCTGGCCAGGTTCTTCTCAGCCAGGTCCACTTTGGTCAGGACAAATATGGTCCTCTTGCCATTGGGGTCCATCTGGCTGACTAGGTCTGTGACGATGCTGCGCTCTGCGTCCACACTGCCGTCTGGACAGAGAGCGAGAGTTAGCGAGAGTTAGCGGATTGCAACGGTGATGAAAGTGAGACAAGAGGTGGGGAGGGAAGAGGATGCAAGATGAATGGAAGTTCATATGTAAATATAAAATAAAAGATCTCTCATTGGTTTTTAATCATAGTACCAAACAGTAAATATACTAGAGTGCAAAAATTAAAACAGTAC
Organism: Lota lota; assembly: GCA_026745465.1. Lineage (NCBI taxonomy): Eukaryota > Metazoa > Chordata > Actinopteri > Gadiformes > Lotidae > Lota > Lota lota. Next base: position 103,118 of record JACYXH010000289.1, on the reverse strand, counting down.
TTTTGTTTACCTTGGATGGAAGAGCAAGGAAATGTAGTTTTTTTTACTGTACCATATTCCAAAACAAATTATGCTATAATGCGGAAATAATTTATTCTGCTTGGTCTTTGTTTGATTGCGTAGGGGTCAGCTACTATTGACAACCACCTCCAATGACTTGAGTGTTTAGTGTTCAGCCTGGGCACTCACCTTGAATACATAGGATGATGGCGTTGGGGTTCTGCATGTAGGCCTTGCTGATGCTGAAGATGGTTTCCTTGGTGTCTGCCGCCATGCCTGCAGTCACCGTCTGAGCGATATAAAAAAAAAAAAAAAAACAGTTTGGCTGCGTTTACATTTGTAGATGACCCAAGATATGATTTGCTGTGCTTATATTTTACTGTGTTTGGAAGACCCATCTGTCATTAGAATGCAACACAATGGAAGAACTACTCTGTGTGTGCGTGTGCATTTGTGTGTGTGTACACTCACACTGATGACTCCTGGTAAGTCCACCAGCACCATCCTCTGTATTCCCGGGCCTTTGACACTCAGGGATATTGTCTATCAAACAAACACACCAAATTGTATTTATATATATATATATATATATATATATTGTTAAGTTTTACTACGGCAGAAGTCATTGTGTCGTACATATCCCTTTATTGTTAGACTACCAACTCCTAAATCTGCCAGTATACTTCCAGGCAGCCAATCACACCCTCAGGTTGGTCACAAGTGAGCAGCGCTTCATAAAAGCTCGGCAGCTCACCTCTGGACTGACAGTCTGGCCTTCCTTCACGCTCTTCCTCATCCTCAGCTCAATCTCGTGCCTCAACGCAGCCAGCTGGGCAGAACAGAAAAGAGTTGATGTGCAGGTGAGCGAAAAGACTTGCACATGAACTTGAAAGATGTCGATGAAAGGGGTGTGGTGGAGGGAGGAGACGGTGGACAGGCTGGTGTCTTACATCTTCCTCCTTGCCGAGGTCGAACTCCCGGCCACTGTCCTTGAACATGGCCACATGGTGGGGGCCCTCGCTTAGAGTCACCTGGGAAGGGGCCGAGAGGTTTACTACCTTGATACACTTTGTTTCACGTCCAAAATTGTCCAATGATTATTTTAACACTTGTTTTAACAGCGCAAAGGAAGAACAAAAAAACATTATCTAGCAACATAGTTCAAAAGAAAGGAGCACGTTCTTAATAACTCCAGTGTGCACTTTAAGTTTGACATTTAATTCAGTTACATGCCATTAAGGAGCAGGTAGAGGTAAGAACATTGAGCCTGACCCTAGCCAATACATTATCCTGGCCTCCTGTGTGATGCATCTGGGCCTTACCTTGACTGGGGACCGGGTCATCATCTCTCCAGAGCCCCGAGGGAAGATCCTGGCCTGGGCGATCATCTCCAGCACGCTGGTCTTCCCCGCACTCTGGTCTCCAACCACCACCACCTGAAAGAGGTACGAGACAAGGGCGGTGTTAGCGAGATGGAGAGCAGCATGGACAGAATCAAACCCACTGTAACATACAGGAAGAATGAATGGGGGTTTGGTCCAATGATTCACTACTTCTTACCCTTGGCAGGTGGTCCTGGGTGTTGTAGTTTGAGTCATAATCTGAAAGGATGTCCAAGACCTCAGAATACAGGTCAATCAGAGATTTCTGTAGGAGAATAAATTTAGGCTTTTTTTACTAAACGTTAAAGTCTATCACACCAAATTCCAAGAACATGACAAACAGTAACCATAGACAAATATTCTTCAACAGTTCAATAAATTGTATTCTTCGGCTCATGTGAGCCAGTTCAGTCACCCAGTGTAGTGCAGTACAGTACTGGCCTCAGGCTGTGGTAGAGACATAATGCCCACCTTGATCTTCCTCTGATGGATCCCCTTATCGTCCTTCTGTAGCACCACCTTCCTCAGCTCTTTGTTCTCCTTCTCCAGCCTTTCCAGCATGCGTTGGTACTTCATCTGAGAACACGCAGCACAGAGAGAACATCTTGACTATGGAGAACATGAAAACATTATGGCACATCACCTGCAAACACAAGGGTTTAGGCTACAACACAAATAAATGTTTTATAAATGTTTTTAGTTGTAGCCTATTGCAGTTGTTTGTTTTGGAAATGTCAACATACCTGTGTTACAAGTACAATGCAAATCCATGAAAACCAAACTACATGTACAGTACATCTAGTCATTTAATTTCTTCATTCAAAAAGTAGCTATAGGAATTTGAACATTAGGCTAGAAGATTGTATTATTATTAGTGGTAGTCAAGTGCATTACAGGGTTTAAGAGTGCGTTTCAACCATTATGAATACCTGGGTACGAAGGAGCTCCTCTTGAAGCTGGTCTAGTTTCTCCTTGTCTGATGACTGAGGGTGGAGGAGGAGTAATAACAACACACAAACAAGCCAGAGTTAACTCCTCGTCTTACCCTCTACACACGACCTTTTCCCTCGTCCCGTTCGACGTACATCTCCGTGAAGACAGATACATTACATGCATATTTAATTACACAAGCCACTCAAATCAAGCAATTCACCAAACAGAATGCCCTGTTGGGGAACAAAAGAAATTGCAGAGAGGATTACAGTCTCAAGTCATCCGTATTGATTTGTTGGTTGTAATGATTCATCATAACCTGGTTATAATGTGCCTATTCCATCGTCTTCAATACCTGCCATACCGTATCATGAGCAACCGTTTTTTTAAGTGGATGGACAAAGGCATCCCAATCCATTTGAGATGTGGCTTGGCAGGAAAAATCTATTTCCATACAACATACAGGTCAGGAAAATGTCCATTTGAATGCAGAGTTCCCCAGATCATTGGTAACACTTACAATCAAACTACAATGCTGAACAGCTAAGCTACTCAACACTGTTGAGTAGCACAAAAAAAGGAGCTCATCTCAGTTGCCAGGTTACGCTTCTCCAAATCAGCAGACCAGGGTTTGAATGTGGGCCGGACCACGACCCAGCTCATTGTTCATTTTTAATGCACATATTGCTGCATGGTGCGGTATAGCATATTGTAGCGCGTTAGTGAGAGTGTAACATTATACACAGTTTGATTAGAGCAAAGAAGACGAGGGAGGACAGGATGAAGGTGCATGGTAATGGGTTAAGCAGATGGGATGAAGAAGGGGGGATAACATAAAAAGTACACTTAACACACACAAACACAATGCTACACCTGAGGCTATGCCTGCGCTTTTTAGTTAGAAAATGACTAATTAAGTCTGTCAAATTATGGGGAGAAATTATGTATACAATACCTCTATTGAAAAACCCTATGGCGTAAATATGGTATTGCAACTGCCCAAAATTACAGTGCAGATGTAATATGAATACCATTCACAATGACCTCTTCTGATGTTTCTCCAGCATATTGTCACGTCTCTCAGTGTCAGCCAATGAGCTTTCCAGGTTACAACCGCATTAGTGTTCAAGAATGCTGTTCATGCCATGCAGTTGGGTGCCACTTGAGTCCATGCAGTGTTTGCATATGCTTGGAGGGCCGGTTCCCAAAAGGGGGGAAATCCCAGAAGCATACGGCCCTTGTGGGAACCCCAGAAACCTGAGTACGAACTTCATTCACCATCAAGAGATTTTTTATCTTTATTTATACACTTATATGCACTATATGTGCACCTCTTCAGCTAGGGCTACCTCTTCAGCTTGTTTACAGATATTCATCTGAAGAGGCTACTTTGGACAAAATCTTATATCAAAGGAGTCTACGGTTGAGTGTGTTTGCATGATTGCATGCTATTTGACATTTTTATGTTTGGAAAGGCTTCGATTGGAGCACTGTGTGGGTTTTGATGGAATTAGCAGAATGGGATATGTACCTGCATGTATATGCAGCAAGGCAAACCCAACTGTCCATGAATGTTAATCAACATGACCAGGGGTCCAGTACTGTCATCAACGCCCAAAAAGTCTGTGATAAATTCATTTAGGGATAGAAACCAATAACTATACATTTTGAAGTCCAAGCTAATAATGATGACCAAACACAAAAAAGTGATTCATGAGTACTACGTACACTGAGGGTTAGGATAAGTACTGTTCCTAACACTTAATATGCTAAACCTCAGATCGCAACATATATAATGCAAACTTAACTGACAATTACCTCAACCACTTGAAAAAGAGATCATTACATCAACGCAATTAAAATAACCCATTTGCTCTTAAAAATCCAACACGGTGTCCTCCAGACTGGCTCATTTGAGTTTTGCTCGTTAGCTAGAAAGGTAGCACTGCACGGCCCCATTGCATTCATCATTGGTGGTCTCCAATCGGTGGAGTAGGGGAAGCCCAGGGAGGCTGGGGATTGGCCGGGACCTTCACCTTGTGTCTGTGTGGAGGAGGGGGGCTGGGCTTCGGTGGACTGGGGGCGGGCTCTGGTGGTGGTGGGGGACTCGCGCTATTGGCCACGGCGGCTCGACGGACCTCCTCCTCATGCCTCTGAATCTGCTGCTGAATGAGAATGAGCTCGCCGAGCAGTCCCTGCTGGGAGGGACGTCACAGTGAGAGACAGCAGCAGTAACCAATAGGGCTAGTTAGCCCTCCTCCCATACAGGGCCAGTCTGCCAATCAGTCTCGTGAAGGCAGCGCATAGGTCTTCCACAGGCCAAGGCTCGACAGGATTGGTTGAGAGATAAATGCTGTCATAGAATCAAGTTCTTTGTCTGGAGGAAAACATTTTGCCACCATGATCACCGCTTGCTGACAAAAATCTGCCTCTCTCTCATCACGAAGGAGAGACGGCCAAACTTTGCAAAGTGTGAAGGCGGAGGAGGCAACTGATACCACAACCAGTGTCTCTCAGCCAGTGGCGTGCTGGAATCACTCTGTACTCGCCAGTACCTAAAGTGTTTCCACTACATGCATCCATCAGTGGCACAGCACTGCCGCTAGATTACTGGCGCCACTGCATTCAGCCATGCAATCTCTTTTTTAAATTACAAATAATTTTGGGAGCCCCAAATACTTTCTTTTTTTTTTATATCATATATATCATTGGTGCCCCCTACTGCACCCCTTCAATTGTTACATTGTCATTAAAGCAAAATAGTGTTCTACTATAGAAGAAGAAAAAACACGATGATACTGTAGGTGGCATTAGCTCATGAATGGCTTTAGACTAAATGTAGGAGCATAAAGGGAAAAAGTAGGCTACATTTTTGATTGTGTAGAACAGAAGCAACAGTATATAAAATCCACACAATGAGATGGCTTCAAATTGCAGACTGAAAACTGAATTTGCGCTAACATTAATCCCAGAAAAATGTGGCTCGCGCTTGCATGTTTTCTGGTGATGTTCTATTGTTAGACCATTTTATGAGACCATTTCTGTTGGAATGCACCAGAGCCCTACTGGAATCAGTGATCACACTAAACCCTCTCTGCGCCCGCACACATCAGCACTGCGCAAGCGCACATCAGCACTGTGCAAGCGCACACCAGCAAAGTGCACATCACACACACCTCAGCACTGCTGCCTAAAAAAGTTGTAAGAGCAACACTGACCCACAAATATAAAAATATATATAATATATACAAAAAACTGCAATCAACTAACTTCAAATAACTAACACACCCAAACCATGGTGCAACTATACCAACCAAAGTTAATAATACTTGTGCACCAACGTATAAAATGCACTGATTTCAAGAAACAAGACATTTTTAAAAGTGTATGGTGGATGCATTCAAATCAGTTTCTGCTCTTTACAACTAAGAGCCTAATAATATTTATATGCATTGGAAAATTTGTGTAAATGGGCCTGATGATTATGGTGGTGGTAAATGAGAGAACTATGATGATCAAACTTGTATTAGCGAAGCAAGTGCTGGGGTAATCTAATGGGAGCAGAGAGCTGACAGCAGGGAATGAGATTAGTTTTAGTCCACTATTCCCCATTATGCCTCGAAGGATCCACATTATTCTTAATTTGGAGAATTTGACAACCAAATACAGAATGACAGTATTGTCATTATAAGTAGTTTCTTTGTGACATCTGATTTAATTTAAACATGTTGGGGCACTATGGACTAAAAGCCGTGAATAAGAGGAAAGCAGCATCTCATCTTTCCTACTTTCTACAAAAACTTTGCACGTATTGTTTTGTAGTAGTTTTTTTCTACCTAACCCTCTATCCAGTTTCAAAACAGCATTGATAAAAAGAAAAACAGACAATTCCATTCAACAGTAGACAACAGTGGACCAGAACAGGTCCATTTAGACAGGACAAGCATGACACAGAATGGTGCATAAAGAGGACAAAAAAAGGGATACAAATAGAATGGGCACATACAGTGTAGAGTTTAGGCAGCAACTGTAGTACACACTGTTGTTTCTACATCGTGTTCAGGTTAGGGGGGAAAGGGTAATTGAAAAGCAGAAGCATGTGAAAAATAAAAGAACAGCAAAATAAAAAACATCAAAGCAACAGGAAAATATGGATTTCTTGTGTTTCTACGCAGTTTCACAGATTTGAAAGTATTTAACTTATTCTCCATATCTGTACTCTATCAATGCAATACTAATAGGATGCCTTACTATACAGCTGCTCAGAATTAGAAACTAGCTAATGGTAAGCTACATATTGAGTCAATTGCTTTAATTAAACGTGTAATAAAGGATTAAAACAGTTACCAATGGCAATGCTGTGTTGTTCTACCAATGATTGCACTCATCTGCCTTCACTTCAAGGAGCAGAACAATGCACAATCAACTCAATGTAAGAATCATTTAAATAAATGTGATATGTTCGTGGCGTGAAGAAGTAACAGCCATTGTTGTGAAGGACAATATAACATCCCTGCCACTATCAGGGTTCAAGGTTCTGTTGCATTTGCGGTCTGACTTAACATAAGCATGATCCAGACGGAGTAAATTCTAATTCACTGCAGACTGCAGTCAGTGTAACGCCCCATGTTGAGGTGGAATGAGGCCAGGTACAAACGCTGAGAATGAAAGTGAGCGGTATGGTCAGCTGAGGTAGAGGGAAGCTGGTGTAGAGGGGGAGGGGTGGTGGTGGTGATGGTGGACACCAGGGAGTGAGGGAGTGGGTGGGGGACTTACCTTCTTGTGCTGCTTATCGCTGGCCTCCGTGGAGGCGGTGGCGGACGCATCGGCCGCCTTCAGCGCTGACTCGCTGGCCGTTTCTACCAGAGGAAAGAGAAACACAGAGAAACCGGTGGTTAACGTTACCACCCCTTCACTGGTTAACACAGTAGTCCACTGCAAGCGATGAACCCTATGTCCAGCAGCAAGACTCAACAGTGAATCTAAAAGCAAACTGATGATAAGCAGCAGAATATCGATATGCGATTAAAATGTTATAAAAAGGTGGGTTGTCTCTATGGGGTTTGCTGTTTTACAGCTTCTTGGCAATAAACGAGTTACATGGAAGCATTTAGAAATGGCAGTTGGGAGAATAACAAAGGCCCCTGACCCATAGAGTGTGGCAGGTGCTGAGAAATCGGCACGCTTGTGGAACAAAGCGTGCCACAGCTGTGACCTCCATACTCTATCCTGGTGGTGTCACAGTACACTAGCCTGGGAACACGTAATGGAACAAGCAGATTTCGTCAAAGCTATTTTCTGGAGCTGGTGGTTTGTAATCGGTGGTCACCGCGACAACCAGATACACGCCTCCTTCCCTGTGCGTGATTCATGGAATAAAACATGTGTGGACAGGTCTGTTTGCATTCTGCCTGACACACCCTATAGTATAAGCTATGACCTTTAAAAATATACTTGAAACCAGAGATTAAAATGAGAAAACGTAAGGTTATGCAAAGTACTCATTTTCCACACATTTGAATCACCTTCTCCATTAGAAAAGAGAGCCCTCGATGTATTAGTACAATTAGAGAAAAGCAGTGGTGTTTATAGACATGAGTAATGCAATACTGCAATTCATAGGAGGCACACATGCATGAGACATCTGACACCAAACAAGGTAAAAAGGGGTAAGTGGAGGTGTAGGACAAGTTCAAGAGGAGCACACTGGATCCGTTCTTATGATTAAGAACTTATGAATTTCTGGTTTGGATGTGGGCGTGTGTCTATTGCCATGTTTCAGATGTATCACTTCTTCTTGTACTGCAAGCGAAAAACATTTTGCCTCTCATTTACAGGAAGAAATTGACATTGGGGTCAGTAGGTGCATCACAGTACACACACCCAAACAGGTACAGAGGAGAAGGGCTTTAAAAGAGGAGGGAGGTGGTGGTGGTAGCACTATAAGCACATGACACTACTAAGGGGTAGCATGTAGGGGTTTACACACCTAACAACAGATGCAGACCAGAGGTTCCACTCACTACACCTGTGAAGAATGTGGAGGAGGGGGAAGAAGGTAGGGGAAAACAGAAAAAACAGCACAAAATAAAAGTTATATGAAAGGGGACTGAAGCAGTGGGGGTGATGCAGCACGGCCACTGCCTGACGATGTGTGTGTGTGGTACAAAACAAAAATAACAACATGTTAGACAAATGTCACAGCACTTTCACACCTCAAGACACATCAAACACCTTCTCTGCCAGGCCCAATGAAACACATAAGCCCTGTGGTCTCATTGTGATTATGTTGTAATAGTAATAGTAATAGAGACAATGTGTACAAATTCGGGGGGCAGACGACACCACCGTGCAGTATCATCATCCTAATGGAAAAGCTATGCTTAATGGATGTTTTTAGCCTTTCGTAATGCTATTTGCTGAAAAACCTTATCTTTATGGCTTTATATGTGTATTTTATCCATAAACATTATTATAATCTAGCGATACTAGTACCGTGCTATTTGTTGATGATATAACACAAAGATGGCACGTGGCAAGATGTATAAATAGTCTAGTGTAAATTCCTGGTTGCTGTCTGTAGTTGCCAACGGCAACTTCCGCAAATGCCTTTTTTAGTTGCCTACCACAACTAATGCAAATGTTTTAATTCAGCAAGTCTATATTATCTAAATCAGCTAAGGTAAATAAAGGGCACACAGCACACATACCACACTGAACAAAGAGCATGGCAGCAGAACTGTGGTGTTAGATAAGGTTTGCAAAGCCCAATGCAAATCTGAGAGAGATCTGGACAGGTGCAATTAAAGAAAACAGAACATAACCGATACAGTTTCATTGTCTGGTGAAAATATGCAAAGTCAGGTATATAATTTCCAATGTCAACATGAACTGTATTAAGGTCTCATCAACTTACCACTGGACAGTAAGCTTTTGAGGAAGGCAAAGTTCTCTCCTATCTTATCCATGTCAGGAAGTAGTTTGGCAATTTCCTCCATCTCTGGTAGCGCTTTGGCCAGTTTATCTGTGGTTCGAAACAGTTCAATGATTCTCAATGCCAAACTTGTCCAGTTGAAAAAGCTCAGGCAACATCATTAAAAGGCAAAATACAGCTTAAAACACTTTGACATCGTTATAAAAACGTATATTGGTGATGTACAACGCACCCTTGGTCCTTAGTGTTTTAATGTATAATTACTTTAAATATATTATGTAGCTTGTAATTGTAACTGCAGCTGACCTTGTTGGCCGAACAAAAAGGACCCAAATATATCGGTAATTAGATGTCTCTAGCCACAGTAACACATGCTAACACGTATATTGGGATGATTCCATACAACTGCCAAATTCAGCAATATTACCTAGGTAAAACCAGCACTAAAACTATGATGAATTTCATTTTTTATCAAGGACAGAACACGCTTACCTAGATCAATCTGTTCGCTCAATTCCCAGATGAAGTCAGGAACGACCCAGTTGTATTCACTGAAATCAGGCAACATGTCCTTCCACTCCTCATAGGTCTGAAGGAAGATGACAGGCATTGGTCATCCAAACAAATAAAAGAGGGTGTAAAACACCTGTGAGGTTGTTATTACTATAGCCAAGACTTGAGACTGGACAATGATTGTCATGTGACAGATTTTAAACATAAATAAGCAAAGGTTAGACCCTGGGAGTTGATTGTTCAATATCAGTGCAGGTTTTAAAGAACAATGGGATGAGTAAGGTTGACTTTAGTAGACAACATTTAAGTACAAATACGGTTTCAGCAGCTTGAAACCCACATCAGTTAACTGTAGATTTGTAGTAAATGTGAAGACATCTGCTTGATATGTCCTGAGATTTTAGAAGTAGGTTTAGCTCCTCTGTTTTCAATGAAGTGGAACACTATAAGAGCTGCCACACTTTAAGAGCAGCGAAAAGAGACGAGTGAGATCAATCCACCATCTCAAACAAACCTTTTTAGCTGTATAACCTCCACCAACTGCCGAGCCCAGAACGATGTAACGGAGTCTCAGTAGCCTGGCGGCTAGCCGCGCCATCCAGAAATTGCGCTGCTGCTGGTAGCCACGGCCCCCGGACCCCGGTGGGGGTTTAGGGGGTCGCATGGGCAGCCTGGACATGGAGGAGATGTGACGGGCGGCCGTGCGGTGAGGGGCAACCTGCTGGTTGGACGAGTAGCGGTGGTGGATGGCACAGGAGAGGGGGTGCAGCTTCTGTAGGGGGATGCGCACCTTCACCCCCATGTTGTTGGAGACACGGTTCCTGCAGGCCATGCTGAGGAGGCAAAGACATACTCAAACACAATTCATATTATTTTGTTTGTGATTTAACAAAATAAATAAATAATGCAGTCGCATTTGATTTCACAATAGCACATACGTTGCAGGATTTTCTTTTGGTATTTGACTTAATGTGTATTTGTGGTTCCTTGAGCAACAACAATGAGAAGTAGCACACGCGATAACTAGTAGCAAGAGCAGCCAATTACGACACAATAAATAACAAAAACAACCTTCACAGTTCACACAATGTCGCACAAGCATGCCAGAACTGAACTCATTGTGTAACTATATCCGTACAGGATAGTTAGCTAGCCTGTGAAACGTTGTAACAGTTATTGTAATACGGTAAGTGACTGGACAGCTCCACAAACACAGGCCGCTCACAGACGAAAAATACATGTCATGTGTTGTTAATATAAATGTTATATTTTATATTACAATTCAATTGACATAAGCGTTTTAAGGGATTATAGATGTACGACACACCTAAGCTGTCCCCCGCTGTCAAAATGTCCAGATAGCAAAGAATCAGATGTGAAGAAATTGCATTAGCTACGTTTAGCTCTATCAAAACTGAACTTACCAGGTCACTTTGGTCCCGACACGCAACATAGTGATGTTCCCAACAATGAATAAACAATTCTATGTTTGCAAAAAATCTTTCAGGTACAATTTACATCATCTTTCATATTGATAAACATATACTGCCCTGCTAGAGCGCTAACATGCTCTTTAGCTAACAAGGACACCGACTGACAGCTCCACTTCCTGCACAGCAGTACAGCTCCGAACAACGCACTGACAGACAACACCAAATACAACTGCATTGGTTCCTAGATGTTTTGGGTCACTTTACTGACGTCAAATGACCAGCTATTAATTGAGGTTTTAAGCTATGATTATTAAAACTGAACATAAATATATACCACCATCATCACATAGTGTCAAGAAGAATTAGCCTCCTTCAAGCCACCAGTCTAATTATTAATCGAGTGTTCACAAAGCCAGTCTTACCATTACATCTAAAAATCCAGAATGTCGAGCTACTCTAGTTCAAACACTATTCTATTATTGTTTTTGACATAGTTCAACATATGACACATGTTTTTTAACACTATATTTTTTATTTGACCAAAACAAATGAAAACAAATGTAAATTGTTTTAAAGCACATTTATATATATAAAGTTAACTCAAATGCAATCAGTAAAAGCATAAAAGAGAAAAGTAAAAATAGAAAGTACAAAAATGTGCCGGGAATTTACACCTCTGCTTATAAAAACGATACCTGTGTGGGTATTTGATATTTGAGATGCAAAGTTGATGCACCAAATACCAGATATCTCAAATACATATTTTCCGACATGTAATTTGGGTATCGTTATTTTTTTTGTAACCTCAATTTATTGTATATATTCACATTCCCCTGAGGAAAGTTTCTATGTTTGACATACACTGGCTTACCTATCGTATTTGGGGTAATGTAAATGGGTTGTGTCAAATTTGTGAATATGATTTGGTGGATGAATTTAATGTATGTGTATGGTACCTGTAAAAGAGCAAGGATTAATTCTACACATTGCTTTGAAATGGCAAAAGTCAGTTAAAAGAAACGGACAAAATAGCATTTCAAATTTGAAACGGAAAATTCTCAAGGGGCCCCTTTCTGACTGGAAGTTGAGCTTAAATTACTCCGTCCTCAAACATAGCTGGTATTTCTGCAGAAACACTTTCTTCAGCTAGCATAGAATGTGATAACAGAAAAACACATGAAAGCTGATTAATGTATAGGTAGGTTGTAAAAAAAAAACTCTAAAAAAAGTTAGTTGCCATATTCATTATACTTCCCTTTCTTGTGCAAGAGACCATTGGTTATTTGATCCAACAAAAATTATAACTCAAAATCATGGGCAAATAGTTTCCAGGTTGAAACAGTTTAAAGATGGGCTTCATCTACATTCTAGTTGAGACTTCACCAAAGAAAACACCAAATAGCTATTCAGGTCCCCTGATCATTTGATTACCATTTGGAAATAAATGTCCAAAATGCATGCCTCAAAAAGGAGGACCTATGCTTATTGCACACCTACAACGAAAGCTCAAAATATACCCAAATAATTAAACTGCCAATTAACCAACAACCCATTTTATGAAAAAAGTACCAGAAACTGTAAAATAAAAATAAAACACAGACATAAGCCCTTTGATATGAGAGAAAGAAAAACACTTTGATAACACACGTAGACTTTACAGCAAACATTTACAGAGGTAATCGGATACCAATATTATTATCATCAACATAAATCCAGTACAGTTCAGTCTCATCAGAGGTTTGTAGAATTTGACATAAGTAGACATGAATCAATTTATTAATAACATGATACAATCTTTGGAACATAGAGATGCACTATTAAGCCTTGATAATAACACAAAAATATTGCATTGGTTAAAAAAAATTAAAACATTCATTTATTTAACTTTAACCCTAATACCCAACCCCCAACCATCTATTTCATTCTAAGGTAATAATGCATTCAATCTATTTAAGCAACATTTCTTTCTTATCATTTACAATTGGCATTTCATAGACGATGGCTTTTATTTTTAACTCAAGGTTTTGAGTCTATTTTAAATAATCACTTATATTTGTATCTTCTTTTAATATAGCAACAATCTTACATGATTAAAAACTGAATGTATGAATGGAAATAGAGTTGTGATCTGAAATATTAAACCTGTCCCAGAATGTGGAGACAATGATTGCCTGTTTGAAATACAACGGTCAGTACAATTAAAAAAGGACATTGAAATTACTGGTCTGATCATGACACAAATATTTTGCATTGGTAACGGCCTAGACTGCAGCCCAATGAAGTTGGACAACCAATGTCTGTAAAGCATGTTGAGAAAATCGACCGTACGATTTTGGCACAGAGAGGCTCAGGACTGAAATGAAAGAACAGTGATGAAGTAGTATCTGTATAATTAGGAGATGCACTGATAATACATTTTTGTATTGTTTTGATTGCAATAGGCTTACACAAACATCAATACTTTCCTCCATTTCTTTTCTGCTATTCATGTGGCGTTGCATCATATAGGGCGGGCTTTTTTAGAACAGTTTATCCACAGACAAAGACCCTTAATGGATGGTTTGAGCCTTATCGTTAGCTTCTTTTCTACGATTTATACAGCTGGATCTTGATGCTCGATCATTAACTTTTGCTCGATGATCCCATTTATCCAGTCTTCCATAGGAAGCAATGCGATACGGACAGCATTAAGGATATATAATATATTGTAATATATCATAGAAGCAAATGACTATACATCATAGAACTGTATGCAAGCCCTTAGCGTTGTTTGGACATGCATGGGGAGAAGGGAGGCCTTCGTTACATGCTGAGTATTCTTTGGAGAAAGGAAATATCGGAAATGCAATGCTACAGCAGCGTGACAGTTGTGTTTGAATCATTTCTGGACCCAACCTACGGTTACACACAGCTGGCGTCATGCACAGCCAAGGTTGTAGTCTTTTTGTGCTGACCTCAGAAGAATTACTAAAGATCGCTCCTATGTGCGCTTATGTAACATCACTGACTAAACGGTTGTCTGTAATGTCATCACTGTTATCATTTATCGTATGCATAATGTGCCTGCATTCAAATAATTCCCATGGGTGGAGATTCCAAATACAAAAAGGAATCGGAAGCTAAACACAGGTTCCTGCCGGTGGGTCCTCTAACTGTGTGTGTGTGTGTGTGTGTGTGTGTGTGTGTGTGTGTGTGTGTGTGTGTGTGTGTGTGTGTGTGTGTGTGTGTGTGTGTGTGTGTGTGTGTGTGTGTGTGTGTGTGTGTGTGTGTGTGTGTGTGCGTGTGTCTGTGCCTGTGTGCGTACAGTTCAAATATCAAACTAATTAAAGGTTTGGCTTTGTATGGTGGACAACGTGGCTATCTAATAACACAGAGAATGTGCAGCAATATTTACAAGGGGTTCTCCCCTTGTCAACACCAGCTGACCACAATTTGAAGAACAAGACCAAGTTCTCCACCCCGGGGGCTCCGGTTCTCCTCAAGCAGCCTGGCGCACATGCTCTGTGCTCCAACCTACCGAAGTACAGTGGGTGCATGTGACCCGACGCTTGGGGGGGTGCTACGAGCTGCAGATCATCTGGTAGTCCTTCTCGGGGCAGGGCTTGGCTTCAGTGGTGGTGGTGGGCCGTGGGGGCCAGTCGGGGTCCACGCGGAGCTCCTGGGCCAGGTGCATGTAGCGAGCCTTGGGGGCTGCGTTGCGCTGGCAACAGAGCCACGAGAGACACTTCCTGCCCCAGTGGTCTATGCCCACCTAGACATATCCCACCGACATGACACGGGAAGAACACAAAGGGAAGAACAGAAATGGAGTTATATATTATAGGGATGCTGATTTAATCACAACAAAATTTCAGCTATGCAAGCAATTGTACACTAGATGATTAGGTGACTATAACATTAAGAGACAGGCGATGGGAGTGCATAATGGGAAAAATACAGAGATGTTTTTTATACTTTTTCCTCTCTTCTTGTACATCTGGATGCTGCTGTAGACTCTTAAACGTTGACATTCATCTTAAACTGATTGTTGTATTAGCAACCTCCATTGTAGAACCAATTGCTGCATTAGCGATCCAATGTGTAGTTAGCACCAAGGTGGAGTTGCATTTCTGCATCAATCAGAAAAATACTCTAAAACTGATGCTGCTGCTCGTGGGCCTCTGGTAAAATTTATTAAAAACTAAAAGTAAAATTAGTATTGTATTATTATATATATTTATTAGGGGTATACGATATGTGACGGTATTTGTGTAAACACTTATGGCCCATAGAATAATGAATCGATAGGATACTTGTGTGCACCTGTTTTTTAAAAGGCTGCGATAGTTTCCACCAATGTACACATATGGAAAGTAAGTTTAACCTGTATTATATAGTCTATGTGCGTTACACCCACACCGGAGCTCCATTGGCCAAGCGTTATTTAAAATGTTTACCTGCTTTTTACTGTTGTAGAGCTAGCGGATACACTTCTAAATAGCAATTTTAATCCATTGCGGACATTTTGAAACGTGAGACGTAACCGGGTTAATGGCGTTTTAGTTAGGCTATTGTTAAGGGCAGGGTTCTTTGTAATTCGCCACTTGTGTAGAAATATTGACCAAACGATTGGTCTATAGAGTCGTGCTGCTGCCCAACCGTCTCCTGGGCAGATATACATCGCTAGACTCCCTGCACTCCTACCGGTGATCGCCTCTTTAGTTCCCCGCGTCAGATCGCTGTAATTCAGAGTGTGAATATCAATAATTTTTCTAACTTTAAAACATAAATTGCTTTTGAGATGTGTGATTCTTTTGATATACACAACCACAGCAGCAGTATGCTGCTATAAATGTCCCTTTCAGTTTTGATATCGGGACGTTCCGAACGGTCGGCCATTTAAAAAATAAAATAACGCGGGGAACTCCACCTACTCGGGCCAGCCACTAATCGTTGGCGAACAAACCTATTTCAGTCTCAACCACAATGCAACGGTGAAGAATTTATTTTGGACTATTTAATTATATAACCTGCTTCAAAACTTGGCCAAAATACATATCAACATAATAAATTTTTTATTCATAAGATGTCTGAAAAAGTTTAATAAAAAGAGAAGCGTTTGTGTTTTTGACGGTATTGATTTTATTTATATACATTTTTCTATTTATATCTTCTTATTTTTTCTTTTTAAATCTATATCTATATCTATATATATATATATATATATATATATATATATATATATATATATACACACACACACACACTTATACACCTGCACTTTATGCTACTTTGCATATCTGGTAGGATGCTTACAACTGCGATCAGGATCTTATTTTATCGGCATGCTGTGGTCGCTTAGCCACCATTGGTCCTGTTCATGGCCAACCTAATTTCATTTCAGTTTGGGCAGAAATCATGAATAATAACTCTTGAGTATACTCAAGGCTTCGGTCAGAGGTGAGGTGTCATGAAGAGGCAGCGAGAAAATAGAGACAAATAGGAAGGCAGGAGTGGTAGTGGGGCGTGACACCAGACAAAAAGGATGTTAAGGATGCATTCGGGAAACAGAAGGCGGTTAGGTAGTTAGGATGCAAGGAAAGGAGGAGGTGTCAGTTATTCCCAACCTGTGGTGTCATGGCGGCAGGGGCATAGCCATAGCTAGTCTGCTTGTCTCGGCTGAACACAAGCTTCAACAAGACCACGTCCAGGAGGAACGTCTATGGCACAGTGCATAGAGCGCAAGGGGGAAATCATAACAGAACACACCTTGATTTGATATCATTGTTACAGTGCACTGTTTAGGTTCTGTGAATAATCATAAACTAAGCACATAGAATAGGTTGTTGGCAAATTACATCACATCAGTGGAGCGAACATGACATGGAAGGCAGGAAGTGTTCACTGGATATACGTACACTGGACTGGATATCCGTTAAGATATGTTTCTTGGAGGTGGATGGTGCGTTCAAGCCAAATTTTTCACCGTTGGTAGAACGGTGAACAAACCCAAGCATAGTGACTTGAAGCATTTTTACTTGAAAAACTAAAAGCAGACACTCACCCTTGCGGAAAACGACAACTTTTGTTCCCAATTCGTGAATCCCGCCGCACGCTAAAAAGTGATATGCCTCCAGGCTTTTGAGTGCTTTCAATTGAGCTCTTAGTGTAGTACGAGGACTGCATGCCACATAATTTACTATGTCTAAGGACTCAATAGCGAGTAAATTACATATATATCGTGTAGGGGTGGCGTCGAATCTTCGTCGATTCAAGTCTTCGATAGAAAGACATTTAGTTCACATCTTCTTTAATAGTTGAATCGGGAAAGTTGTGCATGGGACAGCGGGACATTTCATTGGGAGGATGGGGGTGCTAAATGATTGATACCACAGTCTTGCTTGGCTTCTAGAAGGAAATGCTTTTTCTTGCGGGGGGATGGGCTTCTCCTCTGCAATTTGCTGTGTTACGTTTCACTTGCAATAAGCGTCCTTCTTGTTTGTTTGATAGCCTCTTTGTGTAATGGCACTATAAATTCATTAGTGTAGTGCACATTCCATGCCTGTTAGTCTAGAAGGTTACGCAATGTTAGGAAAAAAACTTCTAAAGTTTGGCAGCACCATCAAAGATTATCCAAAAAAGTCAAACGCATGCAAATGCTCGCCAACAGACAGCTGTGGGAAACCCTGGTCAACCAATTAAATATTTTTATACGTTTAAACCACGCAAAAGTCACAAACAACTTGGCATCATTGAGCCGCCATGTACTACAAAATATATTATACATGATTCCACGATCAGTCGAGGATGGGTCAAAGAAGGGTCAAAGAACATCCCTAATATCTTGTGATAATCATTCTGTTTTTAGACAATACAGATTGATTCCAATATATTTTCTGGTATCATTCTCAACATTTGGTTCCACACGCTTTATGTAAACAGAGTGCTGCTGCTTTACATTGTCCATTTCACTTACTGCCCTCCATCAGAAGTTTGATCGACATGGGTGTCACGAACTAATGCAACCACCGATGGAGAAATTCTGTAAATGCGTGTATTGATAGCAAATTTGGTGAGTTAGTGATAGTAAAAGAACATTGAAAAATAGCAACGGCAGATGTTTTGGACCTTTCAATAATGGTGTGGGAGAAATACATTGACTCAGTTATTCAACTTTAGGGTAAGGTAGAACGATCTCTTGGTGCAGGATCGACGCCTCTTGGAACACAATGAGACACGGATGACAACAATGCAGAAAATTAAAGAGTCAGCATGATAAAAAAATAAGTTAACATTGTGCATTTCTGGGGGTGCCTTACCTCCACGAAGACTGACACGGCTGCGTTGGCCAGAACAATGAGAAACAACTTGATCCTCCACGAGAAGGGAACACACACAATCTAGAAAGACGAGAACAGAGTTGTAGGATTGTTTGGCCACATTGTAGATCTACAGTGTCTGGGTGGGTTACATGATTAATACAAATATTCATATGAGATAACCGTAAAAATTTAAGTATACAAATTCAAAATTGCATAATCTTTTTTTTCTTTCTCATGTGAACAGAGTAAGGCCATGCGGCCATAACATTAGTCGTAACTTAGATGCAGATTTAAAAACTAAATAATACTGAATAAAGATACACATCTAAAAACAAAACAACACCCTTAGGGCCTGTGTCCACATAGCGTTTGTTTTTCTGGCAGAGCGCTGGGAAGAAGTGCTTGTGTGGGGAGGGGAAAAAATGCTGCCCGCTGGTTTTGTTTCCATGACAACATAGCACCACTGTATGACAGACTAGCGTCGCGTAGTTTCCTTTTTATAATCTGTTTTTTGACCTACCCTCCCTTTTCTTGTTTACAAGGGTGACGAGCCCGCCACATCTAATATGTTACTGGTTGCCTGAAAAGGTGACGACACCAGCGCCTTTCTGAAAAGTTGAGATATTTTCAACTAGAAGCGCACAAAAAGGCGGAGCGCTCTGAACAGATACACAGGATGCAGTGTTTTTTCTCAAGACGGCCGCCTACACTCTGTCCTCATTGGGAACAATTGAAAAAAAGATGCTGGCGCTCAGGAAAAAACGCTGTGTGGACACGGGCCCTTAGACCCTATGGTCCTTCACTAGGACACACAAGCTTCCTAACTGGCTTGATGACCAGAGATACAATGGACAACTATGATGTAGGTGGAGTCAACTGACTGCTGACGTCGTCTTACCTCAAAGAATTCATCCATGGCCTCAATAGGGTGGAACAGCAGAAACAACATGAACACATACAAGGTCAGTGCAGACAGCATAAAAGGCCCTGGAGGGGGGGAGACAGAGAGCGTGCACAAGTTAAGGACTGTGCACCCGTGACTAATTACTGCAGCATTATCAGTTGTATTGCTAGTTTATTTTGTATTTGTATTTTATATGATTATGACCGTTGCAAAAGGAACCCATTTTTATTTAAAATGTCTAATCTGAATATTAAATAAATCCCTTGGTAAAACGTCTTCACAGAGTGAGCGATGTGTGGGGAGGTGTGTCTCACAGTTCTTGTAGCTGGGCTGTCTGAAGGGCTTGCCCTTGGAGAAGATGATGGCCACGATGATGTACTGGAAGGACGACACGTAGAAGATGCTGGTATTCTCGTAGTTCTGGATGTAATCCGGGTCCAGCACCGAGGTGTTGGTGAAAGAGTGATTTGATGTGCTGCAGGCACTGGAGGGGTTGAAAATCAAAGGTCACGGCAAAGTTGGGGTACCATTGACAATGTTTGCATAGGTTATACCGCTACATTGAACGATTTGCTCATTATGGTTTTATTTTATTTTTGTAAATTTGTAAAAGAAAACGACTCTTAAGAGGTTTGAATGTTTGTGTAATGTTGCATTGTGGCAAGCGGAGGGCACTGTTTGATCACTAGTAACTACCCACTGCAGCCCTACCGATTTCTCCTGGTACTTACAAGTTGCAACTTGAACGTTATTGCTCATTTTGATACCTCTTAAGACTTGTATTTTATTACTGTATCATCAGACATGGCGTTGTCGGCACATATGGCAGCTTTTAAAAATATGATATCAAAGTTTAACGAGAAGCTAAACGAAAACTCAATTAAATACCAACGTTGGGCCTGTGAAGCCAAGTTGAGACTGTAACTGTGATTATGAATTAAATTGGACTTGCCTTAGGTCACACAGAAAACGTTATCTGCTGCGGGCGGCTAGTTTGTAATTATTATCAATGGGAACAAAACATTGTGCTCGCTGCTTTTGTGTTTTTTCTGCCGTAACCATCTGGCGGTTTTTGGCAGAGAGCCCTGTGCGCCCCCGAGTTGAAAATGCTCAAATCGAGAAAAAAAAAAAAACACCCAACGTCCTTGTAGGTTTAGATGTTCGATGGCTGCTTTGCAACGGTAAAAAGGCGCAGCCCACTGCTCTGCTTTGGTTCGAGGCTTCCACAAAAGCCCCAGGTTCTGAGATACTCACTCTGACTGCGGCGTCCACTGCTCATACCAGGGCTGCTGCTGGACCCAGAGGAAGGGGATGACCTGGAAGGCCAGGCAGATGAGGATCTGGGTCATCACGGAGAAGAGCAGCGGTGCCGAGATGAGGCCCGAGGGAGGGGGCTGCGACACCAGCTCCTTCCATGCTGGGTTCAAGCTCACTGGTGTGGGAGAGAGGAGACGAGATAGATAAAGCAAGAGAGTGGTGCACTTTGGATTTGGTGATTGGCAATTTTTTTTTAAATTGTAAATAGTAAAAGAAACAACAATAGAAGTGTAGATGCAGGTATATATCTATAGCTATAGCTATATGGAATATGCAGCAAAACAGATACTGGACTAATTTCAATGTTTCGTTAACACTCACTGGTGAAGACGAGGAAGAGGATGATGGCGATATCGACGAAGAGGAACTGCAGATCTCCAAGGTTACTGAGGATCTGGCGTCAACGACAAAAATCAGAGGTCAAAGGGGACAGAAGGTTCTCTCTAGGGTGCAACATGATTTCAAAACACATTCACACGATGATGGCTGTGTGAAATGTATTGGGAGAAGGATAGTCCTGTGGTGAGCATGTTTCACTCCCATCCCAAAGTTTCTGGGTTGAATCCCCAATGTCAGCCATCTACCACCAACCATCCCTGACCAAGCGGCCTAACCCCTTCATGCTCATTCAAGGTCCAAAACCCTCTTCAACTGGGTATTTTTATCTGCCAAGGATGGAAAATCGACTGGCCAGTTTTAATTTGTAAGCCTGCATATTTGTGTGTGTGTGTGTGTGTGTGTGTGTGTTTGTGTGTGTGTGTGTGTGTGTGTGTGTGGTAAGTCCTGCTACTTACAGAGTAGAGGAGTGTGACACTGACGTATTGGATCATGCTGTAGAGGGCCATGAACTTGAAGACACAGAAGGAGGTGATGAGAGCCGCTCTGCCCTCCCTGTAGGAGAAAGAGGAATCAATTAAGTCATTATTACATGAATCTATCTCATGTAACCCCAGGGAGTTTACTGCTGATGTGCTATTCAACTGTTGGTCTGGAAAGACTGGCCTCTGTTTGGGACAAGGAAAAGCAATTCGAAAAAAGGATTTCAATTCACTGCGATGAAATTCAAACGTGTAATGTTTTACTCACAAATAATATATATAACATGACCTTTTCCTCGTTGTGAATCCATATTGCGTTGCGCCAAGCACTAAACTGGATTTCTAAACTGATTTCCTTCCAAGTACTATTGAAAAGGGCAATCCAAACATTTTACAAAATCTTGTGTAATTCATTCAGCAAATGCCGTTTATTATTTTCCAATGCCCAAAGATAATGTGCTAACAAACTAGCTCTATCGCCCCGATGTCTTGGGGGAGTATGACTGAGACCTAGGGGTCCCCCGTGGGCTACCTGATGAGGTTGGGCACGCAGGAGATGTTGGGGGTCCTGGAGGTGAAGGGGGACGCCACGGACGCCTCCAGCTCAGACAGAGAGATGCCGCTGTGGGCCCTCTTCAGCGCCTGGTGGGGAGGGTCGGAGGGGATATAAAGGACTATATTCAACTGGATGACGTCAAAACAAGGTTATAGGTTTACAACTTGTTTATAACTTTCGAAAATTTGCATTAAACAGTTAAAAACCTTGAAAAGTTATTTGTATCTACTTACCCCACAGTCATTGGCTCCGTCGCCACACATCCCAACATAGTAGCTAGAGGAAGACAAAATCAATTTTTTCAGTGTTAAGTCCTTAATGCTTAGTAACTATACTAAAATGGAGTTTGAAACGTATAGTAAATGGATTGTTATGAGGACAAGGTTCGATGTTTTATGACGAAACAACGTACGGGGAATGAAAGAAAATATCACGTTTAACAATACTAAATACAAGAGTAAGAATGATATTTCGGATCTGTTTATACTCACTCTACGCCCTGCAGTGCTTCAATGAGCTGCGTCTTCTGGTCGGGAGCCATCCTGGCGAACACAGTGCCATGGAGCACCAGCTAAAAACCAAACACACATCACTTTCATGCCTCACAGAATAACAGCTGTGGATCCCACATGTTGTCTTGAGTAGGAGCCTATTCTTAAATGTCACAATGTGTAATATTTCAACTAGCTCGGGGCATAAAATTACCTGGACATGTCTGTAGTCAACACTGATCGATAGTGATTTCAATGCTATCAATAAAAATAACATCCTTAAAAATCACAACTGATATAATCTACAAATAATCAATGCTGGCCAGCCTGTTTACAGGAATCGTATTATCGACACTCCCAAAACCCCTCCCACTCACGCCACCCAGCCAGCCGAGCTACGCTACACAGTTTGCGTTGCACAGCCAGTCAGAGTGGACACAACACTGTTATTTTGTTTTTTGAATAGCGAAAGTCTCCCTCCTACTAACTGGGAGGGGCTCAATCTTACACATTGCAACTTTAAGTCTGTTCCGACATCATCTTTCTTATAAAAAAAAAAAAAGAAGAGAATAACCACTTTCTCGTTAATATTCTGAACCAATATTCAATAACATTAAGGTGATTACACACTGTCCATGTCCGAATGCATTGGGTTCTATTCATGAAATAAGGAAGAGGTTGCATGTGCTATAGTGAATACACTTTAGCGATAATGAGCCAAATTGGGCTTTGAAATGTGCTTGAGAGCGGCCCTCTCCCCATACCTTCTGCATCATCTCAGGGAAGTGCTCCATGATGATGTCGAAGGACTTGCCGCTCATGGCGAAGTGGAACTGCTGCTGCGGAGACTTGGCATCGTCCATGTGACAAATGTCCTCCAGGCTGATGACCACTTCCTGTGTTTTTGTGAAGAACAAACATTCCCATTAAAACCAAACCGCACAATGACTTCCAAAGAGAAGCCATTAAAGCCCCGAGCCACAGTGTGGTGATGCGGTTTGGGAAACCGCCGGTTCATTGAAACAAATAGGAAGCCATTTTTAAGGATCCACGATTTGAGTTAAACTGTTTTGAAAGAGAAAATACTTTGCAGGTGATTGGATGAACCATATGTCCGTCACATAGATCCTCATAGGATGCTGATTGGTTGAACCACTGGTGGTGCTGAATGCTTATATTGGTGGGGCTTTCAAATCGGTGGAAAAACATGTGGTGATTTGAAGAGGAGGGAGGGGAGTGCTAACTGCGAAAATGGACAGGAAGTTCATCCTTCAGATCATTCATCCAAAGTGCCTTACAATGCAGTGAGTGCATACATCTTCAGTTTCACATATTGCACTAGTTAATGTTATGGTGAGGTGCATAGAAAGTGTCGCCCAGGAGAGTGCGCTTGTTATAAGTCATCTGTGGTGGGGTGTAGGCTTGGGCGGTATCACGGTATACCAAGGTATTTAGAAATACCCAAGGTATGATATTAAATACCGTCAAAAATACAAACGCACCTCTTTCTGTTCAACTTTTTTCCGACATCTTGTGAATAAATTTTTTATTATGTAGATTTGTATTTTGCCAACGTTTTGAAGCAGGATATATATATATTTAAATAGTCCAAAATAAAGTCTTCGCCATTGCATTGTTGTTGAGACTGAAATAGGTTCGTTCGCCAACGATGAGAGGCTGGCCCGGGTGGGCGGAGTACCCCCGCGTTTGACAACTTTTTCCAATAATGACCGCCCGCCTGGAACGTCCCGACATCAAAACTGAAAGGGACATTTATAGCGGCATACTGCTGCTGTGGTTGTGTATCAAAACAATCACATCTCAAGTTTGAAAGTATATAATTGTTTAAGTTAGAAAGATATTGGATATTCAACAGATACTGACACGCCGAATTACTTAAACTTACTTTCCATATGTGTACATTGGTGGAAACTATCGCTGACTGAAAAAAAAAGAAAACGAGTGCACAAGTAGGTCCTACTCGTTGAGATGTGGACCGAATCTATGGAAGAATTATGTAGGCCATAAATATTTCAACCGAGTAGGACTTGTCGAAGTTGGCAAATTGCATATTAGACACACAGCATTGTAGGCTAGACAATGTCATATATGCTACAATGACTTCTATCACCAGCAGTTCAGCTTTAGTTTCTTCTTTTTTTTTACACAAATACCGTTTACCTCGGTGAAACGTCAGAAAGGTATGAAGGCATGAAAAAAATAGATACCACCCAAGCCTAGTGGGGTGTAAGTGCGCATGTGTGCAACCATGCCCATTCGTCTACTATTCTGATTAGAATAAGATAGTTAAAAAATGACAGCGATAGTTTGTTTTCAACGGTCAAAGTGGTTGAATCTCTATGCCTGAATATCTTCCTATCCATCTTCATGATTCCATCGTGTGTGACAGTGAAGAAGTGATTGAGTTAGATATACTAAACCGATAACAAATCAAGGGACATAATGAATGTAGAAAGGGCATCAAGGAATAGTTCTGAAAAAAGGACTAACCCTCTCCACACGTTCCCCCCTTTTTTCCTCTTGGTTACAATTCAACATTGAAATAGCTTTTATGTCCTGCAAAGTCCTGACTGTTAATATAACTTAAAAACTCTTAAAAAAATTTACATAGTTATGTTGGCTTCCAACCAAGTCCCTCAGGAAGAGAGTATCTCCTAGTAGATAACACCAACAACTTTTCTTTTGTTCTATGGAAGTTAAGTATTTTGTGGGGTTTGACAATGAAGAGATATCTCCAAGGGAAATAGCTGTGTGGTTTGCAAATTCAGCCGTCCATCATATTGATATCAGTGGGTTAGATGTTGGTTATTTTGGTAAAGCCTGGAGGGGACCATGCCGCATGCGTTTGGTCGCACACACAGACGTGAAAGTTAAATGGATCCTTGTGAAAGTGAGTGTAAATGAATTTAAAGGTTCCGTAAATTGTATGAAGTCAATTGTGAATAGGACTTGTGTTCTAAAGATTAATTTTTTTTATAATAATTATAATAATAATAATGGAAATAAGCATGTGACCTGTTTCTTTTGACCCCGCCCCTCAAAGAATCGGAATCGAGAATCGTTAAGAATCGGAATCGATAAGCAGAATCTGAACTATACCCAACCCTATACGTGGCCCAGACTTCCTCCGAATGTGGTCGGAGCCATCGGATTTCATTTTGTCCTCAATGTGTCTGGGTGCATTAAAACCTGTACACAAGCTGTCTACTTGTGATCGAATCACCCAAGAGGCATGTTAATGGCAGGTGTGGACAGGGCCAAAGAGATGAGATAGAGGAGAGAAAGAGATAAGACAGGAGAGAAGGATATGAGAAAGGAGAGAACGAGATGAGACCGAGGAGAGAAAGATATGAGACAGGAGAGAAGGATATGAGACAGGAGAGAAAGAGATGAGACAGGAGAGAAAGAGATGAGACCAAGGAGAGAACGAGATGAGACCGAGGAGAGAACGAGATGAGACCGAGGAGAGAACAAGATGAGACCGAGGAGAGAACGAGATGAGACCAAGGAGAGAACGAGATGAGACCGAGGAGAGAACGAGATGAGACCGAGGAGAGAACGAGATGAGACAGGAGAGAGCAACAGAACAAGAGAGAAAGATAGTGAGAGCTGGAACAGAGAAACATATCCCTCACCTCCAGACGGGGCATCTTGCCGGGCTTGTCTGCGTATCTCCAGGTGATCTTAGCAGTCTGTCCGTCCCGCGGCGGCAGGGCGTCCGCGATGATGATCTTGTCCTGGGGAGGGATCATGTCACAGTCCCTGGCCACCGAGATGGCCGTCAGCATGTTGTCTCCTGCAGGGACACAGAGAACCACATCATGGAGGAACAGCTTTCCCTTTTTGGAACGACAACACCTTTTGAATCTCATTGACTACATGAAATAGAGATAAAGGAGTACAATTGTTAAGGGTCCCTATTGTACTGCCAGGTGTTATGTTGATTAGCCAATTCAAGCCATTTTAAAGTCTACCAGCCTATCAGTTGGTAAAGTCCATTATCTGTCATTAATCTGGGCAAAAAGGTCCAATATCCACAGTGACTCAGAATTTGTATTACCTTTTCACAAAACTACACTATTTAATTCATGTGTTTCTCAACACAGGGTAGAGTGAAAAGCAAAGTATTTTGTGCTGGAGTGACTCAGCCCCCAGCAGACCCAAATGGAGAACCGCATGGGCACACTCCAGCATCACAACCTTGGCAGTCTGTACCTAACTCATGCCCAGCCAGACCATATCAGTATCAGCCTGGGAGACTCCTCGGCCCCCCCAGGATGGATGGCTGGATGGTGGATCAGTACCAGACACAGGAAAAACGACACTGGCCTCCATTATCCCAGAGTCTCTAGTCACGCCACTCTGTCACACAAAACCTGTGTGTGTGTGTGTGTGTGTGTGTGTGTGTGTATCAAGACTATGCATGTTGGCTGTTAATTTAGACAAGAAGTCAGGCTCTTAGGCTGATTTGCAGTTGTGGTCATTCAGGCAAGTGTGGAACAGGAGATGACGCAGAGCACATGCATTCACATCCATGAATGACAAGCTAGCTTAGCAACAACCGCAAAGGCAGGTGTGTGTGTGTGTGTGTGTGTGTGTGTGTGTGTGTGTGTGTGTGTGTGTGTGTGTGTGTGTGTGTGTGTGTGTGTGTGTGTGTGTGTGTGTGTGTGTGTGTGTGTGTGTGTGTGTGGACTTACCCGTTACCATGACTGTGCGGATGTTGGCTCTATGGAGATCCTGCAGCACCCCTGGGGTCTCTGTCTTCAGCTTGTTCTGCATGATGATCAGACCCAGGAACTCCATGTTGGCCTCAACGTGGTCGCTGCAGTACACAAACATCCACAGTCACTAAGACTGCGCTCCCATAGACTCTCTATAGCGATTCCACTGGCCCTTGCATCCTAAATCTCAATCAAAATTGTAGCTACACAGGTGAAGTACACATGAATTACCGGTTGACGTTCTGCACTCGGTGCCAGGTGAGCTTGGACTCCAGGCGGCGGTGGGCCAGGGCGATGACCCGGAAACCCTTCTTAGTGTACTCCTCCAGAACCTCTGCAAAGTCCTCCGGAACTAAGAAGTGGAGAGAGATGGAAACAGCGGGAGGGGAAGAGAGAAAGACCGCAATGAAAAGGGAGAGCCAGATCAAAATAAGACGAGAGAGAGAAAGAGAGATCTATTGTTAGTATAGGGTAGGCATATTGATCCTCACCTTTTTATTTATTTATATATAAACAGTGGAAAATAAACACAGCTTTACATTTAAGACATCGGGACACTCATTCATAAATACCAAGCTGCACACCAGAACCTGGTATTCAAACCCTTCAAGTGTAATCCTCAGTTACGGTAGCAATATCATTACCAATTGCATTACTAGGAGTAGTAATACACATAACCCTTTACAACATCACGGTTCGTTTTGATAGCATCAGGAGCGGCAGCAAATCACAGAGATCCATGGAAGTCGAGGCTGATCCTAAACCCTCGTAACAGAAAGCCTTACCGGACTCCTTCTTGCACAGGCTGGCCACCACCTCTGGCGCCCCCTTCAGGTAGGCGTCCATGCGCTTCTCCCCCAGACGCCGCGCCACCACGCTCATCCTCTGCAGCGCTGACGAGAAGGGAAACTGCCGCACGATACCGATCTCATAGACCGACTGGGGAGTTTAGAAATAATATTGAATTTAATAAAAGTTTAATCACTAAAATACACATCTGTATAAAGTGGATAAAAACAAGATATATTGGCACATTAAATATGTATAAAATAATCCATGATTGGATGCTTTCTATTTGTGTATTTGAGATTGGATGATTACTAAACTCTGTTAATATATTACCTTTTACAATTCCTCACCTGACATTTTTATTTGTTGTTTTTATGGTTAGGCAGTCTGACAAAAACGTTTTGCTTTTGTTATGTTACTGACATGCTTCCCATTTTCAAATGTAAACTCTACTTTTACCAT
The DNA here is from genome assembly GCA_026745465.1 of Lota lota. Lineage (NCBI taxonomy): Eukaryota > Metazoa > Chordata > Actinopteri > Gadiformes > Lotidae > Lota > Lota lota. Next base: position 74,543 of record JACYXH010000289.1, on the reverse strand, counting down.
TACACAGATCTCTTACTTATCACATGAATGTTCTCTGTTATCCAATGTACGATATCACCTATGGCAACATTGACAATCCTAACAGACCACATAATAGCTATGCGTAGCTGTTGTGAATAAGTATTAAGTGAGCTTCGGTTGTGGTTGGAAGAGCAGGAGTGAGGAAGCGCTGTGCAGCCAGGCAGGAGTGGATTACTCACAGACAGCTCCTGGAAGGACAAACAGAACAACGCATGTGAAGAGAGAGTGTACGGACATGTACAAACAAATAATACAACTTCTTGTTGTGCTGGTGGTAGAGGTTACATCATGAAAGCTTTGGCAAAGGTCAGAGAGCTCGCGGAGTACTAACACAGATTAAATGTAACTCAATATTTAAACATGGATAACACCATATTTGAGTTTTTTTTTTGCATTTACTACAAATTGTATTTGACAATCTAGTAATTTAGCAGCTGCTTTCATCCAAATTGACTTACAGTGAATTTAAGACAATTACCCCTGTACCCCTAAGACAGGGGTTCAGAATCCTATCAGAATAAGTAAACAGTGTTTGATATATGGTGCCGAGCCCTGATAGGCTCTCGTCCTGGAGCTCAGGGAGCAGAGGGCTGAGGACACCCACCAGGTCCAGCTCTGGGGAGGCCGTCGGCTGTGAGGGCAGCAGCTCCTTGGGGGGGCGCACCACGGTGGGCATGATGCGCTCGTGGAGAGCCGTCTCTTCCTCCGTGGCCTCCTCCAGGGTCTGCTCACAACCGCCAGCACAGAAAGACGAGCTCAGAGCAAAGCAGCCCAGAGATAGACGATTGAATGAAACTGCTGTGTGGAGTACATGGCATCGCTGAGAACAGTACCACCTTCTGAGCTACTGATCGCCCCGGTTAAACATGCTGACATCCTACAGTACCCAAGCAGTTTTCTTTAGCATGGTAACCTTAACGTTTCCCGTCTTGAAAAATATCAACTCACACCACCCATATGCAAGATGACCTTACCGATTGCAGGTCATTACACAACGCTATAAATAGACGTGTGCTACATTGCCACATCCCTATTCTATAAAATTATGCTGACTCAATGCAAATGGCTACATAGCTGCTATGTCATGGGATTTCACTCACAATGGGAAAGTAGCAGTAAGCGTATGCTTCCTTAAAATGGTGAGCTTACAGTCGGTGAGCTAACGTTAGCTAGGTATAATGTGCTATCTTCCAGTACGCTGCAGCCTATTAGTTGTGTAACTATCAGGCGATGTCACACAAAGCAGTGTCCCAAAACAAGCCGTGGAACACTCACCCAGCTGATGGCCTCCAGCATCTTCAGATCCAGGGGGTCCCCAGACAGCTGTCCCTCTATCTTGGTGAGGGAGTGGCAGGTAGCCATGCAGGCCACAAACTGGGACATGACCAGGCTCTCCTTGTAGGCACTCTCCTCTGACAGCTGGAAGCTGGAGAGAGAGAGGACAGGACATGTGGTGAGGACAGAGAGGACAGAGGACAGAGGAGAGTTAGCTTGGGGGAGGGTGAGGGATGTTCATTTAGACGGATGGCTCGGTTGATTCATAATAAGAAAATAATTTGATAACAAAAGTTTATTTTGATTATTTGTAATTTACTATGTGATACACAAATACCGGATATTAATGTATGCGTTATGTATACATTCCCCATTCTACATTACCTCTCATGTAGCACTTTGAAACTAATGGGAAAAAGTACAGCCGCTTCATTTACACATTCTCACACACACACACACACACACACACACACACACACACACACACACACACACACACACACACACACACACACACACACACACACACACACACACACACACACACACACACACACACACACACACACACACACACACACACCTGCCGTTCTCCACTCTCTGGATCCCCCACATATCCAGTCCATCTTCTGTCAGGGTCCCGGTCTGGAAAAACCAACGGAAAATTGAATCAACAGGGGTCGTCTTTCTCTTATATAAAAACAGCCCGTACTGTATGTATGTATGTGGGCATGTAAATGGCTAATGTGCCCCGCTGACACGCACTTTGTCGAAGCAGACCAGGTTGATCTGCCCACAGATGTTGATCCTCTGGGGGCTGATGCAGAAGATGCCGATGCTCTTGAGGCGGCGCTGGGCGTACACGATGCCAGCCGTCATGGCGGCGGGCAGCGCGGGGGGCACGGTGATGGTGATGATGTCCAGAGACTCCAGGATAATTTCCTTGACGGGCACCTAGAAAAACACACAGACACGGACCACGTGAGCAAACACTGAACCGGTCCTAGCTATTACACGGTCCTTCCCCCACCACACTCTTATAGACTTTCTATAAGCCATGACTTCTATAGACATTGAAAACCATGAATTATCAAAACCCCATTATTTAACCTGACCAAAAGTTACGAGCTAGATTCACAGAGCATTGACGAATATTGGCAATATAATAAATATACGATGAAGAGCTTCGCAACACCCATACATGGGTGCGTTCCTGTGTTCAGTGACAGTTTAAACAAACCCACAGGCAATTTTATTTTATGTAAATAAACCGTGTATGCAGAACTTTCCCAAAGCACACAGAATAGGATCTAGACTGACTAGCAAGTTGTTTTACTTCACTACAGTTTAAAACATAAATGTCTTCATTTTATGCACCGTACCAGATTATATCTTTAAGATAATTCCCATTTGTAGTCCTTTGGCAGGTCAAAACATAGAAATCACAATAATAAATAGTACAGGGCAAAGACCTAACAAAAGAGACCACACAAGAAACCCAATACCAAGCTACATATAGTAGCAGACCATAAAATGTGTGCATGTCGGCTGAAGGCAAGTAATAAAGACCATATGATAAAATTCAAAGACATTGTGTACAGTGCTGATAAGCATTTAACTGACTTTTTCAATTGGTTTTAATAGAGCTGATAGAGCTGCAGCTCCTCACACACAGCTCAATCCACACATGCAAACTACACGCCAAATATCAAGAATACAGATGGATATTTAGATTGAAATGCAAATCCTTTACTACCTCAAGCAGACACACTATTTTATTTTCTTACAAGGGAAAATTTTGTAACACTGAACAGGGAATGGCTCCCTGAACCAGACAAGAAAATACAAACGAAATGTTTTCCATTTATTTGTTTTGACAACCGTGAAGCTCCATTGCCTTTGCATTCTTTTAAATAAACTTGTGTGCAAATAAAATCAACAAAATGTTTAGAAGTCTCATTCCTGGTTGACCCGACACATTCAGAACCGCTTTGACAATGCCGTTAACAGGTTTATAGTACATTTTTACCACAGCGTGGCCCTTGTGGGAATCAAACCGCTGACCCTGGCAGTATTGGTGCAGCGCTCTACCAGTTGAGCTGCACCGCACTTGGTCTCCACGGTCTTACCTCTTTCATGACACTCAGGACGATGGTGTAGATGAAGCCGATGGCGGCCACACCCACCAGGCACAGGAGGAAGAGATAGGCGTCGTGGTACAGCTTGAAGTCCGTGGGCTTGGGGTAGAGGATGGAGCGCACCAGCTGGCCCTTGGCCGTGCTGAACCCTGGGACGACAGTGGGGGAGGGGAATACTTTAGGATCATCCTCAGTCTTCAGCGATACATGACGGGTTAATGTCTGCATGTGGAGGATCGCCACAGCAGGTGTGGATTTTGTAGTCATTGTTAGAGAAGGTAATTTAGTCTTAAATGTATACCCTAAATTAGTATAATGGTGTGCATAGTGGGGGTATTAGTTGTTTGCTAAATATACATAACCATCATAAAATACAGACCGTTGACAGATTTGTTAACCTCAAAATAGACCACATGTTCGTATAAAAGCGATAAACTTCAATGGGTTTAGTAGTGAAAGAACAAAATGTATTGTGGTGTGTCACATGGAATGGAATACACGCACGCACGCACGCACGCACGCACGCACGCACGCACGCACGCACGCACGCACGCACGCACGCGCGCGCGCACACACACACACACACCTGTGCGGACCACCACTGCCTTGACGAGCTCGCCGGTGTAGAAGCGTGTCTGGATGATGTGTGTGCCACAGAAAAGGGTGTGTCTCTTGTGCTCCTCCGTGCTGAACGTACAGTCCTTCTCGGCGTCCCGGTCGCCCTGCACCGGGTTGGGGAGGTTGGTCTTGGTGACCGGGACGCTCTCCCCTATTGAGATGATGGGGAGGAGAGAAGGGAGGGCCTGGTTGTCACGGTGCGAGGAGAGCTTGTGTCTGATGAACCACAGAGCGAGCACGCACACACAGACACACACATACTGTATGCATACACATATGTACATACATATACACATACACAGATCAATTCAAACCTGAACATTAATTCCTGGGGCCGAAAGTCAATTTTAGAGGCTAGATTAGTAATTATTATTATTTTGTCATTATATCTTTATGCTCAAGAAAGGTTAAATATATCAAGATATCGAATGAAAACACTATTTATTTATTTATTATAAGAAAGCCCTTTTAAACCCTTTTAATAACTGCTTGTATGACATCATAAGCCATGAATCATCAGAAATCACAAGTCTACAATACTAAACATGCTCAAGATATTATATAACCTGAATTATTTTTCAATAAACTTAAAAACAAAGGTTATGGTAAATAAATGTACCATAACCCTAACACCTTTTTGTACCTTTTTTCTCCCGACAAAACCCCAATGCAAATAAACCTGTTCAGAGTATCTGAATAGTTGACAAGTACACGCCCTAACGAAAGATACAAAAGTTTATGATGAACCAACAGTCATGTAGGCTAAGGTGGCTTGACATCTGACCTGTGAGCATGCTCTCGTTGACAATACAGGTTCCCGTGATCAGCACCGCATCACATGGCATGATGGTGCCATTGCTAGGAATGATGATGACGTCGCCGGGCACCACGTCGGTGGAAATGACCTCTTCGATCTCTGTGGAAGCGGAGGGCAGGAGGGTCATTGGTGAGGTTCAATGGAGCCACATTCCTTGTGCCGATTTTCAACAGAAATGCCAGTTGGAACGCCTGCGTCACAGGGTGGAACGAGAGTGGACGAGCAAGGGGGGGGGGGGGGGGGGGGGTCACGCTGTACCACATCGTGCGTGTTGATTTGGGAAACAAGCCACGGTTCCACGTCTCTAAAGCTGCCTTCACATGATCAGGGCAAAAAACGCTCTGCGCTAGCGTTTCCATGAAGCCCCCGTTCTCATGATGAGGCAAAGCGCAGTGCAGGTACACGTCATCAACCGTTTATAGGCAACAAGGAAAACATACACACAATGTATTTAAAGGCTTGGGTGCATGAAACGTTGCTACCTCGTATTGAAAAAGGAGAATTCAACGTGGTCAGAGAGCAAAAGGATCCACGACGACATGTTGACAACGTAACATTCTGTGTGGCTTCTGGCTCCGTCACATACAGCTGTCATCTCATTGGTTGCTCGTTGAAAAAGGTCAGCGTCAAGGTCAAAGTTGAAATAATTTGAAGTTTGGGCGCAAAAAACGCTCTGCACTAGAGGCAAGTTCTGGCACATTTTGTGCATAGTTGGGCGCAAACGCTCTCCCCATAGGAAAACAATGGAAGCGCTAGCGCAGAGAGTTTTTTGCCCCGATCCTGTGAAGGCAGCTTAAGGGAGGCATCAATAATAAAAATAGAAAACGTGTCCTTAATGATTCTGGTATCTGATTTTTGTTTGTATCTGGAACATTCTCTGATACAGACAGGTCATTTGAGGTATCACACTGATATCCGATAACAGCGTCAGCCCTCCACCAAAAAAAACGTTAGTGTCAGCCCCCCACAAAAAAAGTGTCAGTGCAGGTGGGGAATGTGAGGAAATGCAAGGAAAGGACAGAAGTGGTGCATAAGGGAGAAACGACCCTGGAGTCTTGTTCAGCAGATCCCATTCCCCACAACACACTGGGCTGGACAGGGCGTGCTGAGACATCACACATGCACTGACTACTGCAGCAGAGCAGTACGTACACACCACTACCCTACGGATGCAACAAACACATCTTTGACACCATGCAGCTAAAATCTTTTTGGAGATGCAGTTGGAGAAGCGCACACAAAAAAAGAACACACACACACACCGGATTTTTGAAAGGCAGCCACATATTTATGTCCTGTTATAATCCAGTCTGGTTTAGCAAAGAACTAGAAAATAGTCTCTTTTCAGGTTTGGTTTGAAAAGCACTCAACGAAACTGCAGAAGAGTTGAACAAGCTAAAACATTATGTGTGTGATGCAGTTTCAAGCCAATTAACACACACAAAATCCACAAAGAAAGAGCTGACAAACCGTTGTTGGCTCGGCAAATGGACATGCGGACAATACTGTGCGCGGCCACCATATCGCGTAGTGTGATGTATTGCTATACGAAGAAAAAGACAAGAAAAGGTTTTTCAGCATGAAGCCCTGAAGCCTGGTTGAATTCATTTAGTTTCATTCTCTCTCTAATTCTCACCATCACCAGTTTGTGAGTGCACGTCTTATGTGTGTGGTTCTGCTTATAAAATGGCACACTATGAACCGTGTTAAGCCCTGTTTGTGCCACACTAAATAGGCCTGGGTTCCCGACAACAGATTAGGCCACAACACGTCATTGGAGGGTTTTCTGAAAAGTGCAGGGTCATCTGGAGGGAGTCTGTGGCTGATGTAACTCAAATAAGGAATCCAATTTGAAACCTAATGTTGTTTTCTTGAAATAGACTTGTGTATTCTAAACTATCTAAAAATCGATTAAGAAAATTAAGCTACAGATTCCATTTTGTCTCTTTGTTTTTAACGTGCCCACAAAACAATGGGATAAGGCTGTAGTTACCAAGTTGATTTTCAGACTGTACCTTTTTAATGGTGTACAGAGAGGTCGCTATGGAAATGAAGGACATGAACACGATGGTGGCAGCATAGTAGTAATACTCTTCGAAACCCCACAGGATCACACTGAAGAGCTGGAAGATGTAGAATGGGTTCAGGACCTGTATGAGGACAAAGAAGACTCGATGAGAGAAATACACAGATTAGAGAACAGGCTTCTTGAAGTAGAGTGTAGCCAAAAAAAGATATGCATGTATTCCGTTTTGGCATGGATTTTGCACTCTGCTGCAGTAAATCATTTGATACATATTCAAAATATGTTTAAAAACACACCTGATCACAACTTGATCCTGCTTCCCCAACACTTATGAGTGAGGAAGGCAGAGCAAGAAGAGCAAATGAGGCAGATACAAACGAGACAAGATAACGTCCCAATATCAAAATAGGGGAAAATAACTGGAATGAAATGGCAAGAAGCAGGAAAATGTAATTTCTTTGTGAAATTGATGCCACATGTAGTGGGTGCCCCAACAAGCTTGCCCTTGATCAATTAATCCTGCAGTCCCTTGCATATAGAAACATCTCAGGGGCGAGGCCTTTCCAAAAGTAGCACAAGAACGAAAGTGATGAGTATGGAGAATTCCAGTGTGTCGATTTGTAAAGAAAACATTGTTTTTATGACCAACCCTTGACACAAGTGTGAGTCACTACTGGAAACATGTGAAATACCCAGACTGTTATTCCACAAAAAGTAAAAACAGTTTGCAATGATACACAGAACAGTGGTACCAACAAATGTGGCACATTAATTCACAAATATGATAGTCCATTTCTGTGAATTATTGTTCCAATGAGCTAACGAGTGAAACAACATTCTTTTTGTTCTGCAAGCCATATGTAAAGACCTATAAATCACAACAAAACATTAAAGACAGTACATTATGAAATTTAACTGGTTTATGGCGACAGCCAGGACTAAAGTGTATGCAAACTCGAATCCACACAGCAGGGATCGTTTGTTAATGTGTAACATCTTTAACTACTTTAATCATCAATGAAATGTCAACACCACAGATCACCGTTGGATAAGTGACCAAAGTGAAAAACATAGCAAGGTGTAAAGGTTGATTGATTTTTTTTTCCACTCATTTTAAAATTCCTCATGTACAGGACCTAAACCACTCAGAAAGCCTGAAGTGTATTTATATATCCGGTTTCCTGAGCTTGAACCAGGAACATAATATTAAAAAAGGTATGAATCCAATGGACTTAATCTGGACAATACAGAGGCTCTGGAACATTGCTCTGATTCAATGCGGTACTGGTGATGTACAAATCCCATGAACTTACATATTGAAATAGAAAGAGTTGCCAATGTGCCTAATCTGGGAGCAGACTGCGGCCTACTGTCCCAAAAGCCAGGTTTTTAATCGTACAATAGTACCAGTAGTCAATCATGAACCCACTGGTTAAACTGGTTTAATTTGTAATGTATTGTTCTAAGAAGGAACATCTGGAAGTGTTATAGATTAGTGTAATTCCATGTTGCGCAACAGGTTTCCAAGAACTATGCATAAGCACTGATGACAGGGTTTTTCCAAACACCGGACTCCCAATGTCAGTTTAGAGAAAGCTGATAGTGCTGTAAAATACTGACCGCTTCTGAAAATTCCAAGTAGTGCGTGCTCTTAATGTTTGATAGCTGGAGTAGAAGACATACAATTCCTGCTTTGCAAGAAAGTGAATAGTTTGTTCTATTTTGTGCCCCACCTCTTTGATAAGCAGTTTGAAGACCGAAGGCACTTTCACTGCAATTTCATTCACTCCAAAGAACAGTCTCCTGTCAGAGAACAACAAGTGGTTAAAAGGTTGACATAAGGAGAAACAGCATAAACAAACAGTACATCACATTTGCATGGAGAAAGGACAAACGCTCACAGGCACACCAGGGGATAACAACACAGCCAAATCTTATCAAATACGTTTTGGAATTATAAGTCTAGAAAAAAACATTTGGTTTCATTCACCATCTACTAGTTAGCGAGGAAGACACCATTTAATAAAAAAAATTGTCTGCTTTGTTTTCTTTTTCTTTTCCATTCAATTTGCTTATTCCTACATGACAAATTGTAGTTTGGTTTCTAATATAATCAAATGTGCAGATAGGGACAGGCAAACCGATGCCTTTACTTCTCTGATGGGTAAAAGGGGAAATTAACACTTCTTTTTTGTATTTCAGCATTTATGGAGGGCTAAACCAACATGAAACATAACCAGATAACCTACATAATGGCCTTAGGCCTCATTTAAAGTTTCATTCTGTGCTGTTTTCTACCGTTGAACTCAATCATGTTGTTATAAATCATTTGTATGTACATGAGATTAAACAGTAGAAAACAGCACAGACCAAAGTCCTTTGAGACAGGAACTGTGATTGCGTAGACTTGTGAGACAATTCTGATTTTCACGTTTGCATTTCACAGTGATTATCAGTCATGCCTTGGCTAGAGAGCAATTGATTTCCAAAAATAGCTGCAGCTTTATCTAGTTGAGAAATCTCCATAGACTCCGCTCGTGCTCTCTTCACTTTAACCAAATCCGGTCGGAAGTAAAGCAAAAAGATATTCTACACGAAGATAAGACATCTGTGCATAATTTGCTAACCTTTAAGCATTGTAATCAGTCTATTTCAGATAAAAACTGTTTTGATTGATCCATGGATTGCGACACTTTCTTCGGGCGCCGCCATTGTTTTGTGAATTCGGCAGACTGCAGCGGTTCTTGTTCGCTAGAACTGAAACTCCCACCCCCAACTGCTGATTGGTCCAAGCATTTTTACATATTTAGAAAAGGTTTTCAACGGGATTGTGAACTTGCGAGATCAGAATGGTCTTACAAGGCTAGTGATTACAGGCTATACAAGCAAAATCGACTAGATCCAAGGTGACTCGTCACCGACTCTCTATTTCTGCTGTGGTTAGTTGTATGGGTGAGGGTGGTGAGGGTGGTGAGGGGGGCCAGGGGACAGGTGGGGTTACCTGTACTCCTGCAGGCTCCTGGACAGCCCGGTGCTGTGCTCAGAGTGCAAGGCTGAGCAGCTCACCTGCAGATCCTCCAGGCCTCTGGAAGAGCACCAGGAGGAGGAGGGTAGAGGGACAGGAAGCAAGTTAATAAGTTATATGCATTATACATATTCAATTCAATTAACCCCAAATTGCATCCTCATTAATCGTAATTATGTTACCAAAAAACCCAATAATAAACATCTGTATAATAAAAAATATGATTTTTAAATGGTACATAACACAAAAATAAATATACACATCAGTACACGGTTCACAATATAACTGTTCACTATTACAGCCACTTCAAATGACGTATGTATTGTCTAATTTATACACATACAAACAGCACTGAATTTACCAATAGATATTCCAAAGATACTCCACGCCCGCTTGGAGATTGTCGATCAATCAATCAATGAATCAATCCAATGAGCATATGCAGGGTGCTTACGTTAAAACTTCGAAGTTCTGTGCTTCTCCATTCCAGTAGTACTTAGCACTGTGGTGTGTGAAATATCGGATCTGCAGAGAGCAAAGGAGAGCCGTTGGTTGGGGTGTGTGTGAATATATGAAAGTGTGAGATCACACACAGAATCAACAAAAACAAAGCGATGGCAATGTGTTTTGGCTGCACATCTGCGCGCGATTGCGCAGGTCGGTGTCGGTGTGCGTGTGCGTGTTCAGGAGACCTGCGTGGTTTGGTAATCGCTATATCTGCGGCTGAGCTCTTGATTGGGCTCGGCCTGGGATGTCTGATGGCGGGGTCCCTTCCCCGTGTCGGGGGAGGGGGTGTCGGGGGAGGGGGTCTGGGTATCCAGGATGTGGAAGGGGCTCCTCCCGGGAGCCAGTATCACGCGCACCTTGGCCAGGAACCAACGGCGGAACTCATCCTGTGGTGCAGCAGCGATAGAGAAACACAACATGTAGTTAGGCCGAGAGAGGGTCACATTTTCAGGTCTCTTATTTCCTATGAGCTGTGTCTGCCAATGAACAGTCCCCGGAGCGAGAAGAATAAGAACATGACAAGAAGCAGAACAACAAAGACGAGGAGAATAAATAAGGAGTTTTTTGGACGAAGAACATGACAACAATTTCTGAAGCATTGCTCTATCGGAAGTCCCTGCCCCTCTCCGGGCTTTCGCAGCTCAACCCATGTATCTGAAATGGATACCCCTCCCTCCGAAGTCCCGCCCACTTTCTCACCAATAATGAGGATTTGGAACACCAGTTCCAGGAACTTTGACGGGGTTAACATGTAGTATATACTGTATGCCATTTGGTGGACAATAATGTGAGCGATTTGAACCCCCAACCCTGGCAGTGTAGAGCCTATGTTTTACCCTTGAGCTAGCCAGGACCCCCCCCCCCCCCCCCCCCACACACACACACACACACACACACACACACACACACACACACACACACACACACACACACACACACACACACACACACACACACACACACACACACACACACACACACACACACACTGCTTGAATAAAACAACCACTGTGATAGTATTTACAGTGCTAGTGGGACTTAGCTTGACATCGGCAAACCAATTCGCAAACACGTATTAGTCTGGAACCTCTCGGTTAATTTTCGATTCCCAAAGGACGTTTTTAATGGTCGCCAACCAAAATGCCTCTGGACGCAATTGGATAAACCTACAACCAATCAGAGTAACGAAAGGTGTGACACATCAGCGGCAGTCATCTTGGTAGTTTATGAAAATGCCTCAACGGCAGTCCCATAGGGCACTCCTCTGTACAGTGATCGTATCATACCATATTAGGTAAACGGTTGTGATTGGCCTGACCCGGGCCAGGTCTGCTGGAAATCGGTGTGAACGGGATGGGGGCCAGACGCAAATGTTAGAGCTTGCAGATCTGTCTGGTTCCCAGGCTAATTGGGACTTGCTCCCATTGAAAAAGCAAAGTGTACATGAATTTGTAGACCTTAAGTTGTGTTTAAAAAAAGACTTGTCTGCCTACACTCCTGAACACACCAAGTGTCTGTTCATGAGCTACTTTCCAAGATATAGAAAAAGAAGTGTCCACAGAGCAGGACAAATGTTGTGAATTTTACCATGCAGGCAGGCAGTCAGAAACCAAAGGTCTCGCTTAGGTGGATCCATGACTTTCATGGAAGTTAATGAATGACAGTAACTCAATAGTCAAAGTTGCAAAACAATGAAAAGGTAGGCTTGAAGTGTTGTTGTTGTTTTTTTAAGTTTGGAACAAATTATTTGTATTTATTTATTTATTTTGTCAATTTTAGTCATACCCTTACTAATCATATCCTCAGGATGTGTCTACACAAGTGACAATAAACACAATAATGCAACCAAAATAAACCTATTGTTCATATGAAATATTTCACTAATAAAACAAAACAAAAATAAAACTGCCCAGCATCCAGCATTCACACAACTGGACCACTCTCCCTCCACCCAACCTGACACATCACCCAACCCTACCATTCACCCAACCCCATCAACCCCTCCACTCCACCCAACCCCATCAACCCCTCCACTCCACCCAACCCTAACCTTCACCCAACCCTAGCCCTCTAACCGCCCCAACCCCAACCCCTCCACTCCACCCAACCCCACAACTCCACCCAACCATACCCTTCCAACCAACCCCACCAAACCCTCTACTCCATCCAACCCTACCCTTACACTCAACACCTCCACCCTACCGTTTCATCCAACCCCATCAACACCTCCACTCCACCCAACCCTACCAACTAACCCTATCCCTCCAACCACCCAAACACCTCCACCTCTCTAACTTCTCCCACCTCCCATCCACCCCAACACATCCCACCCCCAACATCTCCACTCCACCCAACCCCAACCCTACCCTCCCCTCCCCTCCACCCACGCCTGTGGTGAGTGACTCTCAGGGCCCCAGGTCGGCGCTCACCGTGCTGCGGAGAAGCACCACCTGAGCGTCCTGCACCGTGGTGCGGGTGCAGGTGGACTTAACGCACCACTCCGGCAGCCAGTAGAGCACCAGCAGGAGGAAGCCCCCGGTGCACAGCACGCCCAGGCCCACCACGGCCAGGCGCCAGCGGGACAGTCTGAAGCCCTGCAGCTCCTGCGGAACCGGGTGGGGTCAAAAAGGTTCAAACGGAGGCAAACAAATTCATGGACAGGAGGAGGTTGGATTTGATTATGTGTGATGGAGAAGACTTGGATAAGACTTCAATTTTTGTTATTTGTATAAAAAGGTGTGCAGTATATAAATAAACATTCAAGCTGCAAACCAGTAAAAGAAAATCGAATTGAAATGTAAACCGCCCTTACCATCTCATCCTCTTCTCCTCTGTTGAGGATCTTGACGTTTTCCTGCTCCATGCTGTCAACGCTTTGCGAAGTCCCACCCTCCGAGTCACTGCGAACAGGACAGATCGTATAAATCAGGCTCAGGTTCTAAACTAGGGATGGGTTCCTACTAGGACCCAGGAAGCATTTTCACAAAACCCGAGCTGCGACTTTATCGACAGATATCGTGTCCCCGGTAATATATAAAAAAAGAATGTGCTCCTGATGATCATTTTCCAGATGTATATTTGCAATGGCATGGGCCTGTGGTTTTCTGAAAACACCAGAAACATAACTTCTGCGTTATTAAGGGCTTGTTTCCTCAAGTTGTCTCTCTCGCTCTCCCTGCATGGGACTGAGTTCCCCAGCCCCGCCCCCTGCATGAAGGCAAGCACACAAGATTTGATGCAGACGTGGATCACTCACAAGCACTTAAAATCGCTACATTCTAAAGAAATGTAAGAAGAATCACCCAAAATCCCAATGCACACAGCCTTTTCAGGACAAGCGCCAACATTAAAACCTTGTATGTTTTACTTTTGTGTCCAAAATAGACTTTAGTCCCATACGCGAAAAAAAAGAAGTGGTTTGCTCCTTTAAAAACAGTATGATTTACTTGTACTTTATCCCGTCTTTGCCATTCTGGTTTAAAATGCCCAAACCATAATGGATGTCATCATACCAATGTGAAGTAGTCAAGTCTACTAGCCTAGTAGGCTATGGTAGCCTATTTTACATACAGTGGATGGTGGGATTAATTTTCATTGATGCCATTGAGACGGTTTAACGATTCTGATAGTCTTAATTATCTACACCAGAAGCCTAGGCCTACTACAACAATAACACACCCAAAAAAATTATTGCACTTGTGGGGTGTACCCATATTTATATCAATATAATTTATATACATTTTTGATGGCTTAAGCTTGCGAATAAAATCTGTTTCACCAATCACAATTGGGTATCTTATATTGTTTATCCAGAAGGTAATAACAATTTGGAAGACTATGGGCAATAAAAGTGTTCTAAACGGCAACATTACATTAATTTATCCACAAACTAGACTAAATAACAATGTTCACCTACAGGAGGTTGAGTACTTGAATTAGACGCATCCGTTACCTGTTCAAACATGACTCACTGGATTTATTTACATGGCATGCAAAAATGCAGATTTAACGGAAGTCACCATTGGCTCACTCCAAAAAAAAAAAAGATGTAAGGGACGAGAGCTTGTATATCTGTCATATGAACAAATAATGCGATAACGATTCAATCAAAAAGTAAAGTTGTACCTCCGACTGCATTGCTGTTTTGCCCATTACCAGAGTCACATCCAAGGGTGTATAGAGCCCCTTTACCACTGGACAAAAAACCCACTAACATCTGGCTTTCATATTTAGTGGGAAAGGTTACGATTGACATTCACGCCCGGGACCAATTTCTCTGCAGTAGTCACGGGTAATTATCGGCTCCAGCTCCGATCAGCAGTGATGGAAACATGACACTCAGGTGGACATGCAAATGTTATCCTGTTTTCCGGCATGGTGTTTTGATGTGGGTGGAAGTTCCGGATGTTGGCACGTGAATAGACAGGAACAAAAGGGGATTTTGTTCAGAGACTGAATAAGTAACATGTAAAAAAAGAAGTAACCACTGTAACATTTTCACTGGCCACCATTCTTGTCTACCGGCAATGGGAAAGTAGTCAATCATCTATTTAACGGGTTTCGCCGCATTTAAAAAAAAATCTCTATACGTGCTAATATTGGTTGAAAAAGGGTATAAGAAACAGGATTTATGTAGCCATTTGAGACCATAAAAAGCTAGTAGCCATGAGGTCATTTCAAAGCTACACAGATCCGACAAGATCCTCCTCCTAGCCAAGTGCAGTTCCTCTACAACTGTAATTTTGCACTTATAACTTGCAAATTATATGAGTATAGTCATTGGATACTCCTTCTTAAATGTTCAAGGTTAGTACTCATTCATTGATTCTAATGTGTCACTTGTCTCTTGTCAATGTGACTTTGCTGTGGTCTTGGGGTCCCATCTTAAATCAGAAGGCACAGTCTCGATGGGATTGAGTTGCCCAGTGATCCCGTTTCAAACCGGGAAACAAGGAAAAAAAGCCCACAGTGTTAGCCTAATAGATAGCCTAATAGCCTTATTGGGACAGATAGTTGTCGAGGTACACAATGGGTCTCTCTGTACCTCACCTGTGGAGACCGCTGGCATAGCTTCAGTGCACCTCTCCAAAAATGTAACTGCATGTCAGGGTGACAGATGACGGCAACGATGTCTTGATTGTCCTGCTAAGCTTTCTGTTCAATTTGTTTAGGGAGATCAGATCGAAGATAAACTTGTATGACATCATTTTCTCATTATAAAGATCACCAGATGTCATTGATTGATTGACAGTGTTGGCAGGTTCTGCCCGCTGTTGGATCTGGGGCCTTGCCTATACAAGGTCCTAGATCCAAAAGAGGGCAGAACCAGTATACATGTGCTCAAGTTCACCCTGACAACCAGAGTCCAAAACTGGATATGGTTGCATAGTCTGAATGAGTGGAGCCAGTCGGACACGCTGGGAGGAAGAAAGATCACAACAGGTGCCATACTGTATACCTCCAGAGACAGCTGTGAAATATCAGAGGCCATTTAGCTTTGCGTGCCGCATCAAATCCATGGCACGTGCACCCACGTATGCATGCGCACACACACACGCACACATGCCACAGACAGAGGGGAGGAAAATATGAGGAAAATGAGTAGCAAGAGAGGGACAAAGGAAGAGATTAAGGGAGGTGGGTAGTAATTCTCAGAGGCTTTTGGCAGGCCACTGTTGAGAACAATGAAGTGTGTGTGTGTGTGTGTGTGTGTGTGTGTGTGTGTGTGTGTGTGTGTGTGTGTGCATCTACACACAAGTATGTCATTTTGTACAAATGTGGCGGGGGGAGGGGGAATAAAGTGCTCAACATAGTGCCCAATAAAGGGCTGAACATAGACTTTGTACTGCAGGGGGGCTCTGTCCCCAGCCAACCCTTCCAGACTCCAAGACTTGGGTGAGGTAGTAAATAATAGAGACATTCACAATGAGATTTTTTTCTAGGCATGTACGCTGTTAATACCTGTTACAAGTCCGATTGCATGTAAATTCCGGGTTGTATTGGAAAAGTGAATTGCATACCGACGTACATTGCATAACACCAAAGGTTCCCACCCTAACGGCCACCCACACAGTGCCTCTCCTGGCACTGTTCTAATCTTATCGGCCTGTTGCACCAGGGTCATACTCTTTCCTTGACACAGTGGGATATTTAGCTTGGGACCAAGCCCTTCCTTGTATTTACAATGGGAGCCCCCCAGCCGGCGCTAGGCACTGGGTGCAAGGCAAGCCAGCAACCCCCCTCCAGGCTACAACCCCGCCCCATGCACCGAGGCTGGAAATGCCAGGAGCACTACATCACAATGTAAGGGAGACTTTGGTCAGCAAAGCAGGGCAAATCTGTTGCCGTGTACGTCTTTGGTCCGTGACAAACAAGGTCCTCAACAACATCCAACCACGCACCAAGCTCATTGTACTCTGAGGCTGGCCTTTGAGGCACCATCCTCTGTTCAGGTAACCTCCTAGTCCATGCAATGACTAGTGTGACTGAAATTAGATAATTACAGACTCTTGCAAACAAAGGTAAACCCCACGGCAAGCTGGCTTTCCAGTTTGTTGCCGACATACTAGTAAGTTACCTTTAAGAAATAAGGAAAGCTTTAAAAAATAATAACTAATCTGGCAGGCCTGAGAGGGGTTGTCTCTCACAACCTAGAGAATGAGGGAAAAAGAACCACACACAAGTGCATGCATGTTTTAAAAATGTGTTAAGAGACAGAAGCTATGACTCACGCCACGTGACTTAAAGAACACCATCAATCTCCTGTCACTTGGTTCACCTTCACAGTGAACAGCAAACATATTTCACATACCTTCCAACTGCTCCATCACGTATGGCCCGTGAACATATAACTAGATATTTTCAACAAGTTGCACGGCTATTGTCATTTCCAGAACATCTATTAACCATAATCTATGATAGAAGAGCCAAATCTTCTTCGGCACTTCCAATAACAATTTCTTATAACTTAAGCCCCTGCTCTACCAATCAGAGATGGAGTCCCCCCGCCCCTATCTTTACAGAGTGTACAGGATGTTAAAGGGCAAGGACCTCATAGTCTGGTTCTCCATGCACACCCACCTTGAGGACCTGGGTCCCTGTTGCGCTCAGGAAGTACTACTCAGTAAGCTCGCTCTGTCACACCAACCTGGATCCCTGGGAGAAAGAAAAACACACAAAACCATGCAGTCAGCATGTCCGAGGATGATTGAGGTAAAACAAGGGGAATTCCAGGTAGCTTGACAGAATCTGATGGAACCAAATATTCTACACTGAAAATCCACAATAGACAAGAAACACACAATTAATGTGGCCTTAAAGACGTGAATTAGGTATAAGAAACAGGACCATGATTATAAGGCTTGTCATTTGGCTGACAGTTGTATAGGCTGCTGAAACGTCTTAAAAAAGCAGCTACTCATGAAACAGAAATCAAGTCACAAGCTACGCATTTCAACAAAAGCAAAAATGTATTGGTCAGTCAAATAATAGGGCCGGTTCTTAAATTTGATGTAAATTGTAAAAAGATCATCAGCACAAGGGATGCCAAGAGACTGAACAAGCTGGTAAGGAAGACTAGCTCCGTAGCTGGAGCTGAACTGGAGAATCTGGAGGTGGTTGCGGAGGGGAGGATGAGTAGGAAATTGGACGCTATCCTGGAAAACCCCTCCCATCCCCTCTATGATGAGTCAGTGACGATAAGGCACCAGTTCAGCCACAGACTCATCCCTCTTTGGCAAACCACAAAGTGCCTCGTCGGTTCTTTGGGATAGTAGTCATCAGCTTCAACTACCAAGGCTTGACTCACAACATTAAACGTTAAGACCTGCACTGTCTGCTCCTTAAATTGGACCCTTGACTACTGCATCCATCATGGACTCATTCATATATGTACATCTATATCTATTGATAGACAAAGATTGACAGACTATTTATTGTGTATTTATATTTATTGACAGACTATATACACAATCATTTATTACATTTGTATTCCTATTATTCTGGTTTGGTACTGTACTCTTACCTGTACCTCTCCTGTATTTCATTCTCACTGTTGTTGCTGCTATAACGCCTGAATTTCCCTCCAGGGTTTAATAAAGGTCTATCTTAACTTATTGCTTATCATTTATTCAAGTACACGCCACTGTGGACTAAATGTAATCTTGGACAGAGAGGAGTTAAGCATCTTATTCAAGGATGCCTACAGACAGACAGGCGGACATTGGGGTTCAAACGTCCTAAACCACTCGACCTTCCGGGGCCATCAGTGGTTTCTCATTTATAAATAGAACACCATGAGCAGCTGGTGGCCACTGGTTAACCTTCTGAATCACTGTGTCTTCAGTGTTAGGCGCCACTTGAAGAAGGACATTTGTGAAGAAACCAGCAGTGGTTGTGACCAGGCGCGAGTCAAAGCACAGCTATGGGGAGTTGGGTGTCATGGGCAAGGACCATTGATATCGGACCGCTGACCTCCCGAAGGAGCCCGAGTGCATCTCCCAGGGCATCACACTGGCTGTTGTAGTCTATATATTCATATTAAACTACTATATTATTATGTTTAAAACGTTTGTTTTGATTGAGCACTTACTAAAAGGAATAAAATCAACATCTCAAGATTCCCATCCCATACAACCCTTAAAGTCAGCAATATAACGGTATGATATTATCAACTCATATCAGATAAGTAAGTGTTACATGATCACTCTGTGTGTTTGCTTCCGCGCTTGAATATTCAGTCTACAAGCATTTTCTACTTCCACTCTTTCACTTTGCATTTTTCTTTTATTCAAACCTGGATTAAATTTTTCATCAAGAGTCTAATCCATCATTTTACATTCTTTGCCTTGAAAGAATGCCATATCAGACTCTCTAGCATGCCTACTGCCGTTTACAAAGAGAGCTCAAAGTTTAAGTTGCAGTAAATTTTGCAATTCACCATCCATGGACACTTGCAATTTGTTACCTGACGTTGCCACTTAGAACTAAGCCTTCAGGATAAACAGAGAAGTTTCAATTTATCCAATTGAATAGAATAAATATATCATGTTACATAAAAAAATATATACAATATATTTATAATCTATTTATAATATATTAAAATATATTTTTTGTTTCAGAAAAAGATTAACCAGTACCAGCCCCCCATCCCTATCCTCCTTTCCCCAACTGAAGACATGAAACATGCGTCTTCGGTAGGACAAAATATTCCGATGCCACATAAGGGTGCTTACTGGGGAGTAATTGCGGCATTCTTTAAACAAATAAAAGCCATTCATTCTTGCTATTCTTGTGACATTTAAGCAAGGGTCCATAATAAAGTATGTGGCGATATGGGTTTGGCCCAACTTTTTATAGGGACGCTATTAAAAATTGGATTCTTCTGTGCTTCTGGGAGCTGGGAGGGGGGCAAGAACAGTGTTGGCCGGCCGCTATGGGGGACCATCACCATGTCAGGATATCTCCCCATCTCAGCTCCTGATCCACAATTTCAACCGGCCACTTGACTGAGGTTTAGCTGAGCTTTTAACTTAATCTGACATACATAAGACATTCATTATTTGTTATTTCCTATGCCTGCGGCAGCATGACAGTTGATGATTTCACACTCTTAACCAGCATGACCTTAAACACAGTGGCCATTGCTTTCCAACCCTGTATACAATCCAAAAATATATTGTATTAGTAAAGAGAATATTCAACTAAACAAATTGGCCATTTAGTTATTAAGTTGGCCTACCACACACACACACACACACACACACACACACACACACACACACACACACACACACACACACACACACACACACACACACACACACACACACACACACACACACACACACACACACACACACACACACACACACACACAAGGAAAGCAATTGTCAAAAGATAAAAGAGAAATGCCTGGTCGTTTAGCCAACAAAAACAAAACACAGATGGTGGGTCTCAGGCCAGCCAGGCTAATCTGTTATTAAGAGACTTAATTCCAAGATCCCTGTGATCACAAAAAAGGCAAGAAACAGACACTGACACTAAGAAGCCTTTTATTTTTCATCCTAATAAAAGGCACTTGACTGGACTTGTGCAGCCAAAAAGTTAACATAATTCTAACATCATTCAAGTAACAGTTGTTGTTACTATTTGCAAAGTGCTTAATAACATCTTCATTTGACTTTCATTTTGAAAGGTTTTAGTATTAGCGTAAAACTTTGAACACCTGAGGCAAAATGTTATGAGACTTTATTTTTGTTGCTAATTATTAAAAAGTATAATTATTTACAAATTATCCGTACAAAAACCATTGCATTATAAGTGGATTTCACTTTCAAAGTCATCATCCCTCCAAGCAGATGGAAGCCAAGAAGATTTTCTGACAGATTAAAGGGTGTGACCTACACTCACTAATATTATTATTAGGTAGTCACAGAGTATCTGTGGATACCTATTGTTATTGTCGGGTTGGGTATTATTATTCTTGATTGGTAACGCCTATATCTCCGCGGTGGACTGGTCAAAAGTCAAATTTGGGGGATATATTCATATTCCCGGTAAGTAGGTCTCAAAAGGATTTGGTGCCAAAATTCCCATAGGGGGCGCTATACATCCGGTCAAAGTTAAACGATAGGCACCTATGGATGAAAACTTCTAAGACTTGGTGTACATGCCTTATTTCGCATGCTGAAAATGTTTGCCTCTTGGGCCCATAATGTCCGTCTGGATAGATTTGGCTGTACAGTAAAAAAATATTTTTCAGAACTATAGCTTCAAATGAAAAACGGATTTGATATTCGTGATCTATAGACTTGTCTGATGTTAAATTTTTGATTAGGTAAAAAAATTTCTGAATTATGGCAAATTCAAAATGTGCAAATTATCGAACATTATTATATCAACCACAAGTCAGCTTCAGAAAGTAGCAGAAACTTGAAACCTGCCATGTACACTGAGGACACCTCCCTTAACATGTGAAAATGTTTGGTGTCGATATCTCATTCCATGACGTCACAGTGTCAATTACAGTACTTGCTCATAAGTGTGATGCACCGGTTCGCCTATATGGGGCTCAATTTCACACATAAATGGCATCTACTATTAAACACCTGTGTGTGTGTGTGTGTGTGTGTGTGTGTGTGTGTGTGTGTGTGTGTGTGTGTGTGTGTGTGTGTGTGTGTGTGTGTGTGTGTGTGTGTGTGTGTGTGTGTGTGTCAGTTTTTTTTCTTTTTTCAAAATATAAAAAAAATTATAATTGGATGCATTGGTTTGACGTTCACCTATCCAAATCAAGGCCTCTCTCCAACGCAGGCTGGGCCTTTAAGGGGTACACACATCATTTCTCAAAAGTCCGTTTTGAAGGTGGCTTTTGACACTATACTTTAGAAACATGGTTGGTGACTATTCCGGTAAACCAGTTTATAAGACATGCAAATGCCATTTTACCATACCTACCAAGCTCACTGTATCGCCCACGTATGGATGACTGCTCCTTCTCAAAATATAGTGTAATTTGCCCCTGAAAATAAACATGTCCGTGTAGTGGTATAGCATAGGCCACATGAACTTTGGGTCGCCGGTTCGAGTCTGACCTCGGCCGTGATACATGGCAGTAATGAGTAATGACCACACCCGCGATTCGCTCGAAAAGGGTGGTCGCCCTTGTGTGACCACTTGCAATCCTAGTTTATATTTTTTACCAAATAATATTAGTAAAGACTAGACTAACAAAGAAACTAAAACAAATGAACTCACGGCAGAAATGTTGATACATTAAAATAGAATCCACCATGCTGTGTTTGTTGACAGCGCTGAGTGAGAGGTGATCATCTGACTCGATTGAGAAACAGAAATCACACCAGCCTATTGAGTATAACTTTTTTTATACATTTTCTTTTTACTTTTAGGGTTGATTAAAGTACACCAACAAGGTACGTAGAAAATACTCTGTCTCCGTTTATTATCCACATGTATGTTGGTGAACTACTTGACGTTTTGAGATATAGCCACATCTACTGTGTACAACGGCGTTCACGGTGACCAGTGTGATTAGTATCTTCACAGCTAACAGAATGAAATCAAATTAACTGCGGATTGCGTTCTAATAACTGCATCCTTGCGTTAACAAAAAGGTGTACCAATGACTATAAAAACATACTAGAACACAGTTAGATCGTATTATCGCGAAATGAAGGGAAGCTGGCAGATCTGACGCTAGTCGTAGACGGGGAAATGAAGGCAACACAATCTTGACTCCCAGCCGATATGCATGTCAGCCGTTGAAGTGTTTCTACGACCAGACACTCATAACGATAGGTTATTGCGGCTTGACATAACAGTTAGCTTACGTGAGCCACGCTTTACTGTAAAAAAAGAAAAGAAAAAAAGCAGTGGCTGCAAACATTCACATGTATTTCTCTTCCGTTATTTGAAATCCAATGACTCATCCAAACGTCACCAGCCAGACACATTCCTTACCAGTATTTGTTTTACTGAATGAATTGGCCATACATTGATAGCTATCTGTCCACCGAGCAGTCTGTCAGATAGCTTGTGTGTGTGTGGCTGTATGCTACACATGGCTGATGGACATCCCCCTGTATTCACTTACCCCAGAACCACTTTGAAGATCAGCTGAAAATCATGGTGAGACGAAAGCAGGTGTTATCTGAAGCAAGACGTCGTTGAAGAGGAAAAATAGAACCCAAACGTTCTTTTGTCACACACGAGAATGAAGGGGGGAATGCGCTCAACGCTGACAGAGAGCTCGGGGCGACGCGTATGAGTCGTGGAGGACTGAACTGCCTTGAACTGGCTCGCGAGAGGAGGTAGGAGGATGTGACATCAGAAGCGTATAGTCCGCAGCGAATCCACACTGCTGCTCCAATGCATGGATGCTATTACACATTACTGATTTTACTCCTTTACGTCCATGCACAGTTCCCACATAAGCCTGCAATGCAATGGAAAGATGAAGATTAAAAAGATTTTTTTTAAAGATTCAATAAATTATTAAAAATCATATATACACACATAGGCCTAACATATGTTATATAGTCTGGTGAAAAATGGACGGAGAGGCTTCCCCTCTCTGCTCATTCAACCTGAGATGAGAACAATTCCCAGACGGTATGGTCAGCGTGTTTCAATGCATCAAACATCGCCTAATGTGATTCTCTTCTGACGTAAGCAAGGCGACAAGATAAACACAAAGGCCTATTCTCCCCTGCGGCTTCAGATGTCCTAATCCTTGGTCTGTCACTTGTGTAAACAGAATTCCACCTGTTAATATGGGATGGGAGAGTTTGTTTATCTTGTGTTTGGAGTCATCAAACCAGTGTCTAGCCGGAGCCCCACTGTCCAGACACAGTTGTGTTTTAGCTCGCTATTTATCATTAACAGAGATCCTCATCATTCATGTAACACTATTGTTTTGCAGATATAGTCTTGAGCAAACAGAAGTCTTCACCCTTACTATTGTGAAAGGGCCAGTGTACGCACCTTTGTCTGTCTTTTGGAACTTGAAGCACAGTGGCTGCTTGGATTGTGTCACATTTCTTATTGGCTCATGATGACATAGAAAACCATAATTGGGCAGTGTCATTTGTTAGAAACTGATTTCCAAATTCAGCACATTTAATCCTTACATCATATGGCTCAAGGCTGTGTCCCTTTAAACCACAATTCACACCCCTATTCAATTGTATACCGCTACAAGCAAGTCCTGGGTTCAATTCTTTTTCTCATCAGATTGGCATGTTGATGATTAAGTAAAAGGTATGAAGGTGACCAGCTTGACATTTCACCTTAAGCTGTGTAATGTCCTATTTTGTAACATACAAAATAAAGTTCCCTAGTGTAATCTGTACCCATTAGTCATGAAACAGGACAACATGCAATGTATGCAGAAGGCAGAGAGTAGGGGGTGATGTCGGGTCCCCATTAGATTACTGTTTATCGCCTTGGCAGGTTCCTGTCGCCTCGTCTAGACCTGATAAATACAGATGACTAACAGAATGCAGGATGTGACCTGAAAAACCTCCCCAAGCAGAATAGGAGAGGGCAGTATGTGTGTGTGGGGGGGGGGGGGGGGGGGGGGGGGGGTGGGTGGGTCTGTATTATTCACTCCATGTTGGATGTGGGTATCCTGAGGCCACAGCAGACTGATAAGGACGTTGGATGTCTTCCTTCCGTTCATTGAGCCGCGGTGCGGAGCCATACTGGGGGAGGGGTCTCTCTCTCTCTCTCTCTCTCTCTCTCTCTCTCTCTCTCTCTCTCTCTCTCTCTCTCTCTCTCTCTCTCTCTCTCTCTCTCTCTCTCTCTCTCTCTCTCTCTCTCTCTCTCTCTCTCTCTCTCTCTCTCTCTCTCTCTCTCTCTCTCTCTCTCTCTCTCTCTCTCTCTCTCTCTCTCTCTCTCTCTCTCACACACACACACACAACAGTAGGTTTATGTTTGCCACTTCATTTTTTTTATTACATTATCTATTCACATATCCAGCCTATGACTGATGAAGCTTGATGATGCATTTCAGGGTAACACCGTTTCCCCGTCCTCAAGGGAACAGAGGCATCTCTGTGAAGTCAGATACGCTGCAGGTGCTCGTGCCAAACGGTGGAGGGTTCTTGGGCCAATCCTGCAGGAACTCATCTTTCTTCTCTGGTCTTCCTGGTGGTTCACTCCAACAGCTTATGGCCTCCTCAAAGTCCCACTGAAACACATAAAAGCCATCTTTTAATTTAGAGGCACGAGGAGCGTTGTGGCCATCACATGATATGGGTTAGTATATTCTTTCAACGTACACATCATGCACAACACCCGTCAGGTTTACATGCTCATTATTACTAAAATATAGTAGTAGTTAGTTGCAAGATAATATCGTGGCTACGGTATTTCATCACTTCCAGCTGAAAGCCACTGGGTCTGATCCCCAAAGTCCACAGCCTACTTGTAGGCATCCCAGAGCAAGATGCCTAAGCGCTACTTGCTCCTTGCTGACCTGTATCTAACTTCACTGTCATTTCTTTTGGATAAACGTGTCTATTAAGCTAAGGTCCTGACAATGGCACACACTCTTAGTTCCTTAGATTCATTAGAATGTAAAAGACTCGCAGCAGTCCGCGTAAATGACCACAGTCCTTGTGCAACACTATGCTTCTCTAAAAGAAAATTATACAAACTGGGTTTTATAAGGCAAGCAATTCAAATGGACGTTTTAATTGAAGTGCAAAATACTTTAAAAAAGCTTTAAGCATTGTCCCGTGTCCCCAGCTAGCTGTTCTAATGTGTTGTGATCAAACATATACTGAAACCACTACTATATGGGATAACACCTTGCAACCATGTAAAAAGCCTTAACTAGATCCCACTAAACGTTTGACAGTAGTAAAGCAATTAGGGTCAACTTAAGAAAAAGTGTACTATTTAACCACCAGTGTACAAGGAGTTATACAAGTTTCATCAACGGTTAGTTGCTTAGCTGTCGCTGTTAACATTATACCACCATCTAGTGGACAACTGTGGATATTGCAAATCTCATCACACAACATCGAATATCCAACATAGTCATTAAATCCTCTTTTTGTTAACTTTTACCTTCAATACCCATTAAATAACAAATATGTTATGTTATGATCACACTGGGGGTAAATCAAATGAAATACTTAAATTGGTTGGTTTGAGACTGGTTGTGGCAGGTTCCATGACTATTCTAGGACAATGCTTGTAGTAGCTAGAGTCGGTGAATCAAAATAATTACCTATTAACATGTATATACATAAAGAGATTCGGAGGGATCTACTCACCTCCAGGTCAGAGCTGAAGGACGAGGAGTCATAGGAGGAGCAGGAGGAGCTCAGACCCACTACCTGGACCAGCTGCACGTCCCTCATGGTCGGAGGCCCACTGTCCAAGTTATCTCCCGCAGATAGCATCAGTTCCTTTCGGCATACCTACAAACACACACACACACACACACACACACACACACACACACACACACACACACACACACACACACACACACACACACACACACACACACACACACACACACACGCACACACGCACACACGCACACACGCACACACGCACACACACACTGTGGTCCACGCAAAGAGAAAGGCACCAACCTACGAAAATAATGTACGAAACTGCTACTTTTCTAATGACTAAATACACATTTGGCGTACTTTCCCTGGAGGTTGAACACTGACGTCCATATAGTGGCCGATTTCAGAGGTCTTTGCTGTCTTGGCATTGTTCTTCTTTGAAAGACCACGTCGGGATCCAACCGAGAAAAAAATGGAGAGAAAGATCACAGGAACATGAAGAGCAATAACATGTTCATAAACTGCAACACAATAAGTCATTGCTTGTTTACATTTAGACCTTTATCTGTTATCTCTGCCCTGGCGTCTCTAGTCTAAAATAAGAGACGCCATCTTTTAACTGAAATTACAAGCAAGTAAAGCTTTGCTAAAAGAGATCATCCACCCTTTCACTGACCTCTTATGAATTATCATTAAAAATAATAATAATTAAATATATGAATAAATAAGAAAAGAGACGAAATGGCAAAAATAGGAACTTGCTTCTTGTTTTCTGTGTTTTTTCAGTTTGTTGCCATGTTTCCTATGAAAGTGTGGAAACACTAGAAGGCTCTGTGTGTCTAGTGAGATCCTCTCAGGTTGCCGTCTGGCTCCTTTTCTCCACCAAAATATGACCAGAACCTAACAGTTTAAGGTTAATGGTCAACGACTCAAATATATGGAAACCAGGTAGAGGTGGGAAAGCACAGACACACAATTCGACATTATGCAATAGTGTTAGATAGCCTGGGTGATCGACTCCCAGCAAAAAGGTTTTGGGTTTGATTCTCCTCATGTCCAGTCTCTACCTCTATGCATCCTTGAGCAAAAATCTAGACCCAGCGTCTGCTCAATGACTTAAAGTGCCAATCTCGAAGATCTCTGTTTCGTTCTCTTTGGCGAAAAAACGTATGCCGCTACAAACACACACACACACACACACACACACACACACACACACACACACACACACACACACACACACACACACACACACACACACACACACACACACACACACACACACACACACACACACACACACACACACACACGAGTTGAAGAGCTAGTCTGTTGTGGCAGCTCCTCCATATACTCTCTGGCAGAACAACCACGGCTGGGTGATGGCAAACGCATCACTAACCGTGCGCAGCTTGTGATTCGAATGCATAGCATGGAAGTCGCATTCGGCAATAGATAGTGACTTAACTGACATTTACTCCGATGAAAAGCTTTGCAGCTCTTCGGGATTGCCACCCTAAATAGTCCAAAACAGGAATAGAAAAGCCACAGATCGGAGCCCACGAGCAGGATACGAGCAGGTCCAGTGTGGCACTGCAGAGGGCAGAGAGCAGCCAGGGCGCTGCCTTGAGGAGGAGCCCAGGAAGCCCAGGGTCAGAGAGCAGGAGGGCGGAGATGTAGAGGAGGCCAGTCGACGAGCACAGCACTGCTGAGACACCGCCCGCCAGGGTTACCTTCTCCCTTCTGCACTGAGGGAGGAGAACACATGGAGCATAAAGGACGCTATTACAAGATGGCCAGCCTTCCATTCTGATTCAAGCTTAGGTTGAAACATGGAATGTGGCGATGGTAGCTGTAACAAGATGTAACATTATGAACCAAATAAAATAACATTGCTTTTCTGATTTATATTAGTTAGTCTGCACTCTGTCCTGTTTATGTTTGGGTTTTTTTGGGACGTCCAGTGCTTGCTGTGGCTCCAATTTCAATTTTATGCTGTTCTGTGCCTCATTCATCCACTTTGGATAATGTAAATTTCCAACAAATAAAAATGAATCAAGTCAGCTCTATGGTGTCTTACTGCTCGGTTGATGGCAGGGAATCTGGAGGTGCAGGCTATGGTGAAAGAGATTATGCCAAGAGTGTAACCCAAGACCTCTGTGTTATCCTGAGGAGGGACAGCACATTCTGTGGTTAACATTGTTTCCAACAATTACAATGATGGAGGCTAGCCAAATGAGTCACAAAAAGCCTCATATTTCAGAGAAACAACATGTCACCTCATTCATATTTCAAATGCAAAAAAATAAATACAGTTTTAGATTAAATAGTATAAAAACACATATGCATATAGAAAGTTTCAAAAGTGAATAAGTGCTTGCAATCAATTTCCCAGTGACACACACACACACACACACACACACACACACACACACACACACACACACACACACACACACACACACACACACACACACACACACACACTGACTTGAAGAAAGGCATGGAGTAGTTTCCTTCCTGCGTAGGGCCTGTATGCTGGGATGCTCTCACTGGTTAGATAACCTCCCAGTCCCATCAACAGACAAATACCGAGGAGTTGATGCCTTCGTCGTCTCCTGATTATCCTTAGCCTCCTATCTGATTACATAAAAATGACAAACACAAGAAATGTATGAGTAGCTGAGAGTGAATGAGCTGGACGCTGATGTAAATTCGTTTTTGTTATCACGATGACTTTCCTGACAAGTCAAATGTCCACTGACTGTTTTGCTTAAATGTGGTTTGGCTACGGTTACAGTCATGTGGAACATAAGGCTCATAAAGACGAGAAAGACTAGGAGGTGCAGACAACCCGGCTTACCTTCTGTTGAATTCCAGCAAATATAAAGCGTGAGGAAGATGGAAACAATGTTCACAAAATCCACGGCTACAGTCAAGACACCAAACACGATCTAAAGAAAGTGGGGGTCACAGTAGTCAGATGATGTGCTGATGGAAGCTGTGTGACGTCTTACGAGTTATTGGGCTGGAGATAGTTAAATATAAACGATCACATTTACCTGGATTTCTAGCTGTTGAGAGAGAACGGCGCCGATAATGCTGCACAGGTTGCCGAGAAAGCAGTAGATGGAAACCACCACCACTTCTCCTGTGTTTCCCTGCCTAACCTTACATCGCTGATATATTAGCCTGAGAAGGAAAACCACTGATCAGAATTTCTCAATGTTAGTGTCTACTGCCACTGCAATCTATTGTCAAGAAACGACACACACCAAAAAAAAAAAAAAAAAAATACTTACACAAAACATGATGTAAATAGCAGTAGTGCAGACAACGCAAAGAGTGCGAAGGGAACACAAGCTTTGTCAGCGTGGAAAGAGAGGCAGGTAGTTATCGCCTCGACGCAAAACTGATATAAAGAACTAAAATTGTGAATGCGGTTGTAGGTCAAGTCGTGCATTTTGCGTCACCAAATAGCGATAAGTACTTCAACCCACTGTTACGCCGCCCCGAGCAAAACATCAAGCGCCGAATCTGCCAAGAGTCACAGGTGCGCAACAGTCTTGTGAATCGACCAACGGGACTTGCGCACAAGAGATCGCCTCTTTCAGGAGCGCAACTGTGTTATCGACCTCAAATAGCCAAACGTTAAACGCTCCTCCATTCGTTTGCATAATACCCCATATATATACGACTAAATTTAACTGCAGTTACTTATCACTTTTGACCGTTCATGACTTGGAGCAGGCACACATTTTGTGCAGAAAGTTTTATTTAATGAGGGGTAAAAACTCTTGCAGACATTGTTCCTCAAAAAAGTTTACTATTCGTTTAGAATAACCAGACTATAGGCTACTGCACAGGACAAAGCGTAGTACAAGTCAAACACATTATATCCCCACAAGAATACACAATATATTTATTTTTTTCATTTTCAGATTTTGTACATACTCAATTGTATATAACCCAGCCAGTTCCGTCAATACAGCACATTACATGGTTAATGTTCACAATATAGAACTTTGTTGATTTTATTAATAATTTGGGGTTCAGTTGGCTAATATGTGTTCAAATGTCTGTCTGCAGTTGAAGTTGCAAACTAATTAGTTTTATGCCAATTTCTTAACTAGAGTACATTAATAATACAAGCATTTTTTGTAATCTGAAAAATCTACATTACATTTTCTTTTGCATCACAAGTTTATCCTTAGTTTCCTCTCTGTTAACGTTAGAAAATGGTGAAAAGAGCAGCTATGACATTGTCGAGATGGAAATTATGGTTTGGATAGTTATCCGTCATCATGGGCAGTACATTTTATATAATGTACTATTTATGCAAACCTCTAGCCAACTGCTCCTTTAACCGCACAAAGAAACTGGCATCTCCCCTCTGACCTAGGCTGGCGTTAATTCCTTTGGAATTGTGTGTAAATGCTCCCATACAGTCATCCCATCTGAAATTATCCATGATGATTTTTAAATAGTCCTTCTATGGACTTATTCACATAGCGGCCATCTTGGTTCCATCTTGGTGCTAAACGCTAGCTTGCTGGGGGGGGGGGGGGCACGGGACTGAAGATGGCCTCTCGGTGAATAAGGCCCTTCCGTAGGGCCTCCGGGTCAGGCCTCCAGGTGCCTGGTGATTCTGCGGACCTTCTCCTTCTTGTTGCCGTTGCCGTGCTTCTTCCAGGGTTTGCCGACGAGACCCTCAGGGCCGACTTGGCCGGGGCCTATGTGGCCCGCTTGGCCCGGGGCCACGGGGCCGCTGCCGAGCTTGTAGCCCATGACGGACTGGACGCCCTTGGTGAGCGCACGCACGTTTTCCTGGAGGAAGAGAGAGGAGGTGGGCTCGGGGTTAGGCGAGAGCGTGAGGAAGTGAATCCTCTTGTGTTCGCACCGTTGAATGGATAATGAAAAATAAAACACGCGCAGAAAGTTTGCTTCTTTTTATTCAAGTGGTGTGTAACCCATCCTTCTTTTTTAAAAGGTGCAGTGTATAGAATTGAGTGGCATCTAGCAGAACGGATGTTGTGTTGTCGTTACCTTAGAAGCCCTTTATAATGTCATAGGGAGTCATACTTTGTGTCCGAGAAGCTTAACCCTCTCTCCGACGCGGACATCAAAATCAACCGCAGGCCAGACAGAGCTCAACACATCCACACACACACACACCGTGGCGTTATATATAAGTGTCTGAGAAGCTTAACCTTCTCTCGCCTCAGTTAGCCAGTGAAGACGAGGATGATCTGACCTATCACCAAAAATAGCCTATGTATTTAGAGGATTCAATTATAATGGCGTTTCACACGCTTTTTAATCCAAGTGTTAGCGAATGGCAGTTTGTGGATGAGGGAGATTATGATAAGTGGGTGTGTATTCTTTAATACTTCAATGTTTTGGAGACTTTAGTTTATGAGGTCGTTTCTATGTTCGATAACTAAAAGTAGGCTGTAACTCTTTTGGAGGAGGTTGGTATCCAACAAAACTGTTGCAATACAACTGCACCCTGTAATTGTATCAAAAGCAATACAACTGCACCCCGTAATTTTATCAAAAGCAACCTATATTCACGTACCGCAGTGCAAGTAAACATTGGCTTGTTGCGCAGACTGATATTAGGATTAATGAATGCATAAAACATAGCGATAATTATAGGTCTATGATTGTATGGATGCAATAAGAGGATTGTGTGTTGAAAAACATAAATAGGTTATTATCTCCGCCAATGTACAGTGACCATGACAAAGATACCCGATTGTGATTAGTTCAACTGATTATTCACAGACTAGAGCCGTCACAAATCGACCCGATTAAAATGAATGTTGCTTTTCGCAAAACGGAAATCATGGCGTATGTGTAGGCGTGCAGCCCCATTCAGCTCCATGAATTTAATTATTTTGGTGGTGCGGAAAAAAAGGTGCAAGGATAATTTGCATTAAATGTAAAAGGACCTTTACTTTTAAGTTATGACCTATACTTTTACACTAACAGACTAAATAAAATTCATGAATCTATCAAGAAACCTCGCCACATGACCCTTGGGTGCTTTCATAGACGATGACATCATTTTGGAAGAACCTAATGGCACCTTACACAATACAGGTTAGTACAGGCCACCTTAGTCTTCGGAAAGGGAAGGGTGGGTATTCAGTTTGTTGCAATCTGGAACCTCACCCCTAGATGCTACTGAGTCTACATACTGGACATTTAATTAAAAGGTTTGTATTTTTTTATAATTTCTTGTTCCTGTTCGGCATTTCAGTTTTGCACTAAAAGGGCTATATCAATAACGTCTGTTTTGACTGATCAATGAGCCCCAGGTATACCTGATTGAAGAAGTTCTTGTCCACAGGGTTTTCTATCCTCCTGATCTTGTGCTGGCTGGCGCTGGGCTTGGAGGGGTCGTCGTTCTCCCCGTCCGTGGGCAGGAAGGTGCTGTGCTGGGGCTGGAAGTCTGCAGCCTGGATGTGAGGTGGAGGGTGGCAGTAAAGGAGCTTGCCCTGTGGGGAAATACACAACCACAACACATAAGTGGTCATTAACACTGCCAGGGATAGAGGTGCTCACTATATGCTGTTCCTCAACAAGATTCTGGCCTCCTAATAACCCATGAGTTGACCTAACACAACAAGAATATGAGTGAGAATAATATATCGTAAGTTATATATAGGCAGTAACCATTTAAGTTTTTGACATTTCTAATAAAACAGTATCTGTTCCGTGGATCTTACGTTGACATAATCCTTCAGAACGTATCGGGCTGATCTGGACTGGTCGGGCTGGCCGTGTGCCGTCATGAAGCCCCTCATATCTGCAAGACAGGAGGACGGTCAGCTTGGAGCTTCATTGGACTAAAGAGCTAATTTCCATTCCGTAGAAAAAAACTACTTTTTAACGAACACAGAAGAGACAAATCTAGAATCATTGCATTTTCCTCTGCAGCGTACAGCAGACGACATTCACACTCTCTAGTTGACTGGAAGGAACTGAGAATGTTGGGTCACTCAAGCGCTGGGGGTCTTACATCCATAAGCCATGAGCATCTCCTCAGCGGTGGGCGGGCGGTCTGGGTCCTGGTCCTCCCTGGGCCGGATGATGTTGATGCCGTACGTTCTCTCCATGACGTGGCGCGGGATGGTTTGACATACGTGAGCACTCGGTTAAGGGCAGTTGGAAGTAAAAAACATCTCTTTTCCTATTAGTCTCTTTTTTTTTTGGTCAGCTTCACACTGGTGAACGGCTATGATTGGGGTCGACTGAACCTGCAGTCAGTGACGGTGACAGAGCTCCATGGGTTACTTCCTCGCCACTATCGAACTAGCAAGCACAGAGTACGATTCCTGTTGGCCAGATCGGAGAGCCACGGACAGTTCCCCTGCAATCTTGACACACACAGACAATATCTGTCTGAAAATGTGTGGCCAGAAATTACAGCCAAGAAATTATTCAAACTCCCCATGTCCGTCCAAAATGCCTTGGATGGATTGATAGGTTTGTTATGTTTCAGTTCATAGGAGACATTTACAGGAACGTCATGATTATAACCATTTAAAAACACACCCAAGTGAAGGGTGAACCTGGCTAATAGGTCAATGAAGACAAATTACAAACTACAGATTTGGCAGGGAGCCATCACACATTTAAACTCCCACAGAAGGTTGAGCGCTGGAAGGATATGAGGGAGATGGCAGGAATGTGGTCCCTCATCTGATCGATCGACAGGATGCCACAGCAGATCATCTCAGCCTTGGTGGAGACGAAGGAGGGCATCACCAGACCCGGGCAGTCACAGAGGCACAGGCCAGGCTGCACAAACAGAGTCTACACACAAACAAACACACAAACACATAGCAGAGGTCAAGGGTCAATCAACAGACAAAGCTATATCTCAGGACTGAAGAAGAGTTTTCCTGGAGCGAGCGGCTTACCTGAAAGTGCTTGGTGTGACCAGGAGTGGCCGAAACAGACACCTTTTTGTCCCTTAAAATGGTGTTGATGGTTGAACTTTTTCCCACGTTGGGATATCCAACCTGTTCCAACACATTTAATGTTACATATTAGCCCACACAAGCTCCTCTTTATACATCTTAGAGACATTCACACACAATGACATTGACGGCATTGTAGCACTCACCAGGCCCACGGTGATTTGTCCTTCTCTGCACTGGGGCCCGTTGTGAACGGCCCTGAACACGGCCAGCAGCTCGTCCTTGTGCAGCAGACGACTGGAGTTGCGGAAGGAGTCGTTATTCGACGGACCAGCCGCCCCTCCCTCTTCCTCGTCTTCATCTTCCGAGCAGGTCTGCCAGTCCTCGTCTGCTACCGTTACCTTTTCCCGCGGATCTTCATCCATACTATCCTCCTCCTCCTTAGCTTCTGGTTGCTGACTCTCCTTGGCCACGCTGGGCTGCTCCTCATCCTCCTCTTCTTCTGGTTCACTCTCTGCATCTTCAGTCTGCTCTACCTCCATTCCCTGTGACACATTTAGATTCATTCATAGATTTAGTTATGAAAAGAAATGGATGAAAACATGAAATCCCCCTCAGTCAAGCGCTTCCCTCCTGCATCTTTCCAAAGATTGTGGATGTGGTATGTGATGAAAGGCCACAACAGAAAGGAGACTGTGTGTTACAGTGAGAGGTTTTCTTTGTATCCACAACACCAAAGCAAACAGAAAAATATAAATCAGTTGACATGGTTATTTTAATGGTTGGAAACTATTATTTACTGATTTATCCTTCTTTTAACTATCGATTCTTTCACCCACCTTTTCCTCTGCATCCAGCCGGTCTGCCTCCGCCAGGGCCGACCAGAACACCGCCCTGAGGCCTTCCTTCTGGAAGTACCTGGCCCAGACCCGGCGCTGCTCCCGGGTCAGCAGGTCAGCCTTGTTCACCAGAATCATGTTCACCTTGTCCTTCGACACCTCCGTCACATACGCCTCCTACGAGCACCAAAGACGGCAGCGTGAGTTTCTCTGAATGGTTCCTTTGATTGTGGGCAATAGTGTAGGACATACATTGGACAAGAAACTAAAGACAGTTACATTTTTACTAAAACTAAAAAAGGTTAAAATGTTTTCAATTGGTGACAATAAAGTAGCTGAATTCTTGTCATGGTAGGGTAAAAGCATGCTTGGGAGGCCTCAACTCTTGCACGTTTCAACCTCCACCCTAATATCGATATCTGTCTCAATATCAATTGAGATTGACATTGACGGTTAGAACTTACAAGGTCAGGGCAACGAAACAGTAGAGGATTTCTGCCATCAACAATCTGGACAACGACATCACTGTGGGAACACACATGAATGATGTTAGCCTTGGTGTCACACACTTTTAAAATCACTCAAGGGAGTAAAGAACGTTCCCCAATGTGGAGTGTGGCAATTTTACCTCCTTTCGATCACTCTCCACAGCTGTCTCCAGAAGTCCAGGTTCCTCTCGAATGGAGTGAGAATAAACTTCTGCTCCTCTTCCAGCCTTAAAAACCGGTGAATGGGGACAATTGTTGGTCATTTTGTTTGCCTTAGTTAAGTGTAGTTGTATGGAATTTGAGATTAGATATGGCGAGGTTAAATAATGTGAGGAAAAACTCCGTTCATTACAATGTTACAAATAAATGGCACTTATGCAGGTATATGTTTACTGCTCGTGCCGAAAAGTTATTATTAATGAATATCATTATATACAGATGTGAATTCAAATGTTTGCCCCTGCTCTTGTTATGCCCAACTGCACCGTTTACGTTTTCTGAAACGACTAAGATATAGCATCTACAACAAATAAATTATAATATTGACCAGGCCATCTCAAAGCCCATACATAACATAAAAAACTAAAAGCAAATTAAACCAAATTAAATACATACTTTGCGAGTTCCCTTCTCCATTCCAGGAAGCTGTCTCTCTCTGCCTGCTGAAGGACCTCAGCGCTGGTGTTCTCGTCCCATTTTGGGCTGGGGTAAGCAACCCAAAGAATGTTATCATTGGTCAGACTCACAGCATAGCATGATCAAACTCATATGGTCACATGGGGATGAGGACATAGGGTGCCACCAAGCGAGATGTCTGTTGCTCTAGTCAGCTTACCGGCGGGGGATGCGGAGGAGCTGCTTATTCTCTTCATGCACCTTCTTCAACCTGGCCCTTTCCTCTGGGGTCAGTAGGCCCGCCCTGGCTTCCGCCGGCACGAACTTTATGTTGAGTTTTTCTGAGAAACGAACATTGCAACTGTCAGGAAATCGAGGACACACACACGGCTGGAAATGTGTATTTTGTTTATTAGCCATTGTGAAATGAGAGAGTGCCTTTTAACAGACAGAGGTAAACATCGCTTACCAGCAACGAACTCTGTGCCTGCTAGTTCGGCAGTGGCGAGGAAGTCATCCATGGAACTCTGTTCTGTCACTGATTGCAGGTTCAGTCGACCCCAATCATAGCCATCGTTAAGTTCACTAGTGTGAAGCTGACAGAAAAAAATACAAATACGGATTACTAGAATGTCACATCACATGTATAGACCAAAATTACTGAACACTTAGACCAGGGGTGGGATGGGTTTAACTTGACTGCCAATGGCAAATCAAGAGATTAAACAACACTTCAAGCGACTGACTTCGTATATATTGCTCAATTTAATTCTTATAAATCCATCACACGAAACCACGAAAGAGTTTCAACTGCAACTTGTAGGCTGCTATGATACAATGGTTTAATGAGCCATCGTTTCGATGCGTACCCAGGTGTCGATCTTCTTGTGTCCACGATTAGCCTGAAGTCTCTCCTTGATCAGGCATCTCCCGAGTCCACCAGGCCCCCCTCCCGTCTTCTTTTTGCCCATAGTGTTGTATAACGTTTAGCCAGGCCGTGTTTGTTATGAAAAGCAAGCTAACCTAAGTTCACACACAAACTATTTTCTGTTCTCCACATGTGGAAAAAGCTTGTTGTCGTAACACCGGAAGTGAAATGGAACAGACTATGTCGTCATGTCTTTAATCGTAACAATGTCATGTTCCTCGACCATTAATAAGATGGCCAGTTTGGTCAAATAAATTTATAAACATATCATGTGTATACCATTATGTATAATAAAATACACTTTAATGCGCTTCTCACTCAAAATTAAGAGAAAGTAACACATTAAGGATGGTACGGTCCAAATGCCTGTTCAGCTATTAAACCTGCCATGAAGAACATGTTCCGTTTCAATATTAGTTCCTCATTATTGCTCGTCGTCGGTTTTTTAATTCTAAAATAAAAATTATCCACTACCAACACCAACACCACCACCAGAATAATTATAAAAAACACCTAAAGGATACATATATAAAATAGAATAGAATAGAAAATCCAATTGACAGGGTCTCAACGCAAACACAATTTAAACAACATTTAACATATTGAGACAGACAGACAGACAGACAGACAGACAGACAGACAGACAGACAGACAGAGAGAGAGACAGAGAGAGAGAGAGAGAGAGAGAGAGAGAGAGAGAGAGAGAGAGAGAGAGAGAGAGAGAGCATGCAATGACTTTGAAAACACTCCAGATGCTAACAAACTGCCATATCTGTTGGGAGAAATACAATAATGTGCGATTACAGCAGCCAGAATCGTCACCTGTTGTGATGAGAGAAGGACCTCAAACTCCCCATAAACAGACTCATCTCACAGGACTTTAACCACCAGCTCACCTTTGCTCATATGTAACCACTTTTTCTGTCTGTTCACAATGATTGCACTATTGCACATATCCTCTACATTGTAAATACAGTGTATCTTTAATTTATCTGTTTACATGAGATACTGGACTTTCTGTAGTATTCCACATTTGACATTTGCTATTATTTAGTATTTAACAATCGAATATTTGATATGTATATATATATATATTGTATTTAACGTTTATATTTTGAACTCCTGTTTCACCTGCTTTGGCGATGTTAACTTTTCTTTCTCATGCCAATTAAGCGGTTTTTTTTTTTTTGAGAAAGAGGGGGGAGAGAGAGAGAGAGAGAGAGAGAGAGAGAGAGAGAGAGAGAGAGAGAGAGAGAGAGAGAGAGAGAGAGAGAGAAGGGGGTGGGGCGGTTGCGTTATGAAACCCATTTAGGACAAAGACGTGCGTCGAAACTACAGGCTTTCAAGAAATCAGTCACACAAGCAGCCGGCAGAGGGTGACACAGACCGTTTATAGCACTGTCTATTTTCTCTATCATTTCGAAAACTAAAATGTGTCCTACATAATGGGCTATTTTAATTATAAAAGATATGAAACAAAAAGATAAAGAAAATGTAAAACTCAAACTTACAAAAAGACCTTGTTTGATATAAGTGTAGTGTAGTGTAAATAAACAGACATACTGGCCTACAATATTAAGGAAATTGCAATGCTTGATGTCTTGTTGATCTACTGTGAGCCAACAGAGAACGTCGCAAGAACATATTTATTTTACAATCGTTCCTTTTAGTTGTTCAGCATGGTCCGGTTAGTACAAAAGTATCGGCGTCGAACGCTCTTCCGTGAATGCAACACAGTGAAACCAACACATTATATCAAGCATCAGTTCCATTTTTGGTTTCGCCCGCCTCGCTCCTCGTATTCCCCCGCAGACGCCGAAATGGTTCGTCCCTCGTATATAAACCTCGAGGACAGTCTGCAAGATAAACAGACGCCAGAAGCTGTCAGTCGGATGTGCTCAATCTGGAGAACACTACAATGGAAATGAACAACACGAAGGATGGATAAATGAAGTGTTGTTACTTTGCCAACTTCGTTTACGTGGAGTGGCTAATATTTAACAAGGATAATTACGGACTGGGTAGCAAGGTAACTAGGCTTTATTGATGTTGACTGGAAACAAGCATATGATGCTGCCCTGGAAGAAGAATAAGTTCGACCTGATCGAGGAAGACAAGCAGTCGAAGCAGCAGAAGGGCTATGCCGTGAGTCTGAACTACTCGGCGCTCACCTCCTTCGCCAAGTCGTGCCCGGAGAGCGCACTCAACCGGGTGGGAAGCATGTTCAAGTCCAAGAGGAAAAAGGTGAAGATCACCAGCGAGGACCCCACGTACACTGTGCTGTACCTGGGGAACGCAACGACCATCCAGTCCAAGGGAGAAGGCTGCACGGACGTGGCCGTGAGCAAGATTTGGGGCAAGAGCGAGATGGGCAAGAATGGCACCAAGATGAAGCTGACGGTGAGCTCGCAGGGCATCCGTATGGTGCACGTGGACGACAAGGCGCGCAGACCGGGACATTTGTATTTGCTGCACCGGATAACATATTGTGTGGCCGATCCGAGGCTACCCAGGATCTTCGCATGGGTATACAGGCACGAGATGAAACACAAGGCGGTGATGCTGAGGTGCCACGCGGTGCTGGTGTCCAAGCCGGAGAAGGCGAAGGCCATGGCGCTGCTTCTGTACCAGACGTCGGCCACAGCCCTGGCCGAATTCAAGAGACTTAAGCGCAGGGACGATGCCAGGCACCAGCAGCAGCAGCTGATAGGGGATCAGACCATTCCACTGGTGCCCTTGCGGAAGCTTCTGAACGGACAGTGTTATTACAAACCCCCGGTGGAGCGCAGTCGGAGCGCACCCAAGCTGGGCTCCATCACTGAGGACTTGATAGGCGAGGAGGAAGAGGAGAAGGCGATGCACTTTGAGTGCGAGGACATTCTTGACACGGACGATGATTGCGTTGGCAATGGCAAACAGGAGTTGTCTCAGATTATAAACGACCTGGGGGAGATGTGCATAGGAAACGACGTGCAGACACTGAAGGCTGACCTGCGGGTCACCAGGCTGCTATCCGGGGAGAGCACGGGCAGCGAGTCGTCGATAGAAAGCAACCAGGAGACGAACCCTTTCACACATGTATTCGAGGAGTCAAAAGTCCCCGAAATTGCTTAAACGAGACTGGCGCCACACATTTATGGAGACATTTAAGTCTCCGTTATAACATTTTCGTTTGTTGCTTTTCCACTCTGTTCTGTGCCTCGACATCTTGAAAAGAGGATCAAAGACCTCGGAGGTCCAAGACAATTACCAGCAGTGCATGTCTGTTCGAGAGATTATTGACGAAACCAATAGATGCGCGCGTCCAGTGCGCGCTACACTAATTCCACCTCTTTTAATTAAGAGGATTTGTATTACCTTAAATCTTGTTTACCCAACCTGGCTCTCTGGTAGAAACGTGAATATTGTGTTTAAAGACTCAAACCCTCAACTTTAATCAAGACACTCGATTGTTAAAGAACGGTCTCCAACGGATTCAGTTCTTCATATAAGACATTGTTAATTTACCTGCCGAGGGGCTTTTACATTAACTTTTCTTTTTTGCACTGTTGTGGAATTAAGTTGAGTACTAGGCTCTGTGTTTGCCATGTAATAACTTCTCGCGGTATGTTGTCATAAACATGAACGTCATATCTTTGCTGTGCAAAAGAAAAACACCCTAATGTATTTAGATGTACAAAGTCAGATTCATGAGTATACACATATTTGTTATTTTTTGAAGAAGAGAAACGGTTTGTTGTGTCAACCTCACAAAATGACGAATAAAAAACTAAATGAGAATAGAATAACGTGTTGTTTTTATGTGCGTGCCTAGAGCCCATTTACCACCTCAGCATACAAACGAGGATCCAATAAGCATGATGGTTAGCCTAAATGTCACATGGTCACACAAGCAAAAAAACAACACACCCACAACATCTCTATGCAATAACGTCCATGTACCGTGACACTTATTGCATACCATGCGCAGGTGGACAACACAAACCCTCAAGTGTTCTCCAATTGTGCCAAATAATCCATGAAAGGCCCATTGAATTCCAATGGGCCATGGGGTAAGGCGTTCAACCACTTATTTGCAGGAAATCCCCCCTTTCTCAGTCATTATCCGAAGATAAGAATATGTCTAATGATGTAGAGCATGTTAGAGCATCAAAGCAGCGGACCGTGTCATAGCTCCTCTTGCAGACAAACTTGCTGACTGTTCCTCTATCTGCCCTCATGACCTCCCCCCCATCCAGCTGTACACGATGTCCTCTGAACCACTTGTGAATCCCCCCCAAGACCCCAGAAGCTGCTTTATAATCCTACAGGCAATACGACAAAACATGAGAGACCGCACGTCTATAGTGTGCAAGTGTTTAGCACTAGAGCAGTGTCTATGGGTTGTTCAATTACCAGCTGAACAGTCCTGGCTTCGATTTCTAATTCATGCAGCCCTAACCCTACCTGTATCCTGGAGTACTTTCCTTTGGATAAAAGTGTGACTTAAATAACTTAAGAGCAATAGCAAATGGCAGCAAAAAGGAACTAAAGACGGAGAAAATATAACTGTTCTCGCCCACGATTTCTGCATCTCTCTCAGGGATCCAAACCGTTCGCACTCTCTAAGAACAGACCCAGGTCGCTGTGACAGATGCCCCAAACACTCTCACACTTGACATGTCATTTCCTTCTCACACTCAACAAAAAATGCTCATACAGTCAGGCCAGCCGGGCGTGTGCATATAGTTCACGCCTCGCCTTATGAACCGCAATATAAATATCACAAAGTTGCATTCCTTCTTTATCTGTGTCCCATTGCAGTGTTCTTATAAACTAGTATTAACGAGAAGCGTGTAATGTCAGAGGACTCTGCTCTCACCTCTGAGCTGGACGTTTAGTATACGGTGTATTGATGATGTCACCGTTGATATTCTTATATGATATTATATTCATTATATTTGATTGCATTGAGGTTTTTTTCTTACAATCCTGTGAGTGTGTACACGTTTCAGCATAGGCGGCCCAAGTGTAGGCCTACATCAAACCCTTTATGACCCTGGCGGTGGTGATCTCATGCTTTACCAATTGAGCTAGACAGGTGAAGTGGTGAAATGGATTCTCCCATCTCTCTCTCTCTCTCTTTCTTTCTCTCTCTCTCTCTCTCTCTCTCTCCCTCTCTTTCTCTCAGAGGGCTGTACAGAGTATCAGAGGGCCGAAGCTTAACACACTAGTTATGTATTAGCACCTCAGTGGTGGAGTCTAATAATAGTGTGTGAATAGGACGTGACATGAAGACTGCGTGAAGGTGAAACCCAGGAGATTTTTATTTCTCCATACAGTGTCATTTTTAACAATGCAGTGTCACTTAGAGAAAAAGGTCTTCATGAATCATATCGCTGAATTATAATGAAAATCACCGCATTGTGAATATAAACATAGGCCTATTACATCTGTTAAAAATGTTATACTTCTAATTAAACGTAAAAAAAAACGTCACAGTAGGTTTTTGTTCTTCAAACGACATTTCTTTTCATGTCATTGAAAGGAATCAATCCAATTAGCTAAACCAAGTTGACCGATTTTGCAGATGGGCGATATGTTATAAACCAAACACGGACAAATCAGAATTATATCCTGTACTCATCCCCCACTGCTTTACTGGTATATCAGTTTCAGTAAGTTGCAATAAAACACCTCCACTGCGGGTCATTACGACTCCCGTGGGACGTGCAAATGGAAATAGCAACAGCGCGGTGTGGAAATACCCAGTGTTCACTTCCCTGCCAGCGTAGCGGGGGTGGGAGGCAGGAGCAGGCTCCACCTCGACCCCTGGCTGTAGTCACCCTCTCACAAACGATACTGCAGAAGCAGACACGATGACATCACCGTCCACCGCGCACCCCTGACCGGTAGCTCCACGGGAACTAGCAGGATGTGTGATTAGAGGTTGAATCGGGAGACGAGAACGCTTTTGTCTTTGGTTGGTCATACATACAGCGCCCACCTCCCAAGTGTTAGTTAAACAACAGAATTATC
This sequence comes from Lota lota, assembly GCA_026745465.1. Classification (NCBI taxonomy): domain Eukaryota; kingdom Metazoa; phylum Chordata; class Actinopteri; order Gadiformes; family Lotidae; genus Lota; species Lota lota. The sequence goes on along the minus strand of JACYXH010000289.1, from coordinate 31,470 downwards.
AGTTTTTTCCCCCTGACCTAAACGTCTCTCTAAGTGGTGGTGGTTGGTTGTTGGAGCTCATCTGTGAAAACCATCACGCGCCTGCCGTTGTGCCGTTGTGCCTAACCCTAACCCTAACCCTGTCCTGGGTTATCCTGGGCCAGATAAGTGAGCGTAATCATGCAATTCATCGTCTGATAGGGTTGGTTTGATTTCGTACTGCACTGTCTGTGCGACACGTGATTAAGTTTGGGCTGCCTTTTGGGATTGATTGAGAGAGAGAGAGAGAGAGAGAGAAAGAGAGAGAGAGAGAGAGAGAGAGAAAGAGAGAGAGAAAGAGAGAGAGAGAGAGCGAGAGAGAGAGAGAGAGAGAGAGCGAGTGTGTACAGATTAAAAGCAACAAAAGCTCAATTTGATATACAAACAAATAGTGCGGCCTCATACCTTGGGAGAAAATATAAATAAATACATTCAAATAAATAATAAATAAATAAGACATATCTCCTAGCTCCTGTCTCCTGATATAATTCACATATAGGCCTAGTCAATAGACGTTTGTACATGCTCCAGACCATAACATCAGGTTCCACGCAACATACACCCACACCCACCCCCACCCCCCCCCCCCCCCCCACACACACATACGCAAATAAAAGTGTCTCCATAATACATGAGGAAGGAGCGTGTACGTGATCCGTTGCCGCGGCGACTGCCTCTGGTTGCATAAGCTTTACAGGGGAATAGATGACAGAGCAGCTAAATCAGAGTGGCCCAATCCCTGTCACCTAACGACTGACATGCCCTGGCATGCCCTGCTATTTAAATGAGATGATGATCGTGTGTATTTGTACACGTGTATGTGTGTTGGTGACTGAGTTTGTCCTCTAGCAAGTGCATGACACACTCCTTGATTATACTCTATGGCGGTCTTCCCACGACAAAACCACAAAAAGCTATTAATACAAGTTAGTGGAAGCCATACAGAATGTTCTTGTGAAATGTGCATGAATCTCACCCTGACACACACAACACTCTCTCTCTCTCTCTCTCTCTCTCTCTCTCTCTCTCTCTCTCTCTCTCTCTCTCTCTCTCTCTCTCTCTCTCTCTCTCTCTCTCTCTCTCTCTCTCTCTCTCTCTCTCTCTCTCTCTCTCTCTGGTGCTGAGTGCCAGAGGGAACAGGTGCCATAGTCTTTCAGTGATAGTCAGGGCCAAGTCCCTGGAGACTGGCAGCTGTCTACTTAGTGTGTGTGTGTGTGTGTGTGTGTGTGTGTGTGTGTGTGTGTGTGTGTGTGTGTGTGGATGTGCTGGCTCCATCCTTCAAGGCAGAGCTGTATGTACAGTATGTGAGTGTATGTGGGTTCACTGTATGCTGTTAATGTGGGTTGTCAATGGTTAGAATGTTTCACCGTATACTCTCTGCTCACTTTTCTGTAATGATTGGAGAGGATCAAATACCGACGACACGTTGATGGGAACAGACAGCCGTTCATTTATGATTCAAATCCCACATCCAATTGGGCAGAAAATTGCCATAAATGGCAATCAGGAAGTCACCAGGTGTGGCACCCGACCAGCTGTTATGTAAGCAAACACAAAACTCACAAGGAAACCATTTTCCCCAAAGGAATTAATCACATTGTGTGTGAGAAGGTGGAGTGGTTGGCTGCAACTCCAATTTGACTTCAACTTGAATCTCCCTCTAAGCACCATATTAACACTTCAACCATATAAAAACCCAGCATGCATTTCTCTCAGACGTAACCAACGTGCAAAGAACGACAGCGGGAGAAAAACATTCTCCCCTTGTGAATCACAGATGCTGAGAGGCCATGTTTGGTATATGCATGTGTGTGTGTGTGCGCGTGTGTACGTGTGTGTGTGTGTGTGTGTATGTATGTGTGTGCAACGTCCCGTAACGAGCATGCCGCTCCTCGTCTTATCAATTCTCTCGGAGGCCTCGTAACCCTTTAGCTCTCAAGACTTTGCTGGACCACGACGGACTCTTGTTTTCCGGCCCATCTGTCTCAAAAACACAACAACATTTGCCTCAGGAGAGCCATGCATTTCACTTAGGGGTTATTTTTGGTTCCTTCCGTTCCCGGGCAGGAAATGGAATAATAACAACGAGAAGAGGAGGCGAAGAAGAAAAATTGTTATTGTGGGGGAACCCCACGATTTACAGACAGACTCACAGACAAAGGATTGTTACAGAAGACCCCTTGGTCATGTGAAACATCTGCAGATTTTCTGGACTGAAATTGGATATTAGAGGCGGGGAGGGTGTGTGTGTGTGTGTGTGTGTAGAAGGGAGCCTTGAATAGACACACTGTCACCACAATTTGGAACATTTATTTCAGTGTTTCTCTTTGTTTCAAAGCAAGGATTATTGTTGGAGATCTGTACACCATGTTCCTCTGGTTAACTAGGCACTGTAGTGGCTGTCCTTTTCCCCAGGTGCCTGTCTGTCAAAATATTGAGAAAAATAGTGTGGATTCCACTGGCCAATTTCCCCTTTAGAACACAGACAGGAAACAGATGCAGAGTCTTACACCTTCACTGCAGCGCTCCCACAGCCCATACAAATGCATGTGTGGGTATGTACGCCTCTGGTACAGTGGTGTGTGTGTGTGTGTGTGTGTGTGTGTGTGTGTGTGTGTGTGTGTGTGTGTGTGTGTGTGTGTGTGTGTGTGTGTGTGTGTGTGTGTGCGTGCGTGTGTGTGTTGTCCCTACCAGATAGGCTGATATATGTATCTAGCAGGTATATACTCTATACAGCTTCAAGAAGTACATAAATATTAAAATGTAAACAAATACTAAAATACAATTTAAATCTCCCTCCACTGTGAGCGAGTCCTGACCTCCATGAGTCACTGGTCCCTGTCCGAGTCACGAAACAATAAGTAACACCAGAACAACACTTTGGGGGAAATCTTTAAACGACATTCTTTAAAGGAGCTGTCTCTCACTATTTATAGACATAAGGTCTACACACATCAAATGTTACATTACAAAACATTTCACATTTGACCTTTAACCAAAGATAATTCACAACATATTTACCAAGAACAAACTCGGCAGGTCATGATTGATTGATCGAAAACAGGTATAAAAAAACAATTAAAACATATACTTAATTAATCTCAACAAGCAGTTGGAACAGCCTAAAATCTTGCATTGTGTCTACACATCTGTGGAGATATAGATATAGAGACAGATGTGTCCACACATTTGTACATCTCAGTGTAAAGTAAAGTGTAAAGTACCAGGAAGTAGCAGTTTATCCTATAATATATCCAGTCTTTAATCTATCTACAATGTCACTGCAGTCCTCCACCTCTATTCATTCCTAATATGGCTCCTCACCAGTGGAGATTTCTGGAACTTCCAGCCATCGATCATGCTGACATAATTGACTCTACATTTTTCCATCAGCGACTGTGACCTATGACAACGGGGCCCTTTGTTGAGGATAGGCCCCGGTCCTTGTAATCAGATCAGCTTTATGGGGGCCACAGTTTTAAAAAGGCCCCGTGCCTGCCTAGTAATGACCGACAGGCTGAGAGATGTCTGGGGGTTGACAGGGTTTGGCTGTGTAGTTATTTGATTGTGTGTTTTGATTTGGTGTGCTGATTGTGTGTTTTGATTGTGTTTTGGTTGCAGTATCTTCAGTCAGCATTGCTGACGATGTGTGGCAGCACTTATGGATCGGCCTGCTCCGAAGGTTGTGGAGTCACTTCTGAACTTTGAGGAAAGAAGGCTATCACTCTTTATTCCTGGGAGATGTTTATAAAGGTGACTTTAATTTATGCTACAGTTCACCTGTTAGGCCTTCAGCGACCGTAATATTCAAAGAACCCTCAATGTTCTTGCTGGTGATCATTTTCTTGTTGAAATAAAAAAGTAAAATGGTCTTGAAATTCAATGTTTTCACTGCTAGGATGGATTCTGCTGACCAAAACAACAGGATTAGATTAGATTAGATAACACTTTATTAATGGTTTATTTTAATGTGCTTTTGGACAACAATATAAATTAAAAGCAGTCTCGAAAGGTATTCACAGCCCACATGCACCGCTGGCAACAGCGACTACCCAGGCACGTGGAGACATTGACGTCAACAGGGGCTTGAGTCCCTGCCCTTTTGCGTCTCAAGCTTTTAACGTCAAACACTGGAGAGGTTTATCACTGCAGAGCCAATGGGTCGAGCTTGCCTAGTCCAGCTCCACCTCTAGGTCCAGCCGCACCCCCAGCTCAGGTCCAGCCCCACCCCAACTCACTCATAAAACTTGGTTGCGCAAGTTCGAGTAGCATCTAGCTGCAGCCCCGGAGAAGCCCTTGGCGATTTGTTCTACCTAACCATAAAACTAACCATAACCCCCAAACCTAACCATAATCCTACCTTAACCCCTAAACCTAACCATAACCCTAATCGTAACCGGGTTGATTGGCCAGCGTTAAACCCAATCAGCTGGACTCGGTCCAGAGAGGTGGAGCTGGGCTAGGTCAAGCTCCACCCATTTGGCTCTGCAGTGAGCCCCACTTGAAACATGGTGCTGTTCTTGAACACAACCCGATAAATTCATTCAGCGAAGCAGCCCGCAGTATTCAGGTCAGGTAAAGACCTCTAAATCTAAGACATCTTTAAAAATGGATAATTTTGACAAAACCGATGATTCTGTTCTTCAGTTATTTCCTTCAGGGTGTTAAAAGAAGATGAAAGTGTGTTATAGCAGTCAGGGAAAAGGTCCCACCAGTGCTTGCATTATGATTTCTGCATAACTCTGCCCTGTTAAAAATTTGATATGGCTTATTTTATCAGGCACGTTGATAAAGCATAGGTACCAAATTTGGTGACATTTGGACTTGTGGTAGAAGATGAAGAGAAGATCAAAGTCTTTCCAAACGACTGTGTTTTTTGCACATTTGTCGGAACCACGCAAATATTGTCGGATTGAAGAGTAGGTGAAACATTGATGCCTGAAGGCATTTCAGCATATTGTGGCTCATGCTGAATAAAAAAATATATGCAGGAGCAATTCATGCTTCTTTTGGAATCAAATGAAGAAGAGAGGAGACAAACCAAGCTAGCTAATTTAATCAGTAAAATAGCTGTTCAATTCGACTTATTGCTACAATCGCAGCTAAATATAAACGATACAAACACATGATCAAACATCATCAAATCTTTTTATAATAATTTTATTCCCAACAACGATGAAGGCCACCATATTTGATGTTGAAGGTTGTCCGAGTTGGACAACCTTTCAATTAATTTTGAACAAGTCTGAGCTTGTTTGATCCAAGTTCCGAGTTGTCTTGAACGCAGTATGAGGGTCACAGTGCTAAACATTTCTCCATGAAAACCATTTCAGCATGCAGGTCACCACCGAGGCAGACAAGCATCTCTGCAGGAACACAAGGACCAACACCACATGTTTCCCTCTGAGGGGAACGTAAACACAAAAGCCCTTTGTTCTCAGAAATCCCAAAAATGTTTATCCATCAGCACTTGATCTCCAACCACTTGGACAATAACAACAACATCTTAATGAGGGGGAGAGATGCGAAGGTTGCTCCATTTAGGATCATGGTAGGATCTTGTTTTAAACACGTGCTCACTGAAATGTTCAGCACAAGTTTACATTACTTCATTATTGAGACGTTGGGTGGGAATATTTCACATTCAACAGATACATGCATTTACATGCTCTCTCTCTCTCTCTCTCACACACACACACACACACACACACACACACACACACACACACACACACACACACACACACACACACACACACACACACACACACACACACACACACATGCATATATTTTGACAGGTCTAAAGTGAAAGCTCAGATCCAGCATGTTTATACTGTAGACTAACCAGTTTACTCTGATTACTGGCTGAGGTTGGGCACACTAATGAAATGATTGACAGGGCACCAGTTAGTGACATGGTTGATAGAAGGTTTAATCAGTCATGGTTCATCAAGTTCAAGCAACGTAGACAATATTTAAGGAATTGTTGACTGTGAAAGACTAATTGGGCTTATCATTGTCTACACAAGCTCTATGTCGTTGCTTTGCATTTTATTTACATGTCAATACATTATACACTACGTTTTTTTGTTCCATCAATAATATCTACATTTTGACTAGATGCATTGTTCATTATAAGAGTAGGGACTGGATAAATAGATCATTCACTACACATAAAAAAAAATCTAAACTCCTTGATCATTTTGGGTCTAAGGGACTAATGCGGACAACAATTGATGAAATTGGTCCAGTATTGAGCGAGAACGTTGCAGCCATAATCCCCAGAAACGGACTGCAATGTAATCCTTAAAGGCAATTATGCCCTGTCAATGCACATCCTCTAAAAGTGCTTGTTTTTGCTGTTCACAAGATCAGATTATATTCCAACATTATGGAAAGGATCCCTACAGAGAAATACAACTTTTTTCTTTACCTTTTAATTGATCACGGTATGTTAGTTATTCCTGTTACACCTTATTGATCATCCTTTTGGGCACAATTACCCTAAAGGATACATTGCAGGCCATTTTCGGAGATTAAAGCTGCAGCGTTCCCGCTCAATACCTGCATTAGTCCCTTAGACCCAAAGATGATCGGAAAATAGGGCCCAGGTTGAAAAATCCCTAAGTATTCCTTTAAGTGACCACCGCTACATAGCCTACCTACAAACCTCACTACCTCTACTGGTGGGAACTTTGTTGAAGAACCAGGGCCGTGTGTGTGTGTGTGTGTGTGTGTGTGTGTGTGTGTGTCTCTGTCTGTGTGTCTGTTTGTGCATGGTATGTGAAAGTGCATGGTGTGTGTGCATGGTGTGTGTGCATGGTGTGTGTGTGTGTGTGTGTGTGTGTGTGTGTGTGTGTATGTATGGTGTGTGTGCTCTCTGTGTGTGTGCATGGTGTGTGTGTGTGCATCTGTCTGTCTGTCTGTATGTCTGTTTGTGTATGGTGTGTGTGTGTGTGTGTGTGTGTATGGTGTGTGATTATGTGTGTGTGTGTGTGTGTGTGCTACTGTCTGGTGGGAATTAACCAGATGGTGGCTCAAAGTGCTCCCAGCCTCTTAAAGCCTCTTTAAGCCAAGCACCCAGAGGCTCCTGGAGACAGCAAGCCTCTTGTGGGTTGGCGTCCTGATAGCAGACTGGGTAATCTCATAGCCCTGCTCACGGTGCGGCTGCCTGGAATTAGCATGTTGTCAGGTTTCACGTGCCACTCGGGCGCCCCAGACCCCCCCCCCCCCCCCGCCCTGCCCTTGACTGTTGTTGTTGCCATGGACCGTTCTCCTCGCCGTTGGCCAACAGTGCAACGATGTAACATTTTACCTTGATGCCTCACCTGATGGCTAGACTAGGAGAGGAAAAGGATGCTGGGAACGATTACGGAAAGCAGCTCTGGATTCCGAGCCCTCCTACTACTATTGGAATGCAATTTCCCATCTCTGACTTCATGTGAGCTGTTGTACGTCAGTCCACAGTCCTTGGAGCAAGAAGAAGTAGAAAAACAACGACTACGTCAAGGAGAGGAAATACAGATGTGAGATGATTTGAGAATGCCTGGGAACAAAGATAGCCTAAAATACCCGATAGGCTAAAATAAAGTGGAGGACAATTCCACCCCCCCCACCAAAAACATTTCTTTAGTAGCGGTACGAAATAATTTAGCTCTGAAAACATGCTACTTGACTCAACACCTGTGCCGAATGAGCTCCATACCCTCCCAGTGTCTTGTTACGGCGGTGGAATATGGGATTATGTTGGTGAGGGAGAGCCAGCCAGTTCAGGATCCCAACCAGAGAGTGGAACACACTGTGAGATAATGGGTTTAGCTGGAGCTCAGCTGGATACACAGACAGACGGTCCTCAGTGCTGAGGAGGGAACACATGCATGTTTACACACAACATGGGGCAATACATTCACATAAAGTGACACCCATGTTAAACCCTTAATATATGCTCACTCACACACATGCAGTTAAAAATATCTACAGAACATCGGCATGTCTGCCACAGACGCACACACAAACACACACACGCACTGGTTTCCTTTTTAATAGACGATAACCATGCTCATTTGCCCAAGGCAAAGACAACCATGCAAAACACACTAACAAGAACAAAGATTGCACAGTTATGTAAAAAGCCATCACAACAGTACACTGTTCCCAAACATTTAGCCAAGGGGGAAACATAAGGACCGTCCGGCCCCCCGTCACTGGTCAGCTGCAACAACTTCAAGGGCTAAAAGTACGGATATTGAACTGTGGAAAATTATAATTTGCATTTGTGATGTGCTAATATAGTGATCAGCATTTAAGAGCACGTATGCAAATGCTTTCATGAAAACAAAAACAAAACATGCCATTCTTTTCTACGACCTTGGACCCTGTACAGACATTCCTATGATGCCTCTTCCTATTGTGTCTGGACACAAATTATTTCACCCTGTTGACACTTCACAAGTCAAACCTTTTCCACGTGACCGGCGTTTTCAACTACATTCTTCTGAGGGATATATCATTCCAGAGATGCTGGTCCAGACCGGATTCTTCTGCCGAGTGAGTGATGTGCATCTGGGTCAGGTCTGTTGTGATGGAGGTGGGGGGCCTGGAGCTTCCTGCCTCCATGTGGGTTATCAGCCCTGGAGAAACAGCTTCCTCTCTTACCTCTTGCTACCTCACTTCCTGCCTCTCTCTCTCTCCTTCTCTCTATCTGTGCTCTCTGTTTCTCCATCCCTAGCTGCCCTCTATCCCCCTCTCTGTCTCTCTCTGCCCTAACTCTCTCTCTATTCCTCTCTATCTCTATTTGCTCACTCTCTTTATTCCTCTATTTATACCAACCTCTCTCTATGTCTCTCTCCTCTCTTTCTCTCTCCTCTCATTCCCTCATTCTCCCGCCCTCTCTCTTTCCTACCTCTCTATCTTCTCCCTCTCTCTCAAGCTCAATGTTTCTGCCAATCTACTACCTCAAACTATCTCTCTCTCTCTCTTGCTATAATGTACAGTCACTTCATCAGTGCTATTCAATTAACTATCATAGCTTTGTGGAACATAAGTGCAATTCTCTCTATTCTCAACTCGCTCCCACGAGTCTCACTCAGTATGTGTCATTGTTTTCTAGACTGTTAGACATTCGTCTGTGTGTGTGTGTGCATGTGTGCATGTGTGTGTGTGTCTGTGTTATGTCTCTCTGTTATTCACCATTCTATTTGCCTATTTTTCTCTTCAAGCAGGTCTTAGGAGGCCGGCGTTCGGTATTCAACCATCCTGTGTCTCAGATCCTGTCTTCAGCTCAAAACAATCAGAGTCGCACTGTCTGTGTTTGTTCATGTGTGTGTGTATGTGTGTGTGTGTGTGTGTGTGTGTGTGTGTGTGTGTACGTGTGTGCGTGTGTATCCAGCTTTCCATACATGGCGATGACAAAGGAAGATTTTGCCGCTTGGCAGTTCCCGAGACGTGTCTTCGTCACTACCTTCCTGTTTCCTGCGTTTCATTCTGTGGTGCGCTGCGGTAAACTTCCTCTCTCTTTCCTCCATCCGAAAACACGCTCGCCGGCTCGCTCACACACAAACGCGCACACTTGTACATGCATGCATGCATGCATATAAGGAGTGCACCAACAAAAACACACGCATACAGAAACAACATGAACCATCGCAACCGACCTCGCTCGCATCACCTCGCTCGCATTAACATGCTTGCAATGCACAGAAGAAAACACATACACATACGTACACAAACAACGTGCACAATCGCACATGCACACGCGCATACACACAAATAACAATGCCCTATATCCATCAGCACAGCATGCCTTCAGAACACCTGGGACACTTTGTTTATCATTTCCTAACATACTACGAGTTAATGAGTTGATTTTTAAATGACAGTTGAATCACTGCTCTTGTCATGTATGTGTTTTGTGATTTGAAAACTAGACATTTTGTCAGACACTGCATCAATAACTGTCAGAGAGGAACGGTATTTATTTTTCACTTTGTGAAGAATAAGTTGTTAACCAATAAGAAAGTTGCTGCAGTTTGTGTGTGTGTGTGTGTGTGTGTGTGTTTGGTGTGTATGTGTGTGTCTGTTTGTGTATGTGTGTGTGTGTTACACTTGCGGAGTCAACGGTTCACGTTTGCATCATGCTAAGTGGCCACTGTCATCTGAGCCGTGCATGTCAATCAGGGAAGGAGACACACTGCTCTGAAATATCACAGCCTCATCACATACCCTGAGGCAGCCAGGCCTCCACCCAACCCGTTCCATTACTCTGTTTTAATTACATCGCTCTGTGTGTGTGTGTGTGTGTGTGTGTGTGTGTGTGTGTTGTGTGTGCGTGCATGCGTGCGTGGGTGTGTGCGTGTGCATAGTGTGTGTCCCTGTGTCTGTGTGAGGAGACAGAGACAGAGACCGTGATAGATGTGTGTGGATGAGTGAGTGTGGGGCTGTTCATAATTCTCAAAACGCTGGCTGTTCTTTTTCCAACACTATCAATGCAATGTTTGCATGTCGTGTGTGAGTCCCTCTGCATGTCTCGAGTGATCGACTGGAGACTGTCTGGCTGAACTCTAAAGCATGTAACTATCGCCTCGGTGCCATCAATAAATGATCCATCACGATGGCGCGGAAGGTTCCCACATGTTTCACGATGTCCATGCAAAACCTGGCAACGCACACCCTGCTGAAAAATGTGTGTCATCTGGTTTAACAATAAATAAACATGACAGACTTTGCTCGTTCGGCTAGTTGATCAGTGATCACTACTTCTTTACTCTGATTAAAGAGCTCAGACATCTTGCTCAAGGACGTCAACAGGTAGACTGATGATAGTGATAATCACAGTCGTTTTATTTGCACCATCGAAGAATTGTTCTCCACAGACTATAGGAAACAGCCGGCCAATCCAATACATTTATATACACATGCAGCAGAGGGTTCTATCCAAAGAGAGCTACAGGGAATTCAGATAGAGGTCATTGATTAGCAGGTATGGGTTAGGTTTCAGTCTGGCTCAATGACGCCTACGGGTATGGGCGGCGGACACTGGGGATCGAACCCAGTATCTTTCACCACCAGACCACCCTGCCCACAGTACAAACCGACAGCCAGTGCTCTAGTTGGGATGTACCATCCGCGATCTCTAGGCACCTCTCTGTGATCACAAGGGGACTGTTGTCTTAACTGGGTGGCGCCGGTGAACGTGGGAAAGCAGAGAAGTCGCAGTCTGTCAGTACTGTGGCCTTACAAAACATGAAATTGACAGTTACTATTGAAGAGAGATCATAAGCCAACGGAATGTTCCTCGACAGGATTCTTTCTCTGGGACACAGGAGTGACTTCTGTTTATCTGTCGATTGTGTGCATGCATCTATGCATTGTGTATTTGTCTGTGTGTCTGTCCATGAGTACGTGTGTGTGTGTGTGTGTGTGTGTGTGTGTGTGTGTGTGTGTGTGTGTATGTGGAGGTAACCTACATGCAATAATATCTTATTGTTTATATCTTCATACTTTACATACAGTGCGTGCTGTTGGTGCACACCTTATAAAGCACATGCATGCTTCTACAAGCATTGCTTTCACGTCACTTTTGTAGAGAACGGGTCCATCCGACACTGGATAAAGGGGGGGGGGGGGGGGGGGGAGGTCATGTGACTGTGGAGCCTGCCCTTCTTGAACCTTGGTTATGTCAGAATGTTTCTGAGAGAGAGAGAGAGAGAGAGAGAGAGAGAGAGAGAGAGAGAGCGAGAGAGAGAGAGAGAGAGAGAGAGAGAGAGAGAGAGAGAGAGATGACAGCACAGATGGAGAGGACAATATGAGAGGGCAAAGGGGAGGGTTAAAGGAAGAGGAGCAACAGAGACTAAAAGAGTGCGAGAAAGAGAGGGAGCGAGCGGGAGGGAGAGAGATTGAAGGGCAGGTAGCTTAATCATTCAGGTTATGTGACATGCGAAAAGAGATAAAGCCTATATACTGCATTTATTTTAGCACCATGTTAAAAGAGAAAGCATACATACTGTATAAATGATAGCACCATGTTCTGAGAAATAACACCATATACTGGATATTAGAGCACAATATTAAAAGTGAAGGAAAGCCTATAGGCCTATACGGTATTGGATTGCATCATATTTAAAGCGTGTACATTCTGTTCTAACACTGTGTCTTGCCACTATCTGGGGTCCGTAGCAGGAAAGACAAGCTTGCCCACGTAAACTCAACCAAGTGTATTGACCTCAACACAAATCACATAACCATCAAGGCTTCCACAACAGTGCAGAGGAAGTAACAGACAAACAAAAAATATTTTAAAACAAAGACAGTGTAAAGCAATATAAATACCTATACATTTTTGTGTGGAGGCTGACTATGCTTGTCAGCAATAATGGACATAAGTACTACAGTAGAAGGGATATACTGCAAACATGTGTGTTTGTTGCATATTTTGTCACCCAGCAGTGCACCAACCAGTTTACCGGCATTATTGTTTGGCATGTTTCTGTGTGTGAGTAATTTGCATAAGTACTTTAACGTGGCAACTCCCTAACTCACTTAACACATGACTCTGTGCTATGCTTTGAGGTATACTGCGTCCGTTGTCACAGACGAGCACAAGTGTCCATTTGCTTGAAGATCACCGCCTCCTGAGCAGATATCAAACAGATGAAGGGACAGACAGAGAAGGGGGACCAAATGGACAGACAGAAAAGAGACAGACAGAGGGAAATAATCAGACAGCCAGAAAGAAGTGAGACAGAGAGAAACAGACATCAGATAGACAGATGGAAAGAACTAAAATAAAGACACTGGCAGACAATGAGAGACAGACAGGCGGCTGACAGGTAGACACAACACAGACTCAGAGGGACATTCGGGAGAGAGCTGCAGAAACAGACAGAGGGTCCAGAGAGAGAGAAAGAGAGAGACAGAGGGTCCAGAGGGGAGGAATGCAGTCGCTAAATGTAGGGCAGCTATGTCCGTGTTCATTTAAAACACAAAAGAAAGGTCAACCTCTATCCAAAACATCACACGCGATAACGACATCAGCTTGACCTCCCCAGGGTGAAGTATTTATGGCCGGTCAGAGCTGTCGGCTCTCAGTTACCAGTAAATAGTAATCAGTGTTCGGTCATTAGCAAAGACAACACTGGCACTTTGCTCCCGAAAAGATACACAGAGATTGTGCATGACACCATTTGTTGGTGGGGTGCTCTAAAGTATGTCTTACCTGTAGGCATCGCCTTGCACCAGATGACTAGCCCCTACACGCCTACCTGCTCATTCATAACATGCATCGAAAGTGTCTGCAAAATGACTAAATTGTAAATAGTGTGTGTGTGTGTAAACGTTTTTGTATGTGGATGAATGCCAATGGCATCAACACCATTACATCACCACACAATCGCCACAGTTCTCTCTCTCTCTCTCACACACACACACACACACACACACACACACACACACACACACACACACACACACACACACACACACACACACACACACACACACACACACACACACACACACACACACACACACACACACACACACACACACACACACATATATATGCATATGGCCAGACTACAGACAAACAGAAAGTGTTGTCCTGGCCGAATGAGGCAGGTCTCAGGCGTTGTGGACACAAGTGATTTATGGCGCTGCTCTCTCTACCTTTGACCCACTGCTTAAAATAGAAGAACACGTTATTTTTCCTTCATCTCTATTTTTAGTTGGTTGTTTTCTTTTGTTACAAGATATTGTTCAGTTAATGGGGACTGTTGTACAAGATGCTACATCTTGTAACAGTTGCAGGCTTGATTCACTAAATCTTGTTTGTGGCATATATAATAATAATATAATAATAGGAATATAATGAAAACAACAATAAAACTGACAACACAAACATTTATTTTAATACATTTTAAAATATAGAATATAGAATGGCCCAACAACCTAACAAAAACAGCAAATCATTTCATTTTAGCCGCAGCATATTAGAAGTGTCTGGTTGTGTTTTTGTCTTCATACCAGTTCTATTGTTTGAGCTGAAGGCCTCAGTTCTACCAGACGACAGAAATAGCCGCTGCACCCCCCTTTAGAGAGAAAACAGGAAAGAGGACCAAACAGTGTGTGTGTATAGTCAGGCGAACGTGTGTGTGTGTGTGTGTGTGTGTGTGTGTGTGTGTGTGTGTGTGTATGCAGTCTGTTTGTTTGTGGTGTACGTGTGTGTTTGTGTGTGTGTGTAGTTTCTGTGTTGTACATGTGTGAGTCTATGCTGTCTACGCATGTATGTGTTTGTGTGTGCCTAGTCGGTGTGTGTGTGTGTGTGTGTGTGTGTGTGTGTGTGTGTGTGTGTGTGTGTGTGTGTGTGTGTGTGTGTGTGTGTGTGTGTGTGTGTGTGCACATGTGTGTGCATGTATTGGACCCCTGCTTAGCGAGCAGCTCAGCCTGTGTTCTCCAGGCAAGGAGGAATGTGGTACAGGTTGGAGGAGGTTCAGATAACAGAGCTAAACGAGGAACATCAATCTCCTAGCCAGGACCATAAACCAAACATCAACTCCATAGATTAGGCTGTAAATTTGCCCCTTTGTTAGAAAATGATTAACCAGTTGAACAATCAATACAGCCAGACTTTGTTGAAACACACGCAAAGAAAAGAAAGCAGCGCTGACAGCACAGGGCATTATTGGTTTTCAGTGAGTCAAAATACATACTGTATGTAGACAGTTCAGAAGGCTCTGACATTCGTATACTCTTTATCAATCTAGGTCATAGATTAAAGCAGTTACGTTGTTTTGTGGATATCCATTTGAAGTACCTGCTACATGGCAAGACTGAACGATTACCGATTTCCTTCACACGTCAAACAACTGAGATCTTGAAGATAAACACACACCTCTGGGGATTTATTTGCATTGCGCCATTTGGCAGACGTTTTAATCCAAAGTGATTTGTAGGAAAGGCGGAGAATGATCAAGGCACAAGGTCAAAATTGAAGTGCTACATGATTCAAGTTTGTAAGAACCGACTGAACATAGGTGCATGGTAGCTAGGAATCAGAAGTTAAAGGTTAACAAATAGGAGACATTTCTTGATTACATTCATGCACAGAGCACTTGATCTGGTATGGTGACTGTTTTAATTTAGGGCACACTGAATCTGTGTTGGGGAAAATAAAGTATTAACCATTCAGTTTTCCCACCACTTCATGTGTGTGGGCGACGGTGGATCAGGAGAGTGTTAAGCCTCTAAAGAGGTCACAGGTTCATTCCCCCAGCTCTTCAGGGTAGAGTTAGATAACTGGGATAATAAATTGGAGACTATAAATAAAAGGCTGCCTAATTGTATTCTAATACTGCTTAGTGTCTAGAGACAATATAAGTTTAAAATAAAGTCAATGCAGTCAAATGATTGGAGAAAAGAAACAAAATCTAAATTTACGCTTCCGCTGGTGACAAAAATGTCAAGAATATGTCTTTGTATGTCAGTAAAACATGCAAAGCACCATGTGTCAGCCATGTCCTTGGCAACTCACTTCAAAAGACTCTATGAATACATGTGCCTTTGTTGTGAGAGGCAGGCGAGAGAGGTACCGGGTTTATGTATTTACTATTATTCACGTTAACTTTCAACCTTTCCAACTATCTTTCTCTTTCTCCGAAAGCGTAACCCTGGCCTGCTCCAGTCCACCTTCAGCCGGGATGATCAGCAGGAGCGCTTACTTCATCATCATCAGTCACCAAGCGATGACTCCAGACCTACAACCATCAGATAACACAGCTCAGCCCATTAACCGTGATTCATAGTTCCTAACCATGTTGTTAATCTTATTCCGAAGTGACAGGGCTTTTCTCTCCACTGTGTGTCATAGCTCTGAGGAATGGATTTACACAAGCCAGGACAAATAATATGCATGCATTCCTTAAGCCTCTCCCTGCTAGGTCAGCACGTCAGCCTGTCAACACATATACACACGCACGTAAGTACACACACACACACACACACGCACACACAGGACCCCAGACACCCAGCCTCACACACACAAACACACACACACACACACACACACAATCCCACACACACAGAGGGACACACACACACACACACACACACACACATGCAAACACACACACACAATCCCACATACAGACACACACAAACACACACACACACACACAAACATGCATGCAAACACAACCCCCTCACACACACAGACACAAACACACACACACACACACATATACACACATGCTCACACAGACACACACACACACATATACACACATGCTCACACAGACACACACACACACGCATTCCTCCCATCACTACTCAATACGCATATGGCAAGGCACTTCATTGGAAATCGAGCGCAGTTTGTAACATAGAACGAAGTGCCCTTTCCGTGCTCTTGGTGCGGTGTTTCTAGGTTTGTTGAGAGTTGCCAGGGTTGTGTGCGCTGAGTGATTGTGTTAATACAGAGGTGTCCAGGCAATCCCATTATGACTGGTACTGTGCTCTGTGTGGAGTCTGGATTAAGGCTGAAGTGGCCGTGCTGATAATGTGTGATTTAAACTGTCTGAGTTGGTTTCTTTGCTAGGTCAGACACCCACACCCCCACACACATGTTTTGCTAGGTCAGAGAGTCTGTGAATCCACAGACACATATACACAAATCAATCACTTGGACACATGCACTCAAAACACTCACTTAGCTCCAAAGACACACTCATACATACAACACACAACACACAATAGCTTTTTTGCTATGTCAGACGGATTATGAATAAACACACACACACACACACATTCCAGTCTCCCAGTGTGTGTATCCTGACCTGGCTCCTGGATCATCCTCCGTCTCTGCTGCTGATTAGCAGACCGGGAGGGAGGGAGGGGAAGTGTCCCCGTAGACAAAACCAACAGCCTGCCAGCGCCTCAGACCTCTTCCTCGTCCTCCTCCACCTCTACGCTGTGCCGGGGGGGGGGGGGGGGGGGGGGGGGGGGTGGTCCTGCTGACGCCTGCGTGGACATCAGGGTGGGGTGGTGCTGGGCCATGATTGAGAGCACAAGCAGACGTGTGTGTGTGTGTGTGTGTGTGTGTGTGTGTGTGTGTGTGTGTGTGTGTGTGTGTGTGTGTGTGTGTGTGTGTGTGTGTGTGTGTGTGTGTGTGTGTGTGTGTGTGTGTGTAGGGGGATTCATTCTACCAAGGTGTACTCCACTGCCAACGTACCCAGCATCTATGTGTGTGTGTGTGTCAAAACACACACACCTCTCTCAGGGGTGTTTGAGACCACCCCGTCCCAGCAGACACTGGCACCAGGGTTGAACTCCAGAACGCTTTTGTTTGGAAACGGGAAGTAATAATGGACTGTTTTTTTATATGTTTTGGATGAAACGCAGAGAAACACAATGTTAGGAAGTGATGTGAAATATGAGGTCGGCGGCAGGACTGTTGCTGAGTAAGCATCCATTTTTCACAAGACTATGGAGACAGATTTTTCGTTTTTAACCTTCATTTATCTGGGGAGGAGAACTAGATTATATCAGAGTGTTACCTCATATCTCATTGCCATTGTTAATGGCCACTCAACAGATTAGTATAGTTCGAATCCACAACTTATTTTTCAGCGGAATATAAAAATATATACTTTCCATTCACTGAATTCAAACTGCCAACCTTCCAGTCTGCCCTGGTCTCTGGACGACACTCTGGGGAAGTCTTGTGAGTGTCTCCGTCATATGAAACGTCTCGTCACTGTCTTAGTGACGCAGCTAAAGAGATGCTAATAGCTAGTTATCATCATCTCTCCATGTTGTCTCCGCAAACAGCTAATGTGTATTTAATCCAGCTAATCATGCCAAGGAGTGCCTGTGGTTACGTTTTTAATTAAAATAAGCGTTATTGAGGTAAGAAATAGAAAATATGTTCGCAAGTGGAACTGATTATGAATATCATTACCAAAGCACAGCCATCATTATATTGGTCCCCACAGGGGACATCCCAGTCATAAAACATAAAAGCAACGTCCTGCAGCTGTAGTCATTAAAATAGGAAGTCCTTCTGCCACCAAATGTTGAGCTTCCTTTTTTATCTTCATTCTGCATTGCTACTCTTCTGCAGGGGGCCGCTGGGTGTTTCTGGCCACAAGAGAGGGATCTGCCACCACACAAAAGAGAAACAAACTGATAAGCCACATAACAGCACATTGAAAATATACAGTCCATTACAGCAGACCATAAACCTCTTAACTACCACCGCCTTTTTGAGAACTTCCACCGGAATGACATCTAAATATTTCAGCCTATAACTCAGTCCCTGTGATGACCGCTATCATGACAGTGGTGTCATTGGGAATGTCACACCTTGTTGTTGATGTGGGTATTCTAATAAATCCATGTGCTTTTCAATACATTTTCAATACCTTTTCAATAAATAAAAAATACAAATATATAAAATAAATCTAATATAATATGAAAGATGGATGTTTAGTTGACAATCAAAGATAACATAACAACCTAAACCCCACCCCTGGTACAGAATCCCTGCACATCCGCTCAGTGATTGCAGGACGGTATCCGCAAAGAGTAGGGGCAGTGGGATCGCACCTGCAGCCTAAAGGCACTCCGTTGACACGACATTTGGCTGGTGTAGTGGATGTTTACTTGCCTGGACACCGTATCACAACACTGCCAGCAGGTGCTGGTGGCTTGGCTAGCTGTAGTTGTTGGGTGAACTCAACTAAACGCTGTCAAGTTTGCTGGGATTTATGCTAAGTCATTTAGCGACGTAGTGACTAAGTGAGTTTGGATACATGTCATTAAGGGAGTAGGGCGGGGGTTAGGGAATCTTGCTCATGAATGCCTTTAATCAGCCTGTTGAAAATTGGGGATGAAACCCAGAACATTTCAGTGAGACTAGAACACCGTAGCCAATGCATTATCCTGTTAACAGAGAAAGCCACGCACACACACACAAACACAAACACACACACAGTCTGGCATTAGCCTTTCCAGAGAAAATTAATTAATAATATAGATCATGGCCAATGTTCTCTGTAATTCTTAGAAGTCATATCGCTGACTGGTCAGTTAGTTAGACATTGTGTGAATGTATGCGTAAACACAAAATGCACGCACGCACTGTTTTATTACGGGATGTGGGGACCGAAAGCACATATAACTGCTTTTCCTCTTGTCTTCCGAGAATCTGCCCACACTTCAGAGAAACCTTAATCTTTTGGTCCAAAAAAATTGAGGTAACAGTAAACACGGCAGTTAGCAAGTCACCACTTGTCATCTCTCTTATGCAAGAGCGTCTGGTGACGTCTCCCCCTCCCCCCTTTCCAACTCTGGCGTTTAAGAGAGAGATGGTTCACTGGCACACAGGTGACTGATACAGACACAGCTGTTTTTCCCCAGGGCGTGGAAAGGAAATGGTGTGACTTACAGGTAACAACAAACACAGCAGACGCACCACACACTGCTGAAGTGAGGTTATGTGTGTGCATTTAAAACTTGCGTGTAAATCTGTTTATGTGCATGTGTGCGTGTGTGCGTGTGTCTGTGCGCATGTGCATGTGCGTGTCTGAGGATGTAGGACTTTATGCAAATTAGATACTTTTGACTCTGTGTGTATGTTTCTGGCCAATGGCAGAGCTAAAAACATACACACATATATGGCATCTACATTCTCATGAAGATGGTGATACATTACTCACATGGGTTCAGGCTTCCTAACACACATATACACAACGAGCATTGTGACCAAAAGGTGTTGGGATCAACATACAAGCCTACCTGGAGGCAACACTGAGCAAGATGAGACATTGTCTTGAGCCACATGCCTCTGCTCCCAAATGACGTTTTGGAAGAAAGTGTCTGCAAAATGACTAAATAGTAATATGCAAATTCAGTCTATGTGTATCTAAGACTAAACAAACATACGTGTCTCAACAAATATACTCACACACATTATGATATGTGTGTTTTTAAACATGTGTGTTCAAACACATGTCATAAAGTGTGTGAGCGCGACGGCGAATGTGTGCACACACAACCACACACGTAGTAGTAAAATCAGCAATAAAAACACTATGTGGCCATTAGATCTCCCATTGAGAGGGGGCATTGCGAAAGCCACACATTAATGACTTCCGTTGAAGCCCGGTTTTCCAGGTATTGGCTATAAGCGGCCACCAGGTGAGCAGGGAGGGGGCCCAGGCTGCAACCCAGCTATATAACCTTGTTTACTCCTGCCTTTGACAGGCTTATCCTGCCGTTAATATCTCACAGCGTGTGGCAGCGTGCAGTCTGAATGCTCCAGGCGTGGACGGAGAGAGGAGCGAGGGGAGAAGGGGAGGAAGAGAAGTTATCATCAGTGTTATCAACTACCCATTCGATGAATAGGCGGTAGAGATGGGAAGTCCAGAGTTTATAAAGTAAAAGTCCTCCCTTTAAGCGTTAACCGTTTAGCCTGACTAAAGAAACATAACAACAGAAAAACGCTATGCTAATGACGCATAGGAGGAATCAGGCAGTTTAGCACAGGACTGGAGCTGAAACATGGCGACGCAGGACTTCTACTGTATGAAGCAGGAGTTTCGTGGCCACCATGAGCGTCAGCACATTTCCCAATACAATTCTGTCATCCACATTCATCCACAGGGTATCAACCCTGAAGCGGATCTCGGTGACCCTGGTAATGGGAACGCCATGTAAAATCGTCGAATCAATCTCACCCGACGGAGTCCATTCGTTGAGGGAGAGGAAAGACGAGACATCAATTGATGGCGAGATCAGAAGTCTGGGGAGGTCTGTGGAATTGTTTGAAAACATAACTGTTGGCTCATGTGTTATTTCCCTTCGGCTGTACTTCACTCTGTATTTAAATGTCCTTCAAATGCAAACACATGAGATGGGACAGGAAGATAGACTCAGCATGCACGGCTCCATCTGACTGAAGGAGCCAAGTGGGCACACTTGGCCAGAAACACAGTCACACACAAGCAAATGCATAAACACGCAAGTGTGATTACGCACACAGGCAATCCCACACACACACACACACACACACAGTCTGTGTTTGTGCTGGGTCTAGGAGGTCATGTTCTGGAGGACGGGGGCAGGATGGAAAGAAGGGCATGCACAACAACAACTTGTGACGTCTTAAAGGTCCATGTTGCCAGGGACCGGCTCCATCGCTACGAGGATGGATCCTGACACAATCTCACCAAGAAATGTCCGCTATTTTATGACTGGCCCACGCACTGTTTATCCATGTTCATGCCACTCACGGTGCAATAAACCGCTTAAATGCACATATGGGAGCAGCCATCAGACACACCAAACGAGAGATAACATTTCAGAATGAAGTATGTGAGAAGTATGTGAGTGTGTGTGTGTGTGTGTGTGTGTGTGTGTGTGTGTGTGTGTGTGTGTGTGTGTGTGTGTGTGTGTGTGTGTGTGTGTGTGTGTGTGTGTGTGTGTGTGTGTGTAGGAAAATGCCACTTATGCCATGTCTCACAATCTTCATAACAAGATCAAATGAGAGGAATAAGATGAGGTCAGAGAGAGAGAGGATACCAAGACAGAGAACCGGCTGTACCTTTTAAGTAAACAACCAATGAAACCTGACAACAACGTTGCAACACAACACTGTACTCTCATCATCCAACTAAGGTCAAGGTTAGGGTCATTAGACGATTCTTTTTGTTTAACTGAATATTATTAATATTATTTATGTTGGATGTCTTAACGTGACTGATGCCACTGTCTTGCCTGAGCCTTAGAAAGGCGCCCTTGTGCTGATGAATCCAGGGTCCGATGTCTGATGCAACCTGGAGCAAGAAGACAGGCTCCGCTACGCCAGCTGACAAGACCATTCCCCCACACAGAGCACACACGGAGAATGACTTCCCAGCGCTCATGGAGAGCATACTCACACTATTGATGGGAAGCTATGTACAGGCCTACCTGTCTGCTTTTAGTTCTCCACATCATGCTCAGTTAGTTGTTAATATATAATAATTATGCTTTATGTAATGACGCATCATTGTCGTTGCGACATTGCAAAGCTGAGTTCACGTTGAAGGGAATCACAACAACAGGGAATCACAATTCTTATATAATTATATTTCTGACAGTGCTGTACGTTCAGCCAGAATGTGTTTTGACGATGAGCATAATTTCTTCTCATGAATTTGCCTGGAATAAGGCAAATAATTATTGCATATAACCACCCTCCCAAAACAATGCTTTATATTCATAATACTTTTTGTTATTATTCTTATGACAATACATGAGAGAGAGAGAGAGAGAGAGAGAGAGAGAGAGAGAGAGAGAGAGAGAGAGAGAGAGAGAGAGAGAGAGAGAGAGAGAGAGAAGGAAGAAGTACTGCAGGGTCGGTTGGATGCACCACACCCGAGAGACAAAGAGAAAGGGTATTGTTTGTATTTTTTGTTGTTGTTTGGAAGCACTCACATCTGAACAATGTCAGATGGGTATTATTAACTCTCAGAACGCGCTCTGCAGTCATCTTTCTTCAGGATATTATCGATCCTCTGTCTCTTTCACTCCATGAGACTGGGTGTCTCATGCAGTCCATGCCCTGGGATCATAATACAATAACACATGTGGATGTTCTCAGAAAAGTACTGTGCTTTTTAGGCCGTGCAGGGAGGGGGTTAGGGGAGGAAGGTGTTGGTGTATGCATGACTCTGTTATGAAAGCAAGTCAATGGTGGACACCAATAGGAGTCTGTGGAGAACAGAGATAGAGAAGGGTCTGCTTCTGGTGGTCTCTCAGCTGGAGCCACACGTGTGCTCTCCAGCTGTGTTCCAGAAAACACCAGAGTTGTGTAATGAGACTGCCCTACACACATACAGATGGTGGACAGACGGACAGACAGACAGACAGACAGACAGACGAGTACATGCTCGCAGACAAACTCATACATCCATATTTACAATGAATGTACGCTCACCCATAAACATTCACCCATAAACATCTAATGCAAATCAGATCAGAGAGGAGGATCTCTGTGATGTCTAAACTCATCCTGCTTTTATGGAAGAGAACTTCCCAAAGAACAAAGTACAGTGGAACAACAATGTAACAATACTACTGTGGTTGTCCCAGGACCTCCCCCGAGCATCACATCTGGACCCCTGTTATGTCCATGACCCTCGAGGATGGGAGACAAAGGCTGGTAGGCCAAAGGTCACCAGTCCAAAGTGTACACAAAGAATTTGAACAGCTGCTTGGGACAGGAAATTGAAAAATTAAAGTTAAAATTTTACTCTTACTTTAAAATTAAAGTATACACTGCAAGCCATGTGTCTAAATGTACGGCTAGCAAGGCATAGCTACTAGTGTGTCTGGTCCAGTGCATTGCCAATCCAAATCTTCAAATTCAACTTTGTAATATACGCACAGATTAAACCCCAGGCCCTTGACTTCCTGTCCGTGTGTCCGTGTGTGTGTGTGTGTGTGTGTGTGTGTGTGTGTGTGTGTGTGTGTGTGTGTGTGTGTGTGTGTGTGTGTGTGTGTGTGTGTGTGTGTGTGTGTGTGTGTGTGTGTGTATATGTGTGTGACCACATACCGTGAGACCACCGCAAAACCACTGCACGTGTGTCACATTCCCACGTTTGGCTTTCATGTGTGGTTCCAACAACTAAATCGTGAATCATGAAATCATCTGTATATGCATTGAATGCAACGGTAGATATTCTCATAATGAACAGTTCAGTGTTGCGTTGTATTTTTAAAAGTATTTTAAAAGAAGAAAAAGTAAAAAAATCTCAAATTATTTTGTGACCATCGACAAAAGAAGAAGACAGAAACCATTCGTTATGATTTGGCTTGAATACAACTTCTCGGTCAATGAGATTGAGAAAATCAAACAAAAGACCATGCGCCAGACACAGGGGTGCTACCTTTTCATATAAAATGAGTGGCGCTGCTATTCTCGTCCCTAATTTGTTTTTGTTTTCTAGCCAGGAACCGTGTCACATGCGTGCCGCAGGCTGATCCTATCTTTAGACATCCTGTGTGCTCTCCACAGCAGGAGGGAGGCATGGTTAACCCAGCTCGCCCATAGAGAAAGGTGTATGCGCTTGTGTGTGCAAGTGTGTGTGTGCAAGTGTGTGTGTGTGTGTGTGTGTGTGTGTGTGTGTGTGTGTGTGTGTGTGTGTGTGTGTGTGTGTGTGTGTGTGTGTGTGTGTGTGTGTGTGTGTGTGCGCGCGCTCTGGCAGTTAAAATTAGAGTTGTGAATCCATCTCAATTACAATGGCCCAGTTAGTCACGAGACTGGGACCACCGCAGCGCAGCTCGGGCCGTTTACCTTGGAGTCCACAGGGCGTGTGTTAGCAGACACGCACAAGACTAGATATATATATAGACACACACACACACACACACACACACACACACACACACACACACAATCACACTTAGACACACACGCAAACTCACACTCACATTGACGCACACACACACACACACTCATACATACATAATCACATACACACACACACTCTCATATATATATAATCAAATACACATACACACACTCTCATATATACATAATCACATAGACATACACAGTCAAACATACATAATCAAATATACACACACACAAACACATACATACATTATGACACACACGTACAAGCACACAAACACACACACACAAACACATACATACATGATGACACACACGCACAAGCACGCAAACACACATACACATACACACACTCTCATATATACATAATCAAATACACATACACACACTCTCATATATACATAATCACATAGACATACACAGTCAAACATACATAATCAAATATACACACACACAAACACATACATACATTATGACACACACGTACAAGCACACAAACACACACACACACAAACACATACATACATGATGACACACACGCACAAGCACGCAAACACACACACACACACACACACACACACAAACACAATCAGCTGTCCTAGTTTTCATTAGGGAGAAATAATAATTACGAGCAGGTATAGGGAAGGAGAAGCAGAAGAAGACAAATGAGTAAAAACAGGAGAACGAGATGTGTTGCAGGGGTTGCTGGCCGTTCATAACAAGCCATTTCAAGTCACTGAAGTGATTACTCAAAATTATAAGTCTTCAAAACACTTCTGCAGGAACGACATTAGCAGAAATTGAAATTCAGGTCACAGTATTTCCATGGTGAATAACAACGTACTTTCCTCTTCTGATCAGAGTGACTCCGAAGCTCTAGAGTACAGTTGTCATACCTCCACTAATCACAATAGACGGCTGTCGTCTGCAAGAGAAATTTTGCATCGACCACCAGTGAGCCAAAACACAACAGTAACTCAGTTCCATTTTAACCAAGGTAACCACAAGAAGAAAAAAAAAAAGAAACCGGCAGTGACTGCAGTTGTTTCTCCATTCAGGCAAAAGTAATCAAGCATCATAAGGTCTCCTGACATCATAAGGTCGTGGATGGACGACCTTACGAGGAAGATCCAGAGGCCCCCCGAGGGCCACATTGGTGGCTTAGTTTCTCAGCCCTGCAACAGGGGGAAGACTCGGAACTACAACAAAAGACTGACAGACGGACGGACAGACAGAGGAAACATCTGCAGACACAAGGGGTCAGTAGCTGGTACTGCAGCTGGCTACACACTGGGCCTGACTCCCCAAGCACACACTGTATTTAGCTTCGGTAGCCTGCTATGGACTATTGTGGTTTACAGTTTCAAGCTGTATTACCAAATATAATCTCTTCGTGAGAAACACCGAAAGACACTTTTGTCGGAAGGAGTTTGTTCGCTGTTTTTTGGTGGTATTGTTATTTTTTTAAACCATTAATCATGTAAGAAAGCTGAACATATACTGTAAAAGAAGCCTTGTTTGTTTCCATGGTATTACCAGGCTCTTACCATATACCTTGTCTGTGGTTATTCCTTTTCCATGCAATAAACACAAACTTTGTATGTTGTGCAACGTTACTGAGTAAGACATTCCCTTTTCAATGCAATCTTTTGCTTGAATTTAGTTTAATGGGCTCAAGCCAGTGTCACTCAAAGCACAAAGTACAAATGGACTCCACTCAGCATTCTCACTGGCAGCAGCACTCTTCTTCAATGTTGTTCTATGTCGTCACACTCTTTTCTAGCTTCATTTGTGGATGAAGGACTGAAGGATTGTTGTTGGCTTTTCCCCGCAGAGAAGACTGAAGTCCCAAATAACATAAATCTGGATTTCAGCGATAGTTTCCACCAATGTACATATATCGAAAGTCAGTTGAATCGGTATCACATACAGTCTATGTGTGTGGCACTTAACCTTGTGAGGCCGATTGATTACCTTTCCGCGAAAATCCCTCTTGCCAAACTTCAAGTTATGCAGACAATAAAACAAAGGGTTACTGAGATGGTTACGTTTCAATGTAAATGAATATGAGAGGGTCCATTCAACCAGGGCGTGCCTCAGATCTTACTCATAATTAATTTAAGCAATTAGCCACGGATTCCTTGATCTGATGCGAACACGCAGATAACTTTTGCTGGCGTCTGGGATATAATTGCGAACATAATTGCGTTTTCTCAGACAACTCCAGCCGACAACTACTGAGTTAAAATTATTATTTGTGGGGTGACCGAAAGAGTTATTGTCTTGGGGTTTTACATCTCTCACACACGCATGCATGCACACACACACACACACACACACACACACACACACACACACACACACACACACACCTATTTTCTATCTCTCACACACAAGCACACACACGTATTCTTTCACACACACACGCGAGAGCACACACATGCATGCACACAGTAGAAGAGTTATTGACAAATGGTTGGGGAGTGGAAATTGATCTATATTTGAAGGTCAGCCCCGGAGATCCAGAGAGTAGAAGACAACGCCAGAGGGAGTCAAAGGTCACCATACGTGTCTGTGTGCATAACCAAGAGCGGAACGGGAACACTTAGTCACTGAACTGAACTGCCTTTTTGTTTTGTTCCTTTGCTCAGCATGATGGGTGGACTCCTCAGGCCGCCAGCACGATGGCCCAATGACACGCACGACAACAAAAGGAAGTACGCAGGTTTTCACAAGTGGCCGTGGCTGTCCTTGGCATCGAGGTGGGAGCCTCTTCACCTCAGCGCTTTGGCTAATCGCATCAAGTCCTGCGCCCTTACGGTCCATCTCCATCCCTCCCGCGGCCTGTTCGATGCGACCCACGATGTCCCGCGGGATTTCGGGGGGTTTTGTCGCACACGGGAGTTCGGTGGGTGGGGGGGTCCCACAGGGCAGCGCCGGCTGGCTTTGGAAGTGAAAAACTGTCAGCACCCCTGGCTGGAGAAAAATGAAATAAACGACGCATCTGTGAAGGGAAATAAATGACCACCACATGATGCGTACACCCAACGAACCCCCCCACCCCCCCCCCCACCCCCCCTTCTATGGTGACCTTCAACTTGACCTGTTATTCTCTTGGTGCTGCTGTATCTTATCTGTTAGAAAAAGCCAGAACACACACACACACACACACACACACACACACACACACACAGAGACAGAGACAGAGACAGAGAGAGAGAGAGAGAGAGAGAGAGAGAGAGAGAGAGAGAGAGAGACAGATTGTGAAGGGGTCATAAATTCTAGCGGGGAGACAAAAAAAGAGTTTTATCTCCAATGAAAGATGGCCACCATGAAACTGCGACATTGGCGATAGCTTCACATGACAAGAGGATTTAATGAATAATTTCACAACAAAGTATGTCGTGGTGCCATTTATAGAATAATGGGTATTGATTGTAAAGTGATTGATCTTTCAAACACTGAAATTTGAAAAAAATAGAAAAGTTGTGACCAAATTGCAGCGAAAGATCATTTGACTTTGTCAGCGAGTAAATGTCAGGCATACAGGGCTTTTCATGTGTCTGACTTTCTGTATAACTGTTGCCTATGCAGCCAGTTCAAATGTTACACTCGTATTTTCATCCTACAAATTACAAATAGTTCACTAACGATGCTTAAGGAGAGGAAAAATATAAAAAATAAAATGATTTCAATCTGTTTTTGTTCAAGCAATGTATTTGTTCAAGCACTGAAGCATTGCGGGAGTCTGTTTTTGTTGGCTTTATAGATACCTTTATGCAGATAAGTAGATGTGGTTCTGTGGACAGGAAATGGATTATCAAGGGTTTGTCTCGCTTATATCCACTTTTATGTCCCTCCTGTTTGCAGATGCTCTAGTTCTTTAAAAAAAAAAGAAGGTTATTACCATGACAACATCAAACCCTCCATTTCGTTCCTACTTTAGCTGCTGTAAACACAAAAAGGACACGCTCAGAGAATAGTTTGGTACTCCCACTGAACTCCCTGCTTGACCGGATTTGAAAGAAAAACATCAAAGAGAAGAATATTGATTTCAGAATAAAATTGCATGTGCAGAAAATATTATTGTAAGCTCAAAATACATTGCCGTTCCCCCCCCCCCCCCCCCCCCCCCATCATATCTGTAAAAGGCTCCATCTGCTCTGGGGAGAGAGATGACCGGAGCACCAGCAGGCCTCTCCTCTAATGAGGTGAACTGGAGGGGGAAAAGTTTTCCAGAATCAGATAATGTTATCCAGGATCGATGTGGCAGGACTCGATGGGGCTCACGTTGACCTGGTGTGTGTGTGTGTGTGTGTGTGTGTGTGTGTGTGTGTGTGTGTGTGTGTGTGTGTGTGTGTGTGTGTGTGTGTGTGTGTGTGTGTGTGTTCCTTGCTGGATTACATGGAGAGACAAGGACAAGGTCACCCTGAACATAAAGTAGAAATTCGATGAATAACACTAAAGTACAGCACAGCCTGTCTGCAACCTTACTACTATCAATCTAATTAACACTCTCTCACACACAAACACACCAAAGTATGCACATATGCACACATATATAGCCTTCCCAAGGATGCACACACAAACACACACACACACACACACACACACACTTGCACGAGTGTCAGGTAGTAACAAGCTGTTGGTTTGTTCTCAGGCAGTGGGGAGATGAAGGTCATCGTTAACAGAAATAGGTTGGATTGAGGGGGGAGTGAATGAGAGCGTGGCATCTCTTTTGGATTATTGTGTATGTGTGTGTGTGTAAATGTCTGTGTAAAGGTCAGTCTTTTATTGCCATGAAATATTAATCCAATGGGTAAGAATGATGAAAAATAAGGTGTAGCAATGTCGGTTGCTACACTCCTGCCAGGCTCCACCTAGGTGGCTTTTACTGCGCTCCTCCAGAACCAGTACACAAGGGTGGTGGTGATGTTGGCAACAGGCTTATTGTTGTCCTACAGTTTGTAGGTCGAACAACGCATCGAGTTGCTGATGATCCATTCGACATCTCCATCTCTATACCAGTGTGTGAAGACAGGTTCCCTTACAGGTAAACCCAAAGTAGAGCCAGCACTGAAAGGCTGGCATCCCGCCCATGTTCCCAGTCTTACTTGTAAGGGCTCCTCGAGCATCGATGTCATCTGCTTCCATTGATTTTTGGCTAACTCGGTCAAATGCTAACTCAGTCGAATCGAGAACTGGGCTGAGCTCTCGATTGACTCTGGGTGAAATAATCATATTTCCCTAAAAAGTCGGCATGACCTTTTTTTTGATCCACTGTAAGTCGCTTTGGATAAAAGTGTGTGCTAAATAACAAAAATACTATACAAATGGATAACCTGTCTTCCTCAGGGCACTAAGGAAAATCAAAAATACCCTCCCCTGTTCTTGGTAACTTTTGGTGGAGCACCGTGGAGATCACAGGACCTACCCCCCCCCCCCCCCCCCCCCCCCCCCCCCCCCCCCCCACCCCCCCCCCCCCCCCCCCCCCACCCCCCCCCCCCCACCCCCCCCCCCCCCCCCCCCCCCCCCCCCCACCCCCCCCCCCACCCCCCCCCCCCCCCCCAACCCCCCCCGATCCCCCCCTCCCCCCCCCCCCCCCCCCCCCCCCCCCCCCCCCCCCCCCCCCCGACCCCCCTACCGGCTGCAGGCCGGAGGGCTCCACAGGGTGGTGAAGCCAGCCCGGCACATCACAGACTCCCAGCCACACCCCACTGAGTCCCCCTACAAGGAGTCGTCTGTGGAAAAAAGGCCCACTGCATCATCAAAGACTCGTTCCCTCCCCCCCCCCCCCCCCCCCCCCACCCACCCACCCCCTCCCCCCTCCAAGCAATAACCCTTTGTTCTGTTGACGGTAGAGCGGCATTAATACCGGCACCGCCAAACCAAATCGCTCAATTTATATCCCGAGCCACGAGGACGGGGAAACGTTCGGTTATTTTTCTCGCAGTTCATCGTTTTTACCTTTTTTTTTATTTCAGCTTCAATAGCGTGCATTTATCTAACATTTATTCATCATTGAAACAATTCCAGTTATACTTTTTGTGTTAACTTATTTGCAAGTAAGAATTGTTTTTGAAGAAAATAGCTAGCAAATGCTAACATGCTAACATACTCACTGGCTTTGACCTTTTTGTAGATACACACACACAGACACACACGCACACAGACACACCTCCCTTACCATATTTTGGAATTGCACCCTACTGTTAGTTTACATTTTATTTATAATTTTTATTGCACCTTTCTGACACTCAGCACTATTTTAATCTTATATTGTTTATTTGTATATTTGCACTTTATATATTTGCTCTTTTCCCACTTTGTACTGCAACTGCACAAGAAGCTTCCTCAGGATAAATAAAGTGAGATCTTATCTAATCTTAGGAGTCCTCCAAGGCTTTCCCTCAACAGGGTGATTATCATCCCGTGCACGCTGATGAATCACCAGATGATGGACAGCATGCACTTTTCCGTAGAGATCCCGCTGCTTCCCTACATTGACTCACTTCCATCACCCAGACACCGAGCAACCCCCCCCCCCCCCCCCCCCCTCTTCTTTAATTGAGCTTACCCATAACCACCCCTTCATCCACCATATAGCTAGATTGCTGCAGAACCTTAATGTACCGGTCGGTCTACCACAATCCACACACACACACACACACACACACACACACACACACACACACACACACACACACACACACACACACACACACACACACACACACACACACACACACACACACACACACACACACCCACACACACACACACACACACACACACACACACACACACACACACACACACACACCAACTGTTCTGTGAGCCATGGCAGCCAGAGGTATTTCACAAGCCGGTGGCTGATGTACTGGGGGATATTAAAGCCTAGTGAATGATCTGAGGGCCTAATGTCTTGGTGCTCTGCCCAGGGACTCTTGAAGCCCGTCTGAAGTGAATAGTTTAAACAGGTAGTGGGCAACATGCCGAGCGGCGAGTGAAATTAAATGCAGGATTTCAACTAGCCTGTTGGGGATATGATGGCTACG
>JACYXH010000288.1:217500-227081 GCA_026745465.1 Lota lota | reverse complement strand
TTACTGTTCATGCTGCATGGAGCACAGAGTGACGGAGACGCCTCATTTCCAAGTCGATAAGACCTTCCGTTCCCAAGATAAGAGTCATTTCAATGTGTGTTACCTACCAACGGGTTACCTACCTGTCTGAATAACCTTTGATAGGAAGGTCAGAGGACGATGGGAGATGATGTTTTGGGCTCGTGCAACCATGACAAAGTCATTTGACCTGCTTTGGAAGGTGTTGGTTTCTGTGAAAATGTCACCAAGTGCTGAAATTGTTCCTTCCAGACATGGTTTAGGAGGGCGTAACAGGCCATTTGGAGTCACTTGGTCCACATTTCTAGTGATTCCAGAACCTTACCTTGACCAATTTTGAAAAATGTAGAAAAAGTCACGCTCCCCCTAGTGAAGTGGTTATGTTGAGGCACCAGGAAGGGAGAAGTTATGGTCGGGGTTAGGGTACAGGGATAAAAACACAATTGGACACCTCATTTTGGGCTTGCGCACGGCAAGACACAATGGTGACTATAAAGTTAGTCAGGGCAGTTAAACTATAGGACGTGAGCGAGAGAGGAGAGTGTGAATGTAATAAAGAGAGAAGGAGATAGTGATAGCCTGAGATAGATGGGCAGAGAGGGAGAAAGACAGAGACATAAAGAGACACAAATATCCCTGTAGTGCAAGAAACTGCTATATATATACACTTTAGAATAGTAGCATACCACACTATTGTTTACTACACTGCACTACACTAAGCTACAGAATTCTAAACTATAGTATAGTGGTAACTCTACTATCCTATACTATACAATGCGATTTCTTTCTCCATCCAAACTCACAATCTCTGTACCACGCAGTCGATGTCTCTGGTGCATTTAATGAAAGTGCGGTGAATGGGTTTTCAGAGGCAGACAGAACAAGCCAAACAGGGCCTGTTAACACGAGCGTCGTGGGATCAATCCATCAATAGTCCGGGATAGACATCATGCGGTGATGATTGGACTGGGCATGGAGAGTGATAGGTGTGGCATCGCTAGGCTTCTACTCCGAGCCTTGGCTTCACTGCCTCCAGACCCATAGCTTATCTCATGGTTAGAGTTTAATTGAATGAAAATGAAAGAATATTGTTTTACGAGAGTTCCTTTTTCCATTGTAATTGTGGTTTAGACGGGGGGGGGGGGTTAAAGGGGTTTGTTTAATATATTTGTTTGTATATGTTAAGCTTGGTAGATCAATGCAGAACTATTTTGTGTGACCGCAGCTGTCATAGTAGACATGGTGCTGCATATTTCAGCATTCGTCCCTAGTAAACAGCTGTAGCATACTGCAGCGTGCTAACCTTTGTGTGTGCCCAAGTCTAATCTTTGCTTTATATGATTGAGAGGTCGGCTTGGTTGTACGTTACATTTATGGTACTTCAAACTGAATTCAGTGAAAATATATGCATTTATAATACTACTCTACTACTGAAATGCAGGGAATCAGGCAGTTTAATAGCTGGATAGAGTAGTGACTTGGGTATTCGATGCCATTCGATCCCACCTGTCCACTATGAACCTTTAAGGCAGCCTTGGGCCGCTGAAACATCAATAGAAAACAGTATAAACCCATTGTGTGCCAGATGTAACATGTTTCGTAAATACCATTGGGTGTTTGTGAAATGATTTGAATAAGTCTGTTGGAGCGATGGTCCCTTCCCCAACCCCTCCCAGCCCCTGGACTGCAGGTCATAATGCTGAGTCACTCTATGTGATGTGTCACTGTCCTAAGCCCCCCCCCCCCCCCCCCCCACACACACACACACACGCACACACACTCACACACTGCCCCATCACACTCACCCTCCATCACCTCGCCCTCCAGCCCTGAACCGGCCTGCTCATATCCTAGTTAGAATAAGAGCAGTATTCTGCATCGCAACAACAACACCCCCCCCCCCCCCCACACACACACACACACACACACACTTATATACACACACACACACACAGGCGCACATGCACACATACACCCACACACACACACACGTACACACACACACATTCCTAGCAAATATCCTGATGTCGACACTGCAGAACGAGGGAGATGGAGAGAAAGAAAGAAAGAAAGAAAGAAATAGTGAGAGAGAGACATGGAGAAAAACAGGGAGAGAGAGAGGGTGGGTGTAAGAGAGATGGAGAGGGGGTGAGCAAGACAGAAAGAGAGGGATAGAGAGAGAGGGTGGGAGTAAGAGAGATGGAGAGGGGGTGAGCGAGACAGAAAAAGAGGGAGACAGCAATTCTGACAGTAAGAGAGCGAAAGAGAGAAAGAGTGGGATAGAGAAAGAAAGAGTGAGAGCGGCCACAGGAGTGATGTCCCATTTAGCCTCACTTATAGGAGCCGAGTCACTAGTGACTTACAGGGACGGGATGTCTTAGATACTGCACTGACATTATGGCCTCAATTCTGTCTCCTTGCTCCCATGCTGAACACAATGGATCACATGGAGACCCAGTTACCAACACAACAATACTACACTTTGGATCGCATGGAGACCCAGTTACCAACACAACAATACTACACTTTGGATCGCATGGAGACCCAGTTACCAACACAACAATACTACACTTTGGATCGCATGGAGACCCAGTTACCAAACACAACGATACTACACTTTGGATTGCATGGAGACCCAGTTACCAACACAACAATACTACACTTTGGATCGCATGGAGACCCAGTTACCAACACAACAATACTACACTTTGGATCACATGGAGACCCAGTGACCCAGTGGGCAACATTTGACCTTCACTGGCTTTGGGCATGTGACAATAACATTAAATTCTTCATTTCTATTTATTTTATTTTATTAATTCTCCGGTAAAACCATAAGCGTAGAATTTCTACATAAACACATTGTAATATAATATATAGTGTCATGTTCCACAGATAGAAAGGATTACCAGATGAGTGTTTGTCTCTGCAGAGAGAGACAAACCTGCCTGTCACACCAGTGACAGGCGAAAACAAAACAATAACAGAACAAACTATTGTTTGCCTGCAGGCAGTCAGTCAACGAGCGAGTGAGCGAGAGAGTGAGAGAGACATTTAGGTAGGCTGTGCGCGAGGGTAGATGCAGACGTTCTTCTCGGTGCTTGTTAGTCAGAGCATCTTGTTCAATCCGACAGCCTCCTCCAATGCCTCACCACTGTCACCGCGCGGTTTGATCCAGCGCCAGTGACTCTATAAAGCCCACTGAAATGACGCATATACCCAAAGCATCACGAGTAGCTGCATCGCATCGATCCAACGCGCTTCTAACAACGCTTTCCGATCTGTCTCTCCGCCATAGCTCTTCTTCTCAAGGCTTCCCACATAGGCCTGCGAGGATTAGGGCAGCAAAAAAGTTTGGAAGAAAAACATATTTATTCATGTTGGGAAGAAGGATTTTTTAAATGCAGTTGCGTTAAGTGCTTAAGCTTTAACCAATCAGGACTTGAACGTTGTTATGATGTCATGACCTTTACCTTCTTGTTGGGTAACATTAGAAATGTTGGATTGTGGATTAATGTCATGAATGAGCTGGTAGGGGTTAAGGCATCTGGTTCAGTGATGCCTACAGGTAGACTGTGGACATTGGATCGAACTGCGTACCTCTCAAATGGTAGTCAAATACCCCCCATATTTCTACACTTTTATCCTGCCTGCTTCCAACCTCCATTTTTACTAGTACAGTTTAGAAAAACCATTCTGTCCTATTAAACAACAAACATTCGCTATTATCAGCCCTCCTTCTCTCTGTGGGATTATTTGCAGCACTGTCATTCGATTCTGCTGCTCATCATCCGTCTACTGCATGGAATACACAAGCACTGTGACTCAGAGAGAGAGATAAAGAGAGATAGAGATGGAGAGAGAGGGTGTAGGAGTGTAGGAGAGGATCAGAGGAGACGACTCCCCCAGCTCTTCTTTATGGGCTATGGCTGCTGTTTCAGAAACTACTCAAATATGAATGATGATGATGGTTGGAAGACGTGATGTGAAAAACAATGCACTGATGATTTTCCACCAACTTTAAATGGAGCCAATGGAGCAGTCGATCAGTGTCATTTTCTTATGTTAATGTCCCGTCCTGTGTTTATGTGTCTGTGTCCCATGCACGCATTGGCAATGCAGTGTGTGTGTGCGTGCATGTGTGCATGCAGTGATTTGTGTGTCCCTACACACTTTAGGGCAGGATAGTAACTTTATTGATCCCAGACTGGAAGCCCAGAGCCATTTTAGTGGCTCTGGGTTTCCAGTCTGGGATCAATAAAGTAATTATCTTATGTTGAACCCCAATGTATGCAGTTTACCTGTAGGCATACTTGAGCAAGATGCCTTCTACTAACCCCTACCTGCTCATTAGTGACATTTATCTGTATCCACTGTCCAACCCCTACTTGCTCCTTAATGACATGTATCTGTATTCACTGTCCAACCCCTACCTGCACCTTAATGAAATGCATCTGTATTCACTGTGGGAGTCTGTGTGGATGATGGCTG
This sequence comes from Lota lota, assembly GCA_026745465.1. Classification (NCBI taxonomy): domain Eukaryota; kingdom Metazoa; phylum Chordata; class Actinopteri; order Gadiformes; family Lotidae; genus Lota; species Lota lota. The sequence goes on along the minus strand of JACYXH010000288.1, from coordinate 222,572 downwards.
CTTAACCAGCCATCATCCACACAGACTCCCACAGTCACTTTGAATAAAAGCGTCTGCAAAACAGCAATCGTATAAACACATGCCCCGGGTCCAGGGGAGTATGGGTAGCCCAGTGTTCAGCATTCTGCGTGTGCGATGTGAGGGGGTTACCACTGGTCAGCGCCGTATCACAAGTCTCATATTTCACCGCCACCCCCTACCCCTTAATTGATCTCTGCCGGGTGTAAAACCTGCGTGAACCCCTCGGTTTCTTCGGGTTCAGCCCGGCGGTAAATGCTGTTGTCACTCGTGACGTATTCTACGCGGCTAATTGCTTATCTCCGCTCTCTGCCGTGTAGGCACCATCTGTCGAGGTACTTCCACAGATCTGTTTCCCCCCCCATCAGGGATTTGTTTCCTGGGAAGAGGGTGGCTGCACGGTGTCCCTAAAAAACATGCCACCTCAAGCAACCCCCCCCCCCCCCCCCCCCCCCCTCTAATGCTGAGTTGCTGTTTCCATGAGGTCATCATTACGGGAACCTATCGCAGGTGGAACGGGTGAAACGCATGCCAAAGTGGCCGAGGTAGCGGGGGAGAGAGATTATTCGGCGAGGGCGGAGGAGAGGGCGAAAGCGACATAAGGACGGATGTGTAACAAAACAGGCTGAACAATCATATCAGCGAATGAAGCAGGCGAAGTGTGAAAATGAAACTGAAACAGATTGCGAAGGGTGTTGGTTCAACATGTGAATGCTTGTTTTTTTTTGTGTGTTTTGATATAATCCTCTCTCACACACTCAGGAAGCTCTCCCGCTGCTGGTGTCGGTGTCATTATGTTTTCACTGTCAATTCCCATCCAGACAGAGAGGAGGATGTTTTAGCTTTGGTAACTCATGTTCCCTCGTATTCGAAGTAGCCCCATGGTGCCCCACATGCTAATGAAGTGGCCTGCAGGGCTGCCAGTGCATATGGCCCCCAAATTGCATCAGTATGGATTTTTAAACCTTCCTCCCCATTGACGGTATACAAGCCGAGGCTGTATACTTGTATACTGTCATTTTCTTTCTCTCCTCTCCTTTCCTTCTCTCCTCTCCCTTTTCTTTTATAGTTTCTCCTCCTCTATTCTCATCTACTTACCGCTACTGTTCTCCTCATTAAATTCTCTTCTCTCCTCTGCTTCCCTCTTCTCCTCTTCTGTCCCCTTCCCTCTTCTCCTCTCCTCCCGTCTCCCCTCCTCTCGTCTCCTCTCACCTCTCCCTTCCTCTTATCCTCTTCCGTCTTCTCTTTCCATTTCTCTTCTCCTCACCAGAAAAATGAATGACAAACATGTCAAGGGGTCAGCCATGTACAGGATACACACACATGCACACACTGAATATATGTGCATGTTTTTAAAGTCCACTCAGGTTAAGTGCACGTGTTACCTTGACAAGTCGTTACCTGCGTTGATTTGCGAATCAACTTATTCAAAAGAAATGCATATGTTCCACATACTTGCATTTCCTTTTAAGTCCATCTTATAGAAGCACTTATGTTAACGTGTCGACCATGAACAAAAGGAGACGGCGATGTTAGTTCAGGGCCTTTTGCAACAAATGGACGAACAAGTGTTGGCTTCTAGGACGATGTGGGAGCGAGGTAGACTAAAAGGGGCAGGCGCCTTTCTATTCATCAGGGAGTCGTGTATCTGCCCGCGTTTTGTGATTTACTGTCATAACTTTTCCACCACCGCGGCCTCATACACCTCTTGTCTAATACATCGTGTTCACTCCCACTTGGCAACACATCGCCATGGTAACGCCTCATGCGGAATGTACAAGGGGTCCCTAATGCACCTGTTTGATTCCCGTTGTTTTACGTCCCGCCCCCGAACCCCATGGTGGGTTTACCGCGCCGTCCGTCAGCGGAGTTGGGCCATAAAATAAGGTGGAGAAATACATGTGAAGAACACTCCCCAAGTCCATAGTTAATTGGTTGTCAAAGAAGGGTGTAGGTTTGTGCTCTAAGCGTTATTTAAAATGGGTGCCTTGACAGTAAACCTCTCCCTGTGGAGGTTGCATTTAAAGACTGAAATGTGTTGTGTATAGCATTTTTATGTGGCGTTTTTAATGCTATAGAGGATAACGGTAGTCTGGAGGCTTGGCGGAAGGGTGGTGGGGAGGATTGGTGAGGCAGGGGTTGAGACGTGAAGCTTATGAAATGAAAACGTGTTGGTGATATTAAACCCATAAAGTCCGTCATCGCAGTGCATGTGACAGAAGATCATACACATTCGTAGAAGGATGTGGCTGAGAGAAAGAGAAAGGCACTGCACACTTGGTGCAGACATTCCAAGCTAATATACGGTTTGATTTTAGTCCTTCTCATCATTATGGGCAACAGGCTAAGCAGAGGTCAAAGGTGAATGGTGGAGCTGAGACATGGCTCTGTATATCTGTGATAGGTCATCAGACTTTTTTCAGACTGTTTTCCAGTTTGCTTACTTTCTAAGCAATGGTGAATCCTCAGCGTTTGAGGAAAACCATCAAACAAAGGCCATCTAACAAATCAAAACTAAAGTGAACTAACTAATCTAAAACTTTATCTGTAAGTGACGTCTGAAACATGCACTAAAGAGAGACTTAATTTATGAACATGATAAATCTCAATAAAATTTGTTGTGATTTTCAGTGTTTAGATGGGATTCAATTACTTTTAATTATATAAATCAAATTCTTTAAGATGTATGAGTACCCCACTAAAGTGAGATTCATGATATACGTCCCGAAAGTCAACTGAATTTGCTGTCTACCTCAAACTTGCTTAAGCATATTTAAGATCACAAGAGAACCACTGAACATATTTCTAACAATTTATATTCAATATTGTGAAGCAGATGGATGTTTACTATGCCATAATTTAATTTGCTACATTATTGTATACAATCATTCTCACACTTACTTTCATAATGTGACGTGTTTGCAATAAACAAAACATTAGCACGGGGCAAAACAGGCAGAATGTGATTTGTTCCTGAGGGATTTCATAGGCTTGTGCTAAATGGACATTACACGTTAACTAGCTGTGTTGATGGGTGTCAGCTCCTTGCATGCTTTATTTAAGGGAACACGATGGTTCAAATGATACGTCCTCAGCATATTCCTTTGGCTCGAGCCTACAGGAAGTTCCGTTGAATAGATTAGAAAATACAAACAGAAAATAAACCGATTTTTCTTATGTCAACAATGTTTGCCCCTACTTTGCTGAATAGGTGATTATGCAACTGTGGCACAGAGATAACAAGGTGAGGGGCGTCCATTTTGTCATTTCACGCTATCTTCAAAAGGTTAATCAGACAGGCGGAGGCAGAGGCAGCAGAAAGCCGATGCATGTTGTTCTTAACCTCAAGCCGTTGCGGAGTGGAAAGAAGCACACTGTTCCTCGATTAAGTTACACTTTATTTTTTATTTATCCTGGGAAGGTCACCCCTCTGCTAGGGGGCCCAGACCCCCCTACCCCCTGTCTTCCCTGACTGAGAGCTCTGTGGTTTGTTAGCAGATCCGATAAGGGAAGGAACATGCTCAAAGGTGGTTCCCCCTCTCCCGGTTTTGCTCAACGACCTGCCAATCAGCTGCCAACCAACGGCGTTTACTAATGCTGTGATTTTTTTTCACCATTGTGAAAACGTGTGCGAAGCGTTGTGTACAAAAGCCCTTATCAGCCTGGCTAAATTGTTAGCGAGCCAAATAGCTTTGTGTCACCATGGTTGATAAACAGCTTGTTATCCCTCAGGAAAATAACGGAAACCTTGAGTTAATGAGATACATATCGCGTCCTTGCTGCTGCGTCTCCTCTGAGATGCAAGAGGGGGAATCAGTGGATATGTGTGCTCTTAGATGTTTGAAAAACCGCACAGTGGAGGAGAACTAGACTGTGGGCCACATTTGTTTAAACTGTAACATACTGTTCATAAGTCTTTTCCATGTGCTAATGAAAATCCTGTTCTGCAGGGGATTTTAATGTTTAAATCTTTACAATGATTTAGACGTATATTTCTATAATCGTTGAATTTAGTGTTTTTTCCAAAGCCCATATCTATCAAATTGAACAGCAATATATTATTATTATGACATGTATTCAATGACCTCTATTAGCATATATACAAATTGTGGAAAGTGCTAGGCCTAGGCCTATATGTTGCTATACTGGAAGCTGGTGCTACTAGCTTAATATAAACACCTCATAAACAACACTGACAGTTCTATTATCGTTGGCATCCTTTTAAGTAAATACACTCACCATCATCTTTATCAGCGGACAGAGTGAACATCCATTAGCATTATTGCTAGGGGAACAGACATTTTTAATTGAATACTTGGCAGTATTCACCCCTTTGCCCTCTTCTTGCCAAATGCTATGTGACATTTAGTTGTCGCCCAGAAGAAGGGCATCCTCAAATTTGGCAAAGTAATTGGTCTTCATGCAATCTAATACAAATGGTGTTGGTGTGATGAGGTTTTGTCATTGTTATCTTGGACAGGGGGTGATTTATGTTGGGATTAAGGTTACATAATGGAAGCCAGTGTGCGTAACCGGTGCAGAGACAGCAGTCACAGTGTCCTGAATACATTATAACTTTAAAAAACGGAAAGAAATAATACATGATAAAAAGAGGGTGGAGAAAAAAAGTGCTGTTTAATATTCAGCCGATGTCTCTACTGCTGCGTGCATTCAAAAAGACTCCATAATCCTTTTTGGTCCAAATGGGAGGTTGATAAAAAACTGTTATGTATGAAGCATTGTGTTGTGTTGTGTGGTGCATTGATGGATTGTATGCACACACAACAACAACAATAACAACAACTGATTCACCACTCCTCCTCCTCCTCCTCCTCCTCCTCCTCCAACAACACCTCCTCCTCCTCACAGAGACACACACACATGCCCGCGTGCGGCTGTAATCCCTGCAGATTTTATTCACTACGGGCGAGTTTTTACACAAAGGCAGGAGAATGTCAGCCCACGTGTGGTAAAGAAACAAGGACTCCCTAGCTCACAGAACATTCCAGTAAAGTCTGCTAGCAGTTGGTGGGCGAGTGCCAGAGTCCTCATCT
>JACYXH010000288.1:185000-215000 GCA_026745465.1 Lota lota | reverse complement strand
AGGAGATAAGGAGGCGAGGACATAAGGAGGTGATGAGATAAGGAAGTGAGGAGATAAGGAGGCGAGGACATAAGGGATGAGCAGAGAGGATAGGAAGAGTTGATCGGCTCACGAGGAAATTGCGTTGATTGAGCTGAACCAATCAAGGGCCCAGGAAGTGGTCCTGGCAGGCACTAGCAGAGAGCTGAAGAGCCAAGCTGTTATTGTTTTTTGCGCAGCCCCCCCCCCCCCCCCCCCCCCCCCCCCCCCCCCCCCCCAGACACACACACGCACGCACGCACGCACACACTCAATCCATTTCTCTCCCTGGCTCTGTCTACATCTCTCTCTCTCTCTCTGTGTCTTTGTGTCTCTCTACCTCGCTAGAGAGGAGGTAGACAGGGAGAGGAGTGGTGGAGTGCTTCACTTTGTGGACTGAAGCAGGGCTTCAGAGAGATTGAGTGAGGTGGGGAGAGAGGGAGGGAGGGAGGGAGGGAGGAGTGGGAGCGAGCGAGTGGGAAAGTTGAGATAAGGATGGACAGGACGACGAGAGCCACACAGATAACTTCCCAGCAACACCTCTCTCCCTCTCTTGTTCCCTCTCTCTCTCTCTCTCTCTCTCTCTCTCTCTCTCTCTCTCTCTCTCTCTGTCCCCCTTTAAGAAGCTGAGTGGCTCTGGGGAGAGGAGGGGGGTAGGGGAAGGGTGGGGCGGTGCGTTGGTGAATGAAGATGCCTTCCGCAGAAGAGATAAGGACCTGGGAAGCGGGGGGCGGTGGGGGGGGGGGGTGTTGGATGGTACTTGTCCAATCACCCTTTTCTGCTGTGCTGGCTCGGTTGGAGAGCTGCCTAGACAGGTGGGGAGGAGTGGTTGGAGAAGGAGACGGTTTGGGTGGGAGGGTGGGGGAGGAGGAGGCCGGGGACTGCCGGAGATATGAGGGTCTCTCTCCTGCCAGCAAAGAGAGAGCGGCGAGGCATATGCTATCCAGGCATACACCTGCAGCGACAGCCCTAATCAGCACCCAGTCCTCCGTGGCCCCGTCACCCAGGGCCCTGGACGCCTGCTGTCCCCCCTAGCGCTCCCATGGGACCCCCTCACCGCCCACTCCACCACCACCACCACCACCACCACCCCACCCAATATCCCCATCACATCATCCTCCATAACTGTAGTGTGATCCTCAGATCGTGGGCGATAGCCATGTCATGAGATGCATGAGTGAAATTGAACTGCAATTTGAAGAATTTCCTAATGGAGTACGTTAGTGGAAATCCTCTGTTCTTTCCATCATGAATGTGTTGTTTTCCATATTGAATGAATCTCACTCTCTCTCTCTCTCTCTCTCTCTCGCTCTTTCTCGCTCTCGCTCTCTCTCTCTCTCTCTCTTGCTCTCTCTCTCCTTCTCTCTCTTTCTTTCTTTCTTTCTTTCTTTAATTACCTTCTTGCTCTCCCCCCCCACATCGCCCCCCTCTGCAGGGACAGCATCATCATCAGCATCACCAACTGCGCCACCAGCGTCTACGCCGGCTTCGTCATCTTCTCCATCCTGGGCTTCATGGCGCACACGCTGAACGTGCCCGTGTCCGAGGTGGCTGACCACGGCCCGGGGCTGGCCTTCGTGGCCTACCCAGAAGCCCTCACTCTGCTGCCCGTCTCGCCCCTCTGGTCCATGCTTTTCTTCTTCATGCTCATCCTCCTGGGACTGGGAACCCAGGTGAGAGAGACGGTCGAAGATCGATGGATTTGAGGAGGGGGTTCCATGCGTTGGGGGTTGCAGTTCACTCCGCTTCCCCTAGGGGGCGGCGGAAATTGTAACAAATCACATGTACACAAAGAATCGGCTTCTATGTATTTGAAAGATTTCAAAAATGATTAGTAATTCGTTCATTAAATCCACTGTAGAAAATGAATGTCGGTCATGGATACATACATGATACAAACGTGAATAAAGAAAGAATAAAAAGAGATTGTATGGATAAAATATCCATACACCTGAACTCATCAGGCTGTCCACGCGATGTCACACATCACACACACATTTGAATAAATCACATGCATACAAAAACCATTACCAAGTATGGCAAACACATCGAGTCAAAACAGAGCTACAATTATGGCAAACATACAGGAGTCACAATTGGAAGGCTTGGCCAGGCTGTCCACGCAATGTCACACATCTCACACACACATCAATACATTTGGCTAAGCAATCTAGACACACGGGAAAATCGCCTTTGGATAGCCGTGTAAAGAGACAACCATGCACTCGTGTTTTCCCTGAACACACATCCTAGTCATGGATACACTCGTCTTTGTTTGCCAAAGCGCCAAAGTGTGTGTGTTTGGGCTTAAAGGCGCATGACTACACATGGATACACAATGAAATCACTAGCAGGGCTGTCCTTCGTGTGTCCCTGGTTCCTGAGAATACACTTCTTCAGTAGGGAAAACCACTGGTTTTTAGTTTTCAAAGACAATATGATTTTGTGGTCTAGTCTCATCCAACTGAGCACGGCATTAACACTAGCAAGAGTTAGGGGTTTGATTCCCACTGAGGCCAACCATGCTAAGAAATAAATGCACATGCTGTATTGTAAGACAAGCCATGGTGATTTGGACTGGAATTTCCATGCAGGGATTAATATAGCATTTCCACTTTTCCAAATTGTACTTGTAATTCTGATTTTTGACTCGATGTGTTTGCCGTACATGTAGTTCTGTTTTGACTCCATGTGTTTGGCGTACTTGTAGTTCGATTTTGACTCCCATGTGTTTGGCGTACTTATAGTTCTGTTTTGACTCCATGTGTTTGCCGTACTTGTAGTTCGGTTTTGACTCCCATGTGTTTGCCGTACATGTAGTTCTGTTTTGACTCCATGTGTTTGCCGTACTTGTAGTTTTGCCTGCTGGAGACGCTGACGACGGCCATCGTGGACGAGATCGGCACAGACTGGATCATCAAGAACAAGCCCATCGTCACCCTGGGCGTGGCCATCATTGGGTTCACTCTGGGAGTTCCTCTCACCACACAGGTAGATGATAATAACATCGATAGACCGCCTTCTGAATGTGTTTTACAAAGTGCTCAACATAGGGAGAATACAAGCTGATGACGCAGTAATGCAACATAATGCACACAACACAACTGGAAGGAGATAGACAGATTAAGGAAAAAAAGGAAATGACTGTAGGAACTGCAGAGATCTGACTGAATGTGAGGACAGAATGACAGTATAAACCAAGCATAACAATTTAACAAATTACTCAAACATAAATTAAACATACATGAGTTACCAACCCACTCACAGTATTTCTCCCTTCAGAAGCTCCACGGAAAAACGAGCCATTACCATTTAAAAGAGAATCCATTCAGATCCGATTGACTGGAGGGTTGCGGGTTCAAAACCCATCATGTCCAAACCATGGGCGCAAATGCCCAGCTACAAGGGTAGAATTGAAGAGATGCTAGTGTTTACATACGGGCAGATGAAGACTATCTATGCTAAGTGCCCTGGCAAACAGGGTGTGTGTGTGTGTGTGTGTGTGTGTGTGTGTGTGTGTGTGTGTGTGTGTGTGTGTGTGTGTGTGTGTGTGTGTGTGTGTGTGTGTGTGTGCTCTCGCGCCTGCCTGCGTGCGTGCATGTGTGCGTGGCTGTTTGCGTTAGCTAAAGGTCCATTTTGAATCAGTCAGCTCCGTCTGAATTGAAAACAAAGTCTTCTCTAAAGGGTTCATGTTGAGTTCACCACCATCGTCGCTCTGTGTGTTTTCAGGCCGGAATCTACTGGCTGCTGCTGATGGACAACTATGCTGCTAGCTTCTCCCTGGTCATCATCTCCTGCATCATGTGCATCTGTGTCATGTACATCTACGGTGAGGAGTCCTGCATCATGTGTATCTGAGTCATGTACATCTACGGTGAGGAGTCCTGCATCATGTGTATCTGAGTCATGTACATCTACGGTGAGGAGTCCTGCATCATGTGCATCTGAGTCATGTACATGTACGGACCAGACACCTTTTACTTTTTAGTAAACTACTAGTCATTTAGCAGACACTTACGGTTAAGGTTGAGGTATCTTGCTCAAGAGTGCCTCCAGGTAGACTGCAGACGTTTGAACCCAGAACCTTAAGTGGGAGTCAAACACCCTAACCACAATTTAGGAAAAACGATGTGGCAATCACATGTAGGGTAGAAATCCGATTGGGCGAACTGGAGAGTAACTCTTTCTATGCCATGTATGTGTATAACACGTGCCAACTCTTTTCAGAACATTTCATTGGCCAATGAAAAACGTTGATGCTGGAGTTAATATGAGTGAAAGTTTTCAAACTCCCCATGTCAGTACTACGTGACAGCTGAAATAAAGCAGTATTTTATTACTCTTGAAATTGACTCCCAACCGTTAACGTTATGTTGTGTGTTTGTCTTGTGTGTGGGTTGTGTGTTTGTCTTGTGTTGTGTGTATGTGTTGTGTTGTGTGTATGTGTGCTATGGTGTGTTGTGTGCATGTGTGTTATGTTATGTTGTGTGTATGTGTTGTGTTGTGTTGTGTTGTGCAGGCCACAGGAACTACTTCAAAGACGTGGAGATGATGCTGGGATTCCCCCCACCGTTGTTCTTCAAGGTCTGCTGGAGATTCATCTCCCCTCTCATCATTTCAGTGAGTGGTCTACACACACACACACACACACACACACACACACACACACACACACACACACACACACACACACACACACACACACACACACACACACACACACACACACACACACACACACACACACACACTGGTATTAGAAAGCTAAGTTGTTTGTGCCATGCCAACCAAGTAACTCTTTGTAAGCAAACATCGGTTGGATTTCTGTCGCATTAGTTTGCTTTCTCCCAACCGATACGTTTGCAAACAACACTGTTCCGGGAACACTGCTCCGGGAATCTTCCGATGTGAGATTGACGTTTACATGTAGTCATCAGGCAGGTCATTTGAACCAGAGTGACCCAGCTAAGAACAATCCCAGCATGCAATCGAAATTGGATTGACCACAAAATAAACCGCCAGTCGTGTGAGTGTCAGACAGAGTGAAAGACGCTCTTCCTCCCCCCCCTCCCCCCCAGTTCATCCTCATCTTCACGGTGATCCAGTACAAGCCCATCACCTACAACGACTACGTGTACCCCGGCTGGTCCCTGGCCATCGGCTTCGCCATGGCCATGTCCTCGGTGGTCTGCATACCCGTCTACGCCCTCTACAAGATCTCCAAGTCCCCCGGGACCACCTTCAGAGAGGTAGGCTCCTCCCCCCGGCCACAAGCCCCGCCCCTCGGGGAGGTCCTCTCATCTCAACGTTCCCCCCTCCCTGGTTCTCCTGTCTCCCCAGTGGCGCTGCTATCCGAGGTCCCCAGAAGAAACGAGAACCCTCTTCTCGGTTCCTCTCTTTTTAGTCCGCCACTGTAGAAGGACATCGATAACATTGAAGGATTTCCGAGTTAATTAGATGGCCCTGGTAAATGTTACGCTCTTGGCTGGAGATACAGAGAAACAGAAACAGATAGAGAGAAATGACAGCTGTCCATAGATGTGAAGGACAGATGTCTAAAGATGTGAAGGACAGATGTCTACAGACGTGAAGGACAGCTGTCCATAGATGTGAAGGACAGATGTCTACAGACGTGAAGGACAGCTGTCCATAGATGTGAAGGACAGATGTCTACAGACGTGAAGGACAGCTGTCCATAGATGTGAAGGACAGATGTCTACAGACGTGAAGGACAGATGTCTATAGATGTAAAGGACAGGTGAGTGCGTATGGAGATAGACGTCATCAGTGTAGCGCTTTCTTCATGTTACAGCTATTCTCTCGGTGTGTTTTAATAAGCTCCAGCATGATGGTTATCTCCAACCCAGCCTGTTTCTTTATCGTCATCAGATTGTGGTAAATGGGAGGTTATGCAACAATGAAATTGTAGTATTGCCGTTTGGAGCATTGACCTAACGAGGCACTTAATACAACATTATGGATAATGCTCGGTGTCTTCCAATATGGACGTTATAGGCTACACATTGAAACCATCTTTAACTCTCCCTATCTCTCTGTCCACCTCTCCCTCCTCCCTCTCTCTACTCCCACCCACCCTCTCTTCCCTCTCTCTTTCTCTCCCCCTCTCTACTCCCACCTACCCTCTCTTCCCTCTGTCTCTCCCCCCCTCTCTACTCCCACCCACCCTCTCTTCCCTCTCTCTCCCCCTCTACTCCCACCCACCCTCTCTTCCCCCTCTCTCCCCCTCTACTCCCACCCACCCTCTCTTCCCTCTCCCTCTACTCCCACCCACCCTCTCTTCCCTCTCTCTCTCCCTCTACTCCCACCCACCCTCTCTTCCCTCTCTCTCTCCCTCTACTCCCACCCACCCTCTCTTCCCTCTCTCTCCCCCTCTACTCCCACCCACCCTCTCTTCCTTCTCTCTCTCCCCCCCTCTACTCCCACCCACCCTCTCTTCCCTCCCTCTCTCTCCCCCTCTACTCCCCCCCACCCTCTCTTCCCTCTCTCTCTCCCTCTACTCCCACCCACCCTCTCTTCCCTCTCTCTCTCCCTCTACTCCCACCCACCCTCTCTTCCCTCTCTCTCCCCCTCTACTCCCACCCACCCTCTCTTCCCCCTCTCTCCCCCTCTACTCCCACCCACCCTCTCTTCCCTCTCTCTCCCCCTCTACTCCCACCCACCCTCTCTTCCCTCTCTCTCCCCCTCTACTCCCACCCACCCTCTCTTCCCTCTCTCTCCCCCTCTACACCCACCCACCCTCTCTTCCCTCTCTCTCTCCCTCTACTCCCACCCACCCTCTCTTCCCTCTCTCCCTCCCTCTACTCCCACCCACCCTCTCTTCCCCCTCTCTCCCCCCTCTACTCCCACCCACCCTCTCTTCCCCCTCTCTCCCCCTCTACTCCCACCCACCCGCTCTTCCCTCTCTCTCTCCGACTCTCTTCTCCCCCCCTCCCCGCCCTCCCCAGCGGTTAAGGAACGCGTGCAGGGCCGACCCCAAGTGGGGTCCGGCCCTGAGGGAGCACCGGATCGGCCGCTACGCCCCCATGGTGTCCGGCGCGGAGGAGGGCATGGAGGTGCGGCCCCTCAAGGAGAAGGAGGAGATGAAGGAGAAGGAGGAGCTGAAGGAGGAGGAGGGGGCGCGGGAGAGGAAGGAAGACGTCTGTCTGACCATCCAGCAGGGCAGCAACGGCTCCACCAACCCGCACAACACCCCCAACCCCGCCGTAGCGTAGACGCTGCAGTGCCGCCACCCACCCATAGAGGGCGACACAGCTGTCTGCCTCCTTCTCCTCCCCCCACCCTGTCGTTATTCCTCCCCTCCTCCCCCCCCCCCCATCCTATCTCCTTCGACCTCACCCCGTCCGTCCCCTACCCGTCCACCCACAAGCACCACCACCCTTATCCCCCACTTTCCCACAATGCAATGTGGGGGAGGTCCCAGCCACTGGAGATCCTTACATATTGTAAGGGCTTATTATTTCTGACCTAACCTCTTCTGTCTCTTGTGTGTGAGTGTCGTCTCTAGAGCCAATAAGGAGAAGAAACAAAACAAAAGAATAGGAATGACAGATGAGTTGTTGTTTTTTCGGATAGGGAAAGTAGAGGTGTTTTTAATTTTTGTTTCGCATAATTTAATGATGGCGTTCATTTTTTTTCCTTTCCATCTTTTGTACAAACAACCCCCCCCCCCCCAACCCAATGTCCTTGTATGCAGAATAGAGTCCAAATCACCAACTACTGTCCCCTGCGGGTTCAAAAAGCTAGCGTAGCGTGACACGCAATGTTGTGTTGTCCTTCCATGGGTGAATCGCTGTGCATGCAGACACTCGGATGTCAAGTCAACATCTCTTGTGGGTGAGACTGTACTTGAGCATGTTCTGCTGGTTACGATCAACCATGACGTTCTGAGGACCTGCTTTATGAGGACACATACACACACACACACACACACACACACACACACACACACACACACACACACATACACACACACGCACATACACATACACACACACGCATACACACACACTCACTCACTCACACACAGATCAGAATTGTTCTTAAACCTATCGTATAGTACAATGACCTCAAAGTCGAGCTCTGCTAAGGACAAGACCTCTTTTACTTTTAGGCCGATCACAAGTATTGCACAAGCACAATGAAAGGCTTGCTTACATTGAGGGTCCTCACAAAGCTCAATTTCCCAAGGAAGTGTGAGGGTGGTTTGACTGTTTACTGTAAAGCTGCTACCCCTATTATTGAGTCATTACCAGGCACAGAAGCATACGATGTGGTCCAAGTGCGGCAATCTTCTGCACCGTCTTCTGTTTGCATACACAAGGTCTTCTAACCTAGCACAAACACACACACACACACACACACACACACACACACATACCACACCATGCTTTGTTTTGATTGGTCATTCTTGCCGAAGCACAAGAGAACCCAATAGATATTCTCAGGGTCCTACTAGCTCTCTGGTTTCATGTCTACTACTTCCATGGAGATAACACTGGTGCCGCGATTGGCTGATTCGCATCATAACCAATTTTAAAGATTCATTACAGTATCACGTTGTTTTAATTAATTAATGAACACGTCTTGGTATGCACGAGCAAGCACGTACGCAAAAAAAACACACAAAGCAAGTGAATAACTTTTCAGTGTGTTGCAAGAAAAAAGAAAAAGGTAAAGAAAGTGCCATCATCATTATTAAGGTCTTCCAAGGCATTTGTTCTCACTGGAAATGCTAATTGTCAGTCGCAGCATCTCAAACGTGTTAGGCTGTAGAGAAGTTGGTCCTTCATCTCAACAGGAGGATTCTTCGGGTGTCCATCTCTCATAGACTCTCTCGTGTCTCAGCTTTCTCTCTCGCTTTCTCTAATGAGATGTCGCAATTGACGCGGTCATGGCATGTTACCAAAACACGTGTTAAGCATGCATGGACATGTATGTATGGGTGCCATAGAGTGGTGCGTGGGTTAGAAATCGCGTCCTTCGTAGCTTTTTATGGGATCACCGCGGTCACAGTGAAACATTTTAATGTATTTAAAAAAAAAAGAAAACATCATGTTTTTTTGTGTAATCTCTGAGCCAGTTTGTTGTGATTCGATGATTTGATTAAGATCAGAGGGGATAGCGGTTTGTGGACTTTTTTTTAAGATGGCACTTGTTTCTTAAATGAAGAGTCATATAAACCATTGTGAAAGCAATAGTCATCTTAACCGAATTATGTAGTTTTAATGTAGTTGTATAGAGTTGTTCTATTGATAGACATGTCTTATTTACCTCTTCTTATTGTAAAGTAACATAGTATATAATTCTAAGGAAGAAAAACGTGTTTATTTTGTAAAGACGCCACAGGATCATAATGTAATCTTAATGTTTACCATTGCTCTTCTGTTATTGGGTCCTTGCCTCTTTGGGGAAGGTTGTGATAGGGCAGCAGTGAAAGCCGTTGGATAGTGAAGAAGGGCATGTTGGTGGGCAGGGTTGGAAAGACCATGGCGTTGGCATCTACAGTACGTTAAACCCGGCGCCATAACTGGACTGTCAAGCACTTATCAAGTGTTTGCGTTTTGATAAAACAGCAAAGGAAGTCACACAATTCCCTTCATCACTCTGTTTGCATTTTTAACACCTGTATTACGATGTTACAATAATGCAGATTCAACAATAACGGACAGATTCGTTTTTATCTCAACATGGGTTTGATTCTCTGGTAGAGATGATGCAGTTGCTCTAGCAGTCCACCAGGTGGTGTGGATTTGGTACTCAGGTTAGCGAAGGCACAATAGGACAAATTCAAGCTAAATGGTCGGTGTTAAGATGACGATGATTTATAATTACGACGATGAGCACACATTTTTTCTAACCAGGTTTTCTTCGTTTTATTATTAAAGACGACATTAAATTATAATGTACCTTTTACTAAGGGTTTTCTCATATTATGCATCCATTCCACAAATCGTGCCAAACGCTAATTTCTGTCACACATTTTACATTCTACTCCAGCCACAGTTACTCCTCTAAAGGTGCATTCACACCAAAAGCGAAGCGAATATTCTGCTCGCGTTACCTTGCGCGAACCGCAAACTTTTCTCGTGCGAGTGATTCAGCATCAAACGAAATTCGCGCCCAAAGTTGAAATAGTTCAACTCCAGAGAACACGAATGAGGCGAATTTGCGTCGTTCGCGCGAGCAGAATTTGCGTGAACCGCGTGGTTTGTGCCGCGCCATTCGCGCCGCCGGCCTAGCGAACGCACCTTACAGACAGACAGATTGGGGCCTGTTCCACTTCCTAAGAAAAGAAATAGGTACTACCAATATCGCCTGAATGATAATCAAACTGTCTCACACCATTAATACTCCTGTTTCTACTTGAGGAAAACGTCACATTGAATGACACAATGGACGTTGTGAATGCCATTTCACGTCTTTAAAATGTCCTCGGATAATGCAGACGTACGAGCAACAGTTTGCAAAGACTCTGCAACCTTGAATGGAACAGATAGCTTGTGCTAATGCTAGTATCACATGTGTCATGGTGCCAGACCACTTTATCTTCCCACCTGGATGTGAGGTTATAGGGACCTCACCACAACCCCTGGATGGCAAAAAAAAAAATATATATATGTTTTAACGGTCTCTTAATTTTACTCACCTTTTTGTTTAGTCTCTCTGTCCGAACATAAAAGGTTACTTGAAAGGTTTCGTAATGAGGTAGCTAATAAAGCTAACTAATTTTACACATTAAGTAACTGACGGGAACAGTGTAAGCCTAGTCTCCCTTGGCGTCCGCCATGATGGAAACTTGTCAGTTGGCCTTGATTTTTTTTAAAAGTCAATACAACAATGACTTCACAGTATATAAGAAATGGGACAGCGCGTTGATTAAACTGATGGTCACCGGTCGATCCATGCCCGTCTTCT
This sequence comes from Lota lota, assembly GCA_026745465.1. NCBI lineage: Eukaryota > Metazoa > Chordata > Actinopteri > Gadiformes > Lotidae > Lota > Lota lota. The sequence continues at coordinate 204,047 of JACYXH010000288.1, read as the reverse complement.
GTTTTATTTCTGTATACTGCGACCCCTACTGCCGCCATTTTGTGTGTCTCCATATCACACCCTATGCCATCTCTGCCAGCCCTACCACTCTTCCCGCTCTTTTGTACAGTAATGTAAAAAAAATAATTATAATGATAACAATCGGGCTGATGTGTGTACGTGTACGTTTATCTTTGTTTTTATTTTAGAGTGGGGAGGCGGGGTAGGTGTTGTTTACGGGAGGGCCCATTATTTTTTTTTGTTCTTCATCGACTGCTTTGTTGTTTTCTCGTAGTTGTAATTTAGATAATGTTGTGCGTGTTGTGTTTACTCCCGTGTAGTGTACTAGCGGTCGCTGCTGAGCGTGGAACGTAGAACGCACACGTAGAGCGACCGTAGCGTTGCGCGTAGTGGTCCTCATGTTTCTAACCCGTCGAGACTAGCCGAGTCTTTCGTCTGCTAATGAACACAGTCTACCTTTTAAGAAAAAAAAATGTTTTGTACTAAAAGAAAAGAGAAAGAAAACTACATCTTTTATTGTCAAGATTTTAAGCATCATTTATGTTTTTGAACTTGTCTACATAGAAACGTTAAATAGCGCAAGACGAAGCCAGCTGATATCAAACGTATTGCCAAACACGATGCTTTTGATCCAAATTTGAAACTCTTGGGGATTGCAGGATGTTTTTACAGCTAGTTTGGTCAAGACGAATGGCATTTTAGTGGCAAAAAAGGCCATTATTTTTAACAGTTCTTGAAAGCATTTCCCACAGTGTGGTGCCAACTGACACGTGGGATCCTCGTTGGTATTGACATCATTGGTTGTTCCTCAAATAGTTTCACAATTAGGTGAATCCTATCTTGTTTTCACAGTTTAAGAAGCTACACCGTGCTATCTTTACATCTTACAGTTGGTAGACCCAAGAGCAGTTGACCAATTGCAGGGTTTCAGTTATTTAAGGAGGTGAGGTGAGAGAGTATCTTTAGAGGTTGTGTGTGATTCCAACTTGACATTTTTAGTAGCTCCTTTTGGATTGCTTGATCATTGCCGGCATAGATAAAATCAATATGTAGATCCAAATAGTGAGATTGTCAAAGAGTATGATTTGAGAGGGGCATGGGATTTATTGAGTTATTTACCCACAAACATCTAAAACACCACTGAAGCGCTCTACCCTTCTGCCCAGATAGATAACTAGAAAGTATTTTGGTTGTTGAAACGTGCGACTGCAAGGTTTTGAGGCATGGTGCAACTTTGAAAGAATATTTCAAATAAAACTGTGATTTTCGTTTTGTTTTGATTGTTTGTGATTTGTTGCAATTCTCTGACAATTGCAGAAACAACCTTGGATTTCGTACTACTACTACTTCTCATACATGCTAAATGTCTAATGTAATTGCATATATAGATATCTATATATAGATATCTGTATCTATATATATATATATATATCATGTCATGTCAATTATGCCTTTTTTCAGTAGTCTGAAACACAAAACACTGTTGGTTGAATAATGCTGTCATTGCTTTGCCGACATGAAATCCTTCACAAGAAAAGGGGAAATAAAAGCACAAAAGAGAACACAGCCCTGCTACCTTTTATCATATCTATCTTCACATCTATCCTCATGTCTATCTGTCTAACCGTGTGTCCAACCTTTTAGGGCCAAAATCCATTGAAATGTCTTAGTCCTGTCAGCTGTATATCGTAAAATGTTCAATTACAAAATGGCAAATAAAATCTATTTTAAAGATCAGTACGTGGTGATGTGTCTGTCCCTAAGGCAACTTCATCGTGCGGTTTACTTATTTAGTCTGATTCATTGTGTTCGTTCGCAATAGATGTGGAAACCATAGCAACAGAGTGAGAACATCAGTTTTGCATCAGGATTTACTGCAATAAAGTTGACCGTAACAGATTACTTTAAAATCACAGTAGGGGATAATTTTGAGGGATTACATTTATAGTTTCAAGTAACCTTCAAGGATTATAGCAATGGATTACTTTTAAGGATTACATTTATAGGATACTTCTAGGGATTACAGTAACAGATTACTGTCATATATTACATAAACTGATTATTTAAGGGATTACAGTAACATTACTTTTAAGGATTGTTTTTTGTGATTGTGATTTTGTGAGGGATTGTAGTAATTTTTAGAAAATATAATATGATTATTTGTAGGGGTTACAATAAACTTCATTCATTTGCATTTTATTTTAAATTTACTTTCAGAGATGATATTTAAATAGTACAGTAGCAGATTACTATTAGGGATTACTTTTAAGGACTACAGTTACAAATTACTTTTGTCGATTTGCAGTGTATGTCCAAACGGTTTTACCACATCAGGCTTTTTGGTTCCATAGGGTTCATCTGTCGTTCAAATTATTTTCCATATCATTGATATGAAAATGTCCACGAGTTGTGAAATTCATCGGTTCGGTTCCGATTTACTTCGGCAGATCAGATTCAGATCAGATCAGATTCATCTAATATAAATCGAAATAAAGAATACAATTAATATTTTATTTAAAACGTTTTTTATATCATATTTTTATTTTGTATTTGAAAACGTTTTTAAAAAGTGTTTTCAACAATTATGAATTAAATTAAAGCTGCAAGCAGCGATTAACCGGTGTCGAGGTTTAGGCAGACGAGGCAGACCAGTGAGACTTTTACAGATGTTATACAGTTGATGAGGTTGGAATAGCCTCAGCTTAATTGCGGTGATTAGCCTTCGATGTTTTATGAAAGTGTATCAAAGTCAGGGTTCAGCAGTTACGCTCGTTTAACGCTTTAAAATAGAATCATAACTGTCATAGCATTTAGACAGACACACACGATAGTGACAAGTGCATTGCATCAACATTGCAAACAGTTAGGTCAGTGCTTATGGACTTTACATTGTACTGTATAGTTTTTGGTTTAAATCAAGGAAGAAGCTTTACTTTGATCAAACACTGTTTAGAAAAGTGAGAGAAAGATTTTATATATTGTCATACAGTATGAAGATAATGATAGTAAGACAAACAAGTATTGTTTTTGGTTTAAATCAAAAAAAGTATTGTAAATTGTCATATAGTATGAAGATAATGAAGTGAGAGAAAAGTATTATATATTGTCTACAGTATGAAGACAATGATGGAGTGTTTGAATGGGTGGACTTTACATGGTACTGTATTGTTTTAGGTTTGATACAAGGAAGTATTATATATTGTCAGACAGTATGAAGATAATGATAGTAAATGGATTGTTTTTAATGTAATGACAGCTTCAGACACACACACACACACACTTTAGGTTTACTTTGATCAAACACTGTAATGGATTGTTTTTAATGTAATGACAGCTTCAGACACACACACACACACACACACACACACACACACACACACACACACACACACACACACACACACACACACACACACACTGTAGTGTTACAAGCTACGCCAGTTATGTTTCTATTTTTAATCATACGGACGGATCATCTCGTCCAATTATTATTTTTCTTCTTACATTTTTTCATTACATTATTCAATGACAATACAAAACGATGAGTCCGATTCATCACAATTGTGAAACCGATTAATTGAACAACATGAAACCGATGAGTCAGATTAATTTAGCAACTTGAAACTTCTACTTGAATTTAACAACAACAAAACGGATCATCTGATGAATTTAACAAAATTGTGGCTAACAAATGTTCTGAAATTTGCATGAAAGGTTTTCATGACTACAGTACTTCAATACCAGGTCAAGCCAGAAGAGGGCAGCATTGTTTAGAAAATAGAATGAGAAGATAAATTCCATAGTCGCGCAACTGAAAGAGGTTGATGAATTGTAAGCCAGCCTCCGATAGGTAATGAAGACATGTACACGGTGTCAGTAAACTCTTTAGTATTCCGATCATCAGTTACCACACAATACAACTCTCGTATTTTGGAAGACTGCAGCACAAGTTGTCTTTCAGTTCACGTTTTGACAGATAGATTCAGAAATGGACGGACGAACGGATATACAGACAGACAGACAGAGAGGGAGAGAGAGAGAGAGAGAGAGAGAGATGGAGAGATACAAGCATGCTTTATTTATCTGGCCAGCCAGTATTTGCATCTGTCCGTCTGCCTGTTTGTCTGTATGTCTCTCTATAAGTATGGAATGCAGTATAATCTCGAAGGCGTACACACAGACCTCATCAACTTCCTCGTTTATTTATTTTGAATGATCTTTTCTATTTTTTTCCTGCATTAAAAATGCAGAAATTTTTAACTAGTTTCACATAACTGGGAACAAAACACCGTTCCTCTGGAATCCCTTTATAAGGGCTGTAGGGTTAGGAGTTAAGGATAGTAGGCTAATAGGCTTAGTGTTAGTAATAGGGTTAGGAGTTAAGGATTGTCTAATAGGCTTAGTGTTAGTAATAGGGTTAGGAGTTAAGGATTGTCTAATAGGCTTAGTGTTAGTAAAAGGTTTAGGAGTTAAGGATTGTCTAATAGGCTTAGTGTTCGTAATAGGGTTAGGAGTTAAGGATTGTAGGCTAATAGGCTTAGTGTTCGTAATAGGGTTAGGAGTTAAGGATAGTAGGCTAATAGGCTTAGTGTTAGTAATAGGGTTAGGAGTTAAGGATAGTAGGCTAATAGGCTTAGTGTTCGTAATAGGGTTAGGAGTTAAGGATAGTGGGCTAATAGGCTTAGTGTTAGTAAAAGGTTTAGGAGTTAAGGATTGTCTAATAGGCTTAGTGTTAGTAATAGGGTTAGGAGTTAAGGATAGTAGGCTAATAGGCTTAGTGTTAGTAATAGGGTTAGGAGTTAAGGATTGTCTAATAGGCTTAGTGTTAGTAATAGGGTTAGGAGTTAAGGATAGTAGGCTAATAGGCTTAGTGTTAGTAATAGGGCTAGGAGTTAAGGATAGTAGGCTAATAGGCTTAGTGTTAGTAATAGGTTTATGAGTTAAGGATTGTCTAATAGGCTTAGTGTTAGTAATAGGTTTATGAGTCAAGGATAGTAGGCTAATAGGCTTAGTGTTAGTAATAGGGTTAGGAGTTAAGGATAGTGGGCTAATAGGCTTAGTGTTAGTAATAGGGTTAGGAGTTAAGGATAGTAGGCTAATAGGCTTAGTGTTAGTAATAGGGTTAGGAGTTAAGGATTGTCTAATAGGCTTAGTGTTAGTAATAGGTTTATGAGTCAAGGATAGTAGGCTAATAGGCTTAGTGTTAGTAATAGGGTTAGGAGTTAAGGATAGTAGGCTAATAAGCTTAGTGTTAGTAATAGTGTTTGGGTTCGATTTAGGGTTAGGATCTGGTTTCAAGGTTAGGGTTTGGTTTCAGGGTTAGGGTTAGTAGGTTAGGGTGAGTAGGAGGGTAAGGGTTAGTAATAGGGTAAGTAATAGGGTTAGGGTTAGTAATAGGGCTAGGGTTAGTCTTAGGTTAGTGTTGTTAAAAGGGTTAGGGTTAGCAGGGTTAGGATTAATGAACTATATAGATTAAATGTTTGATGAAGCTGACGATCATGGTGAGTCTATAGTATATTGTATAGTAGTAATGTTTTCTAATTCTGTATGTACCTGATATTTCCTCAATTGAAGAAGTTATTATATATTTACACTAAAGCAGATGTGGCTGCCCATAATAACACCTGGCCCATGTTGGACACCTCATCCAAAATTGTCTGGAGCCGTATCTTAAATGTGAACTTTCAGAAACGGTTCACATAATATAATATAACGTAACATAATCGATCTAATCTAGAACTATTCCGGTATAAGAAGTAAGGATGTGTTGCTCTTTCATGATTCCTAGCCTCTATGTTCTCAGGCTATCCCTCAGGCAGGGGTATTAGATTGCTAAAGCAGAAATCGTTCCATGTCCGGGACTGCCAGATTGTACAGCATCGCCTCTCCGTTATCATATGCAATCTAAACCACTGCAATTATGTGTTCAACATTTTATGTCAGCGGCTCGCGGGATTTGTTTTATTTTATTTTTTTAGCGCGGCCAATTAACATGCAAACGAGGTAGCGCCACGCGTGCACAGGTGGTTGCTCGCAGGTGTGGCGCGGGAAGTCTGGAGTCCAGTGACTGATCGGAGCCACGTTAACGATATTACTTCTCACAAGCTCATATCTCAATGGCTTCTGTGAGAAAGATTTGCATATGCTCCACACGTATTGGCTAGCCTATTCCAAGCCCGGTAATATTTCACATAATGTGTGATGCTGGGACAGGTGCGCATGTGTGTGTGTGTGTGTGTGTGTGTGTGTGTGTGTGTGTTAAACCTAGGAATATGTGGGTTTTTTTTAATGGCGAGCACTTTAGACAGGGTAGTGTAACCTTGGTGTGGGGGACTAGCTGTGGGCTGGTTTTTATTTTCATGATTGGAGTGTTGCACTTCTGACACGAAACTGTTGACAGAAAGCAATTTTTGCAGTGAGTACGTGTGATTGTGTGTGTGTATGTGTTTGTGTGTGTGTGTGTGTGTGGGGGGGGGGGGGGTGTGAGAGACCATTGTTCCATTCCATGGGAGAGGTGACCCCAGAGCTGGCATGCATCATCCTCCCACCCCCCCCCCCCCCCCCCCCCCCCCCCCCACCTGCGAAGATAGACTCCATTTTGTTTCAGATGAAAACGTTTTGTGATTTACGATCGCCAAATGGTTTGCCCAATGGTTCATCCGTAGTATAAAACAAAAATAACCTTAGCATAGGGTTACAATAACATGAATATAATACAAAGACATTAGTTCCTGTAGCCTGTCCCTTAAATTTTTATCGGTTACCATAGTATATAAAAGTAATACCTTAAAGTTATCTGTTACTGCAATACTTAAAAGTAATCCATAAAAGGAATATTTTGTCATAAATGTAACACACAAACGGAATCCGGTACTGTAATAGCTTAATGTAATCTACTTGGATACTTTGGGCATTACAGGTGTCTGTCTTGTTGCTGTAAATACTGATTCAATTAACTATAAACACCTTGCTAAGGGCCTGCTCGATAGATGCAGTTCTGATATAACTGTATTACTATTCACAAAGTACTGAAACATTGGCCCTTAGGTTAAGGGCCCTTTGCTTGTGGCCGTTGACCCCGTTTGACCCTGTGGATATCAATAAGGTACCAGGTTGAATCACAATCACACTTTGGGTCTACAGCGGGTCTAGAATAATCCATAACAACATAACAATGTTGGGATAATTCCAACTGTCAGCCAGCCGCATGGCTGACATCTGTTCTGGGTCAAAATAGTATTATTCAGGAGTGGAAGTGCCCATGGCATGAACTAGACCTATTTATTACAATTGGTCATGCCCTTTGCCATGAGCAAAACTGTGCAATATTTATCTGTCACGCACATACTTGTGCACCGGAGCTCGCAAACAGCCGGAGGGTCAGCAGTGTCATGTTGAATGTTTCAGTCTGTAAGGCTGCTATGCCATTGTTTGTATTTTTTATGGAATCATTGCCGTATTAAATATTGATTAAGCAGTTCTCTGATCTCTGTACAGGTTATGTATTACGTATTCTAACCTTTGCATTAGCCAATATGTTGTGGATTCCATTGATGAACACAAGTGAGCATATATGTGCATATAGGCCAAGATATCGTTCTATATAGGCCCAGAATAACATTTGCAATACTGGGCATAGTAACATGAATGTTCGTTAGTTACCAGTTTTGAACGCATCCTTATTGGTCGAATCCAAATGCGCCCTCAACACTGCGTAAAGCTGGTCACTTAACAACACCGACGCACCCAAGGGTGACCTGACATCTCGTCGCACATTGTCAAGAAACAACGTCTCCAAGGACAAAAAAAAACAACAACACTGTCTCTCCGCGTTTCATTTTCCTTGCCGGTCGGTGCGATCGATATACACGACTAACGAGCCGGCTGTATCACCAGGCCGACGTGATGAAGAGGAGGAATCAAGTGCTTCAATACAGAGCCTTGAAACCACACACCAGGGTGGATTGGTGCAATTAACTTTCATGATTTCAACGATGACCGTTGAATAACAATAGAAGGTCCTTTTTTTTTACTGTTATACTCCTGTACCCACATTTCACGCCTGGGATAAATACCGTCATCGTATCTTACGACGTGAGGTATGCATGTATGCGTACGAAGGACCAGACACATGAATGGATTAATAAACAAAGAAATGAATCCATGAATGCAAGTTTTACACAATTTAAACCTGCACTATTTAACTTTTCGGCAGCTATTTACTCTTTAAAAAAAATAATCTCTGAACTAGAAAGTTTCTCAAGAATAAATTCTGCGTCAATCCATCCATGAAATTGTGGTGTATAAATCGTTCTGGTCCACTTTTGGCAAGACACTAACTGTCTGACAATGATGAAGCTATAACTGTAGCTACAACTCAAGCTGTTACAGGTTGCTGATGGGAAACATAGAGCAGGTTTGACCAAGGCGATTGAAAAAGTTAAATATATATATATATATATTGCAAAAGCAATAAATGACAAATGTTGCATTCCGACAATCTGTCCACAAACGGCAATAATAAAGATGTGTACAATAAAGTTAAAACACAAGGGATTTCTGTGAAGTGTTAAAATCCTATCAACTGCCTCTCGCATCTGTTTTGGCAGCTGTTTCTGTTGTTGTAGCCCTGGTATTATAAAAAAGAAAATGTTAATTGTATTTTTCGGATTGATGACAATTTATGGCTATGTTCTAATTATATCTTACAATAAAAAAAATCAATCAATCAAAATTACCTGGCAAAATCTCACAGAACGCAGGTGAGTTTCAACCACACAATGTTGTTGGTGTGGTTGACGAAAAGCCTGACCACGCCCCTTTTGGTGTAGTTGACAACAGGAGGTGGGGGAGGAGGAGGGGGAGGAGGAGGAGGGGGAAAACAGGCCGTTCATCACCTTAATGGAAGAGTATCGATTGCGGACCAGAGCCACCTCGCCCGTCTGCAATAGTAATGGAGTTCAGAGGAAATCGCAAATGAATAGCAGTGAGGAATAACGCGAGTGGGGCGAGGGGGTGAGGGGGTAAGGAGGCATGGGGGGGGGATTGAGGAGAGAGGGTGAGGAGGGGGTGAGGGTGGGTGGGGTGCTCTGCTGCTCGTCAACTCTTATGCTATCTTGTGCGATGATTGTGGGTGTGATTGCGTTGGTGTGTATGTGTGTGTGTGTGTGTGTGTGTGTGTGTGTGTGTTTGTGAGGTTGCATGCGTGCATGTACGAGTGATTGCGTCCGTGTGTGTGTATGTGTGTGTGTGTGTGTGTGTGTGTGTGTGTGTGTGATTGCTGGGATATGTGTGTGTGCGTGTGTGCATGTGTGTGCGTTTGTGTGTGTTTCTCTGATGTCTCCTGATATTTACGGCTATTTCCGGATCATCATGTTGCGTGCGTGCATGTGTGTGTGTGTGTGTGTGTGTGTGTGTGTGCGCGCTTGTGTGTATGGCCGGGGAAGTCCCTGGTCGTCCATAGCTCTTTGCTGGCGTTCAGAGAGACGTCGACTTGGTATTTGTGCAGTGATGGCTCTCTCTCCAGAGCTGCTCCTCTATATAATCCACCACCGCAGCCCTGAATAACAGACAGCTGTCACACCGAGATGGCTAAGGCAGCAGGAGCATGCGATAACAACGCTTGGCTCACTCTCTGGGTGTGTGTGTGTGTGTGTGTATGGATGTGTGCATGTGTGCTTGTGTCTGTGTGTGACTGTGTGCGTGTCACAGCCTTGTCCCACTTTGTGTGTGTGAGATTCTTGTGTGTGTGTGTGTGTTTGCATGTGTTTGTGTGTGTGCGTTTGCATGTGTGTGTGTGTGTGTGTGTGTGTGTGTGTGTGCATGGCTGTCTGCATCTGTCTGTCTGTTTGTGTATGACAGCCGTGTGTGTGTGTACGTGTGATGTTTGTGTGTGTGTGTGTGTGTGTGACTGTTTCCATCCATCCGTTAGTCTGTGTGTATAACAGCCCTGTCCCACTTTCTGTGTGAGTGAGTGAGCGAGATTTTTGTGTATGTGTGTGTGTGTGTGCGTGTGTGTGCCTGTCTACATCCATCTATGTGTGCTGCATGACAGCCTCATGCGCTCAGTGTGTGTGTGTATGTGTGGCTGTCTACATCTGTCTGTCTGTTTGTGTATGATATCCGTGTGTGTGTGTGTGTGTGTGTGTGTGTGTGTGTGTGTGTGTGTGTGTGTGTGTGTGTGCGTATACATGTTCATGCCTCCATCTGTGTTTGTGTGTGCATCAATACATGGGTATATTGTGCATACACACATAAACATATAATACGCGCGTGCGTGCGTGCGTGCGTGCGTGCGTGCGTGTGTGTGTGTGTGTGTGTGTGTTCATCCTCGCGACGGTATACAGGGGCTCACTAATAACATAACACTCTCTGATCGCCCCCGTCCCACAATCCCCCTTGGTGATTAGCGCTACAAACAAGCCCCCGTCGCTGCAGGCTAGGTTAGCCTGCCGCCGCCTCCTCCGGCCGCATGCTACAAACAAGCCCATCGTAGCGCTGCATTTCCATGGGATTAAATAGCGTGTAGCAACGCGTGTGCTTCAAAACACGACGGTTTATCGCTAATGGTGTCTTCTAGTTAGACCCTCACCCCCCACCGCACCTGTATATCATTACCAGAAGATAAGTTGTTTGAGTAATTGCCCCACGTCTCCATGTTATTGCATCTATATGGAAATTGGGCCTCTTTTTATATTTTTCACTTTTCATTCGACATTTAAAAGGGAAATTAGCGTCTCTAAAAAAGAACAACACAGTACTTTGCTGTCTGCTCCGCCCCCCCCCCCCCCCCCCGTGTGAGACATCGCCACGGGTGTCTATCTGAAAGAGTTGCATCAATCATGCACACAAATATGACTCATTAGTCACCATTACACACATTTTTCTAGACACATTTGTTTTTATGGTGTGGTATACCAACGCATAGGCTTCATGCCTGTATGTCTACAGTGTGTAGACACTGTGTGTAGTTCCCCGTGAAAGTGAAAGTCCGTACAGCTCTATGACAGTTATTTATGTTGTAACTGCAGCTTTCGGCCTGCATATGTTGACGACTGCACGTTGAGAATACAGGCAACGGGGCCTGATGGTCTTTAAGGGTGTTGAACTACCAACCTAAATGTTCTGGGTTCGAACCCCATTGCCTGCGGTCTCCCTGAGCAGGATGATCTGCCAACCCAACCTGACCACCGAGGAGATGTATCTAAAACATCTAACTGTGAGTTCCTTAGGATTACATAATCGGCTAAATGACTCAAAAGTATGCAGTAACACAGTTCCAGCACACCCACATACTCACTCCTTCCACTTCAGGCTCCTTTCTGGGGGTTCTGCTACCCAAACAGGCCGGGCTAGAGGACATCCGTAAAGCTAAGAGACACTCTGTATTTGGCGATAAACAATTGACCCCCTCTTCGTTACTATGGCTGCATGCAACTGTCGACACGCAGCAGAATTCGTTTTTATGAAAATGTAGCTCAAAGAAAGTATTGACTTTTTAAACAGTTTTACATCAGACAATCGGCTCAGGAGTATATCTTTTGATGCGAAGGTGAGTAAAACAAAGTCGTAATATTTTTATTTTAATCATTGTGTTTTTATGTGTGGGGGGGGATGTGTCAGTGTTGAAGTGGGCAGCATTGTTCAAAATAAGTTTTAGTCCAGCTGGCTGAGACCAAAGAAGTCATTTGACAACAAATATGTTTTATACTAAACAGGGTTTTGGTTTGGGCACTGTTCGTTCTTTTACTTAAAGCTACAGTAGGTAAATTCTTTTAGAAGCACTTTATATATTATATTTGTTGAAATTCTCTTCACACCCCGACAGCAATCAATAAATCAAATGCTCCGATATGAAAAATAAATAAATACAATATCCGTGACAACCTGTGAGATCTGTAATAAGCCTGTCCAATCATTTCATTTGGCCCGAATGAAATGATTGGATGGCTTATCTGTCTGTCTACCTACCTACCTGGCTACCTGCCCATGCACTCATCGCACGCTCTGCCCCTGCAATCACTGCACATGACCAGAGTCTTCCACAATGCTACGCAGACCCATTGCTAAAGCTAGCGAGGTAATCACATGTTTTGTGGTGACTGGCTTTGGAGGGAGGCCTGAAGGCAGGTGTGGGAATACATTCAGTTGGATACTTTCAAAAATCTAGCTTACTCTGGCTGGTTTTTCCAAAATTGCCTACCATAGCTTTAAGACCAATGGGGTTTCCATTTGGGGTTTCCATGGAGACGGGGAAATCAGATCAAAAATAAATCATGCCTGCCTGGCTTTTTGTCTAATCACACACAATGTTTACATTGTCGTCTGCCGCAGATATTTCGGCAAGTTAACACATCTTGGAGGTGTAAGAAGTGCTGAAAAATAAGTCTGTGCTGCTTCTCACCGATAAGTACACTGTTTCCAGTAACTGGGACAACCCGGTGTGGTTAATGCTGTTCATTCCACAGTTGCCAACAGTGATTAGATATGAGTTTGGTAGATCTATATAACGTTAATGGCTTTTTATCTAAATCAGAAAATTTAATATTCCTCCGTGGCGCTTTGAGCATGATATCTTCTGCGTTGTCAAGGAAACATCTGGTCGATAGTTGTGTTTTTACATTGTTGTTGGATTTGCAGTGCATTGATTTGCCACCGTTGACAGGCAGAGGTGAAAGAAAGCACACACCCGTGGAACGTTATTGACCAATCAGGATCAAGAATTCAACGGTTCTGTGGTACGATATAGTAAACGATATTCTGAGTCTGGAGCAGAAGGCAGTAGGATGCAGCCACAACCTTACACATTACATTATAACTAACTGATCTGGGTCAGAGTGACAGCGTGACGGAAAGGTATGTACGGAGGGAGAGGGGGAAAATGTATTTTTTTACAGACACCGCAAGGCATCGAAATACATAAGGAGGCTGCGTCTATACCCCCCATCCCTCGGGGACAATGCCAGTCAACCGCTCAGCGTTGAGCTCACCTCTCTCTGCTGTTATAATTGAATGCCATGCAGCCGGGCGTCGTGCAACATTTCCACCCAACGATTGCAGTGCAAACCGTCCTTCAACTCCCTGAACACGGCACACAGACCAATCACCTGCACCTTGTCCTTTTAAGACCTTCCTGTGGCCTGTGAGTGTGTGGGGGAGTGTGCTTGTGCATGTTTTTACAGCGAGGAGGTGTGGATGTGAGCTTGTGTGTGTGTGTGTGTGTGTGTGTGTGTGTGTGTGTGTGTGTGTGTGTGCGTTTGAGTGTGAGTGTGAGTGAACGCAAGCATGTTTGTACGTGTGTGTGTTTCTTTGAGTGTGTGTGTGCGTGTGTTTCTTTGAGTGTTTGTGTGTGTGTGTGTGTGTGTGTGTTTCTTTGAGTGTTTGTGTGTGTGTGTGTGTGTGTGTGTGTGTGTGTGTGTGTGTGTGTGTGTGTGTGTGTGTGTGTGTGTGTGTGTGTGTGCATGGGGATGGGTTTGTTTGCATGCGTCTGACTATGATTGTGTGCGTGTATGTCTCCGGATTGTGTGTTTCTTCGAGATTTGTGTGTTTCTATGTGATAGCTTGATTGTATGTGTCAGAGTGTGTGTGAGCATGATTGTACATAATGGAGTGAGCGAGTGCGTACATGCATGGGCGAGTGGGAGTGTGTGCGTGCATGTGTGTGTGTGTGTGTGATACAGAGCAAGCAAGCCTCCTCCTCTACCCCAGCAGCAGTTTGTGTGTGTGTATGCGTGTGTGTGTGTGTGTGTATATATGTGTGTGTGTGTGTGCATGTGTATATGTGTGTATATGTGTATGTGTGTGTATATTTGTATATGTGCGTGTATGTGTGTGTGTGTGCGTGTGTGTGTGTGTGTATATTTGTATGTGTGTGTGCGTGTGTGTGTGTGTGTGTGTGTGTGTGTGTGTGTGTGTGTGTGTGTGTGTGTGCGCGTGTGTGTGTGTGTGTGTGTGGCATAGCTCCACAGACGTTGAGTCTGATGTTAATTATTGTGATGTGGGTCGACAAGAGGCCGCCGCAGCAGCCGAGGGGGAAACCACTAGATCATTAGCTGTACACACACACACACACACACACACACACACACACACACACAAACACCAAACACAGACACACACAGCATACACTCATACAGCATAAACAAATACAAACACAGACACACACAGCATACACTCATACAGCATAAACAAATACAAACACGCACACACACAAATAATTAGACAATAACTTATGTAGGCCTACCTATTCATGAACACATATTCTGCACACACATACTCTGGAAAACACACACACAAACACAAACACACATACACACACACACACACACACACACACACACAGAGACACTCACAGACACTCAACAGCACAAACTGACAAACAAACGATATCGTTTGAAACGGTTGCTTAATGTGGGTCAGCCTGGATTTAACTGCAGCGCAAAGGGACATCAACTCATTATTCTGCGCTTGCTCGCTCGCGCTCGCGCACGCTTTAGCAGCACACTCGTGCACCAGCGCGCTTCGAAATATCGCGTCTGTTCCAAAACACGGCATGAAGTGGAACCGTCCTGGCCCCAGGGGATCAACATAAACCTCGGTTCAATCTTATCACAAAACATAAGCGCCAAATCCGCCATTATGTCCCCAGCCGGGGAAAACAAACCGACGCCAGTGCCCGGAGATGTAGTTTTTTTTTTTTTGTGCATTTCCTAACAAATGCTCAGAAGTCAAAGGGATTACTTTTGCAGAAGAAGCAAAAATTGATCAAGGTTGTGTGAAAGGCTTACTCGAAATGCACTCTGTTATCCCCAAATGTATGCAAACACTTTTTGTTTTTGTTTTGTTTGTCTTCTTCTTTTGTGTGCGTTGTTTATTTTCAATCGTGTTTCATTCGTTGCCAAAACGGCAACATAATTCTAAAAGCCTGCAAGTCGTTGGAAAGCCCGCACGGCCATCAATCAAAAGACCAGGTTCTGCCTTTCAGCGAAGGAGGCGTATTGACGCCGCTCTCCGTGGTGCTGAAACGGCCGATTTCATGGACGCTCATCGGTACAAAGCAACGGCAATATTTATCCCGCTGTAGTTTCGCAGCTGTCAAGTGCAAAGTCGTGGTTTTAAATCATGTTTACAAAGTGAGCATCAATGCGATCTATGTGTCCACCGCTTCACACATACACACACACACACACACACACACACACACACACACACACACACACACACACACACACACACACACACCCCTCTGGTGTGCGCGCGCGAGTGTGATTGAGCGCGTGCCCGGTGTTTGAGAGAGAGAGAGAGAGAGAGAGAGAGAGAGAGAGAGAGAGAGAGAGAGAGAGAGAGAGAGAGAGAGAGAGAGAGAGAGAGAGAGAGAGAGAGAGAGAGAGGAGGTAACAGAAGGAGAGATGGATTGGAAGTCAGCGTAGTTGGTGGAGTGGATCAGACGCCGTCCGACGTTGAGTGGGAAACATACAACAAGGAAAACATTCATCTGACGAGGAGGGGAGACACAGAGTGAGACAGAGACAGAGACAGAGACACAGAGAGAGAGAGAGAGAGAGAGAGAGAGAGAGAGAGAGAGAGAGAGAGAGAGAGAGAGGGGGGGGGACAGAAAGGGAGACACACAGAGAGAAAGAGAATCATTCCATAAATCCTCACCGACATATGCTCCCTGTTTCAACGGGTTTGGCTGTCATCGCGCTGCGATGGACGGGACGACTTGATCCGTCCGGAGCAAGTGAACCTTTAAGAAGAAGGCGGCGAAAATGATTCTTCAACTTCTTCTCTTTTTTTTTGTTGTTGTGGTTGTTAAGTGACTGAAAGTGAGATTTATCATTTTTGGTTGACAACTGCTCCGCACGACCAGTGAGGACGTCGTCGAAAAGCAAGCGTGTCTACACGGAGGCGAACGGTACGTTATTACAGTTCTGTTGGAAACCGGAGTAAACATCACAAGTGCAATAGACATGTAAACCCTGCAATTGTTATTTCATTCAGATAGTCAAAATGTCCCCAGAGCTCCGAAGTGGATGAGCGCATTGCATGCAGAAGACACCTGACGAGTGACTCACAACCAAGAGTTGCCATGTCGCTTTTCGGATGTTATCGCCTTAATGACCCCGTTCAGGGAAGAATTAAATCGCGAATTCCCGTCGTGAATTGTGGAGGCGGGCGACGGTTGGATGGGATAAACGAGTGCATAGTCGTTGAGCTTCCGCGTGCTCTCATCGCTAATGAGATCGCCGCTGCCGGTGTTTCTTTCCGTTTCACTTAATTGGTATTCTGCTGCGTCCCGGGCGCGACCGAGAATACGCAGCAGGACCCGATATAGACTCTCGTTTGTTTAACTCGTGCGGATTTGTGCTATCCGTCTTGTGTGGACAGATGCCCACTGACAACTTCAGTATCTAGCCTACTCTGTGAGTGTGTGTGTGTGTGTGTGTGTGTGTGTGTGTGTGTGTGTGTGTGTGTGTGTGTGTGTGTGTGTGTGTGTGTGTGTTGGTCTCTCTCTCTCATTCTCTCTCTCTCTCTCTCTGTCTCGTTATCTCCCTCTATGTGTGTGTGTGTGTGTGTGTGTGTGTGTGTGTGTGTGTGTTGGTCTCTCTCTCTCACTGTGTCTTTAACTCAGTCTCTTTATCTCCCTGTGTGTGTGTGTGTGTGTGTGTGTGTGTGTGTGTGTGTGTGTGTGTGTGTGTGTGTGTGTGTGTGTGTGTTGGTCTCTCTCTCTCTCTCACTGTCTCTTTAACTCAGTCTCTTTATCTCCCTCTGTGTGTGTATCAGTGTGTGTGTGTGTGTTTGTGTGTCAGTGTGTGTGTGGGGGTCTCTCTCTCACTCCTAATGTGGCTGTCCCCTTGACATAGACAAAGGGCTATAGCTCAAGCTGCCTTAACAAACACAAAATTAAAGACAAACCCACAAGGTGCCTAAAACCTTTTTGTTGAATCGACTATCACTCTTTAAAATACGGTCCTTTGTGATTTCTTTACCAGATTGCCAAGTTGTGCCTTCAGCAGTGTCAGTGGAATGGAAGTGATTGTGGACTGTGTTGCGTTCACACTGTAATTACAGTGTTCACTCATGCACATAACTACACGGAAATAAAACACAGATAATAAACCATCGATAGAGGACTACAACGATCATCACTCATCGTTCATTCAAAGTGCACGCGATATTCTGTCCCGGCACAATACACAACACATAGACAACACGTAGGCCTACACAATACACAGAAAACACACAACACATAGACAACATGTAACCCTACACAAGTAGGCCTACACAATACACAACACATAGACAACATGTAGCCCTACACAATACACAATACAGAGACAACACGTAGGCCTACATAATACACAACACAGAGACAACACGTAGGCCTACACATTACGCAACACATAGAAAACACACAACACATAGACAACATGTAGGCCTACACAATACACAACATACACAGCATACAAACTACAAACAGCATCAAACATCCACACAGCATGTAGGCCTACACAATACACAACATGTACACAGTAAAAAACGTACACACACACACACACACACACAACACACAACATATGGGCTACACATGGCTCCGTTCCATACCTTCTGATTCAGGTGGTAAAGTCTAGTCTAGTGAATGTGCATCGACCCTGCTGCTGGTGCTGGCGGCAGACACACGAACAAACCCCCACCTCATGTTGAAACGACCGCCACAGGAAGTGACTTTCCCCCCTCCACTGACGGCCCGTGAAACGGGGCCACACCTGTGTACAACTCCCCGGTCTTTGTGGCGGCCCTTGTTCCCGCTCGTGAACGTTCGGCAGTGCAACGGCCGTTGACAAAGAGACGACGTATTCTACATTTTCAAAAAGGTCAACGGCCTCGCCGCACCGTCAATGAAGACGGACGACAGGCCCAAACGAGCTAAGCGCGGGACTCGGCTCGCCCGCCGTTCTGAACACATAAGGGCGTTGCATCGAAATCCGCCGGCGCTACTGTTGCCGGCCGAGACTTTGAGGAGAGAAAGAGAAGGAGACAGAGAGGTGCCACCGCAGGGATGATTGATGGCTGCTCTGTGACGGGCGATGACACGGCAATGGCGCGATCACTCTTGCCACACCGCTAAGTTTGTCAACAGGAAAAGACAATGGCGGCCTTGAAGAATTTGCCTTCTTACAGCTGTCGCCGGACATCAATCTTCACCTAACTGTCCTTCACACGACGTGAAGTAGCGTTCAATAGCCTCATGTCTGTCCTTCAGGCATCACATACAGTTGAGCAGCACTAGACTTAAGTCTGTCTTTCAGACATCAAATACAGTTGAACAGCACTAGACTTAAGTCTGTCCTTCAGGCATCACATACAGTTGAGCAGCACTAGACTTAAGTCTGTCTTTCAGACACCACATACAGTTGAACAGCACTAGACTTAAGTCTGTCTTTCAGACACCACATACAGTTGAACAGCACTAGACTTAAGTCTGTCCATCAGACTTCAGACACAGTTGAACAGCACTAGACTGAAGTCTGTCCTTCAAATATCAGATACAGTTCAACTGGAGTAGACTGAAGTCTGTCCCTCAAAAATGTCTAATATGGTTGAAAAGGACTAGGCCGTGTCTATCCTTTAGACAGATCAGATACAGTTTAGCCATATACTTCTCTCTGGTTTCCATGCAACATGAAATAATGTTTCTAAACAGCTTGTAAAATTGTATAAGACTTTCAGCCTTTCAGAAAACATGAACTATTTTTAAAGGCGACTAGACTCAAGTCTGTCAGTCACATGCCTACCTGATTCTTTTTCACCATTTTCAAACCTTAAAAACATAACACACAAACAGATCTTGGCTTCAGTGTGAGCTCCAAAAAATGAAACACAGTTTAACAGGACTAAAGGCTAACAAGTTGTCATGTAATCTATACACAACATATCCAAGGAACCGTATGACAACATAAGATAAGACAGGAGACACAATACAGTCGTGTCCTATTCTACAAGATGTGTGTGTGTGTGTGTGTGTGTGTGTGGCAAATTCTGCAGTGT
>JACYXH010000288.1:125000-182500 GCA_026745465.1 Lota lota | reverse complement strand
TATTCATAAAACACACACACACTACCCCACCACCTATTCATAAAACACACACACTACCCCACCACCTATTCATAACACACACACACACACACACACACACTACCCCACCACTTATTCATAACACACACACACACAAATAAATAAATACACACACATAAAAACAGACAAACACACACTACCCCACCACCTATTCATAACACACACACACACACACACACACATATACACAAATACATTCACACACATACTAACCCCTTGTTGATAACACACACAGACACACACAAATACATACACAGACACAAATAGACACACAAACACAAGCATACATAAATACAGACACACACACACACTTTGCTGTGACAGTGTGTGTGTGTGGAGTTGCACGCCGCATGCGCTGCAGCGATGTGCTGCGATGTGCAGAGACAGTCTACCAGGACAACAAATTGAAGGACGGCGGTCAGGAGCCCAAACACAAAACAAACAAACCGTTTCTCCCTTGATTCTGCAGCTCCACACCCTTCCCCCTTCCTCCCCCTCCTCCCTCTCCCTCCTCCTCCTCCTCCTCCTCCCCCCTCCCCCCCTCCCTCCCAGCTGATCTGCATTCTAATCCAACACTCTGTTGGCAGGTAGCTTTTATGATGTTCTGATATTCTATGTCCCATTTCATCATTGTAGAGCAGACGCATCATACTGTCCACGATACTTGTTACTTTCTCCTTTTCCGAGGTAACTCAGTAGCCTGCTTCGCAATGCCTTTTTCTATCGTAAGTCACTTTGGATAAAAGTGTGCTGACGAGGAAATAACTCAAAGAAAGTACATACATTGTTTGTATTTCTTTTTAAGCGCAAATTAGGTTTTTACAATACAATTTGGTGTCAGGTAATGTCAAACATAAATACTGACACCCATGAAAAACGTGAAAAATGAAAACGCTAAGCCGAAACATCTATTGACGCGAAAGCTTTGTTCAGGCAGGAACGGATGACTTGCCAATCGTTTTCATTTTCCAGCTTTTTGATTGGCTGCCGTGAGCTCACGCCTCAGCATTAGCATAATAACAGCTTAAGCCCTTGCAATCCTTTTAAAACAAGCACACACAGTGAGGGTTGACAGTGATTTCAAGAGTGACCTCCTTTTCTAATACCAATCTAAACAAACGCTTACATGAACCAATCACACACACACGAGAGAGAGACAGAGAGAGCGAGACAGAGAGAGAGAGAGAGAGAGGCTTAGCTAAGGAGCAGCTGATTGTGCAGATTATGTATCATGAATTTCACAGAGGATAACGACAATGACCCAAAATTGCAGTAAAAGTTTGCTTCCCACTTCATCATAATCATCTTCGCCACCATTTAAATTGTCACCATCATTATCATCAGTGCCATCCTAACCACCACGTTCACTACCTCCTTACCTCCACCACTAACAACACCTACACTACCATCTTCATCACAATCGCCAACAACTTGACCCTCACCACCACCATCCTCAGCGCCACCACCATCACCACATTCAATACCATCTTCATCCCCACCACTCCCGAATCCACCTCCCCCACCACATTCAGTACCATCTGCATCGCCACCAACTCCACCATCATCATCACCCATCTTTCACACCTCCGACTTCATCATCCTCCTCCTCACTACATACAATACAGAGAGACCAGAGTCCCATGTGAAACGGTGCAACACCCCATACAGTAGCGAGTCCCGGCGATGTGTCAGGCAATCAGCGTGACAAAGGGGCCTCTTCATTCCAAATGTCAAGCCGTTTTATCGGACTTTTAATAGTTTTAATCACGCAGCACACAGTGTCTCCCCTGGTAATCACCTCTAGCTAAAGGGTAAAAGGTCGCTGTCCTATCCCGTAGGTCTCGCCGCACGCGTCCAGGCCTTGGCTCCGATCATTCTTTTTAATGTGGGGCGCGGCAGTCACAAAACAACATTTAAATGTGACGGGGGAAACGCAGAGGCCGTTTTTTTTGGCAGCATCTCACTTGGATGGGTCTCTCTCTCTCTCTCTCTCTCTCTCTCTCTCTCTCTCTCTCTCTCTCTCTCTCTCTCTCTCTCTCTCTCTCTCTCTCTCTCTCTCTCTCTCTCTCTCTCTCTCTCTCTCTCTCTCTCTCTCTCTCTCTCTCTCTCTCTCTCTCTCTCTCTCTCTCTCTCTCTCTCCCCCCCCTCCCCCCCACCGGCTGAGCCGCCATGGCTATACTGGCCTGGAGGCAGATAGAGGTGTCCTGCCCACTAATTTACTGCCTGGTACTTCTCCAGCGGATCCAAAGGCGATTTAAAAAGTAATCTGCAATTCTGAAACGTTATAATTGAGGCCCAAAGACAAAGTGGGGCATGGATCCAAAGTCTTCTTCTCTTTCCTTCCCTCCTTCCCCGTCATCCTCTGCCCTTCATTCTGGTCCTTTCTCTCAACAACAAAGAGAGTTCATGCTTTTTCCTGCACGAAATGTAGTGGAGCACGTCCTCTGATTTCCATCACAATGAGGATCCACGGTTTTCCCTTGGGAAATGACTTTCCTTCCTGTGCTTCTTTTTCGTCCGTAACTTCGTTCCATCCTTGGGTCCTTTTTCTCCCACAGCAAAGCGCTTCTTCCTTCACTTCCGGTTGAAGTGGCTTTTCTTTTTGTCTTGTTTTCCCTGACTGAGGGTAACCGAGCTGCTTATGCAGGCCACATTGTGTTCCTCCAAAACAATTATCCCAATCAATGTCCTCCGCATTAAAAAAAACACGTTTCAAATCATTTCTCATTCCCGCTGTTCATTTCATGCTGTAGCCCTCCACAAAAAGAGATTCAAAATAACCCCCTGATCCGTGTTCTGGAAATATAATGAATCCGTACGACCTTCTGAAATGTGTTCCTGTAATTGCAAATAGTAACACATTAACGCACGTATCGATCATGTAAGGTGTGGCTGGAATTTGATTATGAAGAGGCGGAAGAACACTCATGTTTTCTAACAGAAAACATCGCCGGTCAGAGGTCGACAGTCGGAACGTTGCGACGCTGTCGAGCATCGACCGTACCGGAATGGATCGATCCGGTTTGCGCGTCTCGCTGCACGCCGTGACGGAAAACCAAAGCCAAACGCGGTGCCGAAAATTCAGTAGAGTCCCGAGGAAACCGAAGAAGCCCATTAAATCTGAAAGACAGTGAGAACCAGGCCTTCGAATGGCGTTTCATCCCCGTCTCCCAATCCCCCCCCCCCACCACCCCCCACCCCCCACCCCGCAGTCCGTCGCGGTCCGCTACATCTCCTATTACGTCATCGTCCGAGGGGGAACGGCAAAAGGCTTACTGTCGCACTTTGTAAGACAGACCGGCTTAGTGGACTCATCCCGACACCCGCCGTGGCGCGGGACAGTAAACACCCCCCCGGGGCCCGGTGACATAATTAGGTGCACGGGTGACTGGGTGGGTGGTGTCCGCAGCGGCGCCATATCAAAGGAAAAGATTGTGGGGTGGTGCGGGGAACATTGGGGGCTTTCTCCTCTTGAGATTAGTGCTGGATTGTACTCTGGTCCCCAAGGGGAGCTGATTAGGGGTCAGGAGTTGAGGAGTCCTTTCTTCCTCAGCCTGTGTGGCAGCCTGTCTCCTCTGTGTGTGTGTGTGTGTGTGTGTGTGTGTGTGTGTGTGTGTGTGTGTGTGTGTGTGTGTGTGTGTGTGTGTGTGTGTGTGTGTGTGTGAGAGAGATTCAGTCAGTGTGTGAGTGTATGTCAGCAAATGCCCTGTGGTGTGTTTGAGTGTGCATGCCTTCTTGTATGTGCGCGCACGCACGCCAGGTAGCATACAGATAGTAAGTGTGCGTATGTGTGTGTGTGTGTGTGTTTGTCTATGCACGTGTGAATGGGTATGACTGTGTGTGCTTGTGATCATGGGTATGCTATGAAATAAAGAGGAAGGGAGAAAGTGGGTGTGTTTGTGTGTATATATATATATATATATATATATATATATTTATTTATGTGTGTGCGTGTATTTGTGTGTACCAGAGAGCTTCAATGAATGAATGTGTGTGTGCATGTTTGCTATGAAATCGAGATGAAGAGGGAACGCGCACGCACACACACACACACGCACACGGCAGCACTAAAGTGGCAAAGAAAGCGCATGAGGTCCTTGAGGCAACCGGAACATCTTTTATAGCGTTTAGTAATTAATTAAGCCATAAAATGGAGCCCGTCGCGGTGCACCTTAAAAGCCCCACATCTGAACGGGGGGGGGGGGGGGGGCTGTGGAGACGAGCCTACCGCCGCCACCGCCGCCACCGCCGCCGCCACCATTCTCCTCACGCCATTCGCCGGGCGTCTGCGTACACGGCCCAGCCGCCCGCACCTGTCAGTCACCGCGGTGGATTAGGACATTCATCACGGAGCGCAGGGGCGGGCGGGGGGCGGGGGGTGGGGGGGGCACCCATCGGGAAGTGTTCCCTGCCTCGCCAGAGGCCAAATTGGATGGCTTCGCTTTGATGCGTGACGGCCTGTATTTCTCCCTCCCTCTCCCTCCCTCTCCCTCCCTCCCTCTCCCAGGTGCTGTCAGGCCTGTCTCGCTGAGGGCGTGACCGCCGCCCCCGCCTCCACCACCACCACCACCACCTCCACCACCACCACCTATTACCCCCATCACCGCCGCCGCCTCTGATCCAGGACCATGGTCCCCTGGGGGCCCGCCGGGACGGCCTTGACCCTGCTGACCCTGCTGGCGCTGCCCCCGGCCGGCCAGGCCTGCCCGTCCCGCTGCCGCTGCTACAGCCTCACGGTGGAGTGCGGCGCGCTGGGCCTGAAGGAAATCCCTCAGGGGGTCCCGTCCGGCACGCAGGTCAGCGGACCCCATCACCGCCGCGGCTTAATGAAACCCCCCCCCCCCACCACCACCATCACCACCATCACCACCACCACCACCACGATGTCTTAACCCCCCTCCCCACCCCACCACCACCACCACCACCACGATGTCTTAACCCCCCTCCCCACCACCCCACCACCACCACCACCACGATGTCTTAACCCCCATCCCCACCCCACCACCACCACCACCACCCCCACGATGTCTTACCCCCCCCCTCCCCACCCCACCACCACCACCACCACTACCACGATGTCTTAACCCCCCCTCCCCACCCCACCACCACCACCACCACCACCACCACCACGATGTCTTAACCCCCCCTCCCCACCCCACCCCACCCCACCACCACGATGTCTTAACAAACAGAGAGAGAGAGAGAGAGAGAGAGAGAGAGAGAGAGAGAGAGAGAGAGAGAGAGAGAGAGAGACAAACAGAGAGAGAGAGAGAGAGACAAACAGAGAGAGAGAGACAAACAGAGAGAGAGAGAGAGAGAGACAAACAGAGAGAGAGAGAGACACACACAGACACAGACAGAGGCAGAGGCAGAGACAGAGAGCCATCGAACATATATTTCTTCTTTTCTTTTTGCTCCCAGGGTTGGGCCCCCTCACATACCGCAGCTCATGAATATTAATGAGGAGCGTGTCCGGCATAAACGCCTCCATTAACCTCCGCCCCCCCCCCCCCCGCCCCCCTCGTTTCATTCAGCCAATCGCATCGATCCTAATTGTGCACCGTGCTTCCCACTTGGGGGGAGGTGGTGTTTCACCAATCAGGCGGACTTCCATGAATTATGGATTAAACACCGCGATGTCACAGGGTGCTTCCTCCCATCACTCACAAGACTCTCTGCTCAACTCTGCTGCTCTCTGCTCTGAACGCGCTCACAGAACACTCTTTGAGATGTGCAGCAACAGAGTTCCAACTACTGACAAATAAACCCATTTCATAGCCCACCCCCACCCACCACATCGTTAAAAGCTTTGATTAGACTTTTCCTCAGGTCCATTCAAATCCAGGCCTTTTCTTTTTTTCGGGGTGCCTTTGAACCAAAGCACTTAAATCTAGTTTGAGTGGCTTCAATTAAAACGAAAGACGGGTATTCATGCTGTTATGGTGCTAAAAAGTGAGTCACTGTGTGTTTGTTTTTCAGGCGTAGGACATAAAGTTGGCGAGGTGGGCTCGTCTATATAATTCGCAATAACCCCCCCCCCCCCCCCCTCCCCCATCTGCTGCTTCCCGATGTATCTACCATCGGCTGTCAGCTTGCTGAAAAAAATAAAAGCCTCAGCTAAATGCTAGAATTTGCACAACGCACGATAAGCAATGACTTGCCTGACGGAGCCAAAAGTGACATATTGTGGGTCACGTCGTCAATGCCCAGCGAAGGGATACGGTTCTAAGGACATTGGGGTTCGAACACAGTGCCTTTAGGCTGGGAGTCAAATAACCTAGCAGAGTGGCCATCACCACTTTGACTCCTACACAGTGGTCAGGGGACGGCGACTACCCATCAATCTGTTCCCTTCATTAAAGCGGTTAATAAGTGTAGTTCTCTAACCACTACACTATCCTACCACACAAACACACACACACACACACACACACACACACACACACACACACACACACACCCCCCTGGGTCGACCCTCCAGCACCGTGAGTGCTTCTGCATTCTGCTGCTCTCAGACTCTGTCAGTGCCTTTAAACCTCTTTTCAAAACCCCATCTGTTCAAATTAGCCTGTACTCAGTTAAAAACACATTTGCATTTCCACTCGTCAGTTTCCCCCTCCCCCCCCCCTGCTCCTCCTGTTTGTGACAGTTTGCAGTGTCTCCATGCCCAGCCTATTTTACATTCCTTTTCACTGTTGTTATTGTTTCTCTGCACTACAAGGCCACGTTGAGCTCCCTGAAAGGCGTCAAACGATTCCAATGACTTCTTATTATGATTCAAATTATACTCTGCTCCCCCACCCCCCCTCCCCCCCCCCCCCCCCCCCCTCAGACCTTCTTCCTCCAGGACAACGCCGTGGTCCAGATCCGGCTCCTGGACCTGTCCCGGCTGGGGGTCCTGCACTACCTCTACCTGCAGAACAACAGCATCTCGGCCCTGGAGCCGGGGGCCTTCCTCAGCCAGGGGGAGCTGCTGGAGCTGGCCCTCAACGGCAACCTCATCCACTTGGTCACCGCCGACGTCTTCCGGGGCCTGGACCACCTGCGCATCCTGTACCTGGCCGGCAACCAGATCACCCGGCTGCAGGACTACATCTTCAGGGGCCTGCACGTCAGTAGACACTGCTCTGTATACTCGAGCGTTTGTCCCTGGGGGGCTCTAACCCCAGAACGGTTTGGCTGGGAGTCAAACAACCGTAACCTGCCCTTGCATGCATAGCAATATGAATATTGCCATGCATCCATCCTTATCCACAAGCTCCAGAAGCCACGCTAAACCCAGATTGCTCACGGCAAATGGGGGGGGAGGGGGGGGGGGGGAACTCATGCACACTAGTATGCGAGTCACATGTCGTGGGAACACGTCAGTAGCTTCAATAGGAGAGCGCAACCCCACCCCAAGGCAGTGAGACTGTAGGAGTGGCTGCCAGGCAACAGGGTAATGAGGCACCATGCGGCTGTAATGACGCTGTTCCTACGAACACACTGCAGGGGGATTCGAACCGGAAACACCAGCATTGGACCACTTGAGGCAAAATGGCCGCGAAGCAAAAATGCCTGCAAAACCGCAGTCGTTCAGTTCTGCCGTCATGGCCTTTACTGCCGCATGCCATTTAGCTCCGCGACTCACCCCACGAACCCCCCCCGATATCAAAATGTCATCTGCAGATTTAGGACTTACGTTCGTGATAGGGTTTTTAACTCACTCCCACACAGATTTCTGAGTTATGAGGATGTAAACCTTCCATTATATTCATCAATGTTTCAGCAAGATCAAGTCACCAAGGTTTCGGCTGGAAGAGAGGATGTTAGGACTCCCAGCTGGAAGGTTCTGGGTTCAAAGCCCAGTCTACCTACAGGCGTCCCCTGAGCAAGATGCCTGACCGCTATCTACGCCTTCCTTAGTAAAATGTATCTTTAGAAAAAAAACTAAGATCACTGTCAAGTCGCTTGGATCAAAGATTCATCCACCAAACGACCACATAGTATTTAAATACTTGTACTTCTTGCCTCCATGTGTTCACCTTCTCCCCCCCCCCCACACACACACACACAGCGTCTGCAGGAGCTCCATCTGCAGGACAACAGCATAGAGCTGCTGGGGGACCAGGCTCTGTCCGGCCTGACCTCCCTAGCCCTGCTGGACCTGAGCCGGAACCGCCTGCGCACCCTGGGACCCTCCTCGCTCAAAGCCCTGGTCAGCCTGCAGGTGCTGCGGGTCACAGGTAAGGCCTGTAGACGCACCGGGGGGGCAAACGGTGCCGCCGCCGCATGCTCTGCTATCCTGCCTGCCTGCCTGCTGTTCGTGCGTCCGTCCGTCCGTCCGTCCGTCCGCCCATGGGCCCCAACCCTCCATCCTTCTATCATCCATCTATGTACACATCCATCCATTTCTCTTCAAGCCGTCATCCACCCATCCGTCCGTCTGTCTACCTATCATCCATCTATGTGTACAGCCATCCATTGACGGTCAAGCCGTCATCCACCCATCCGTCCGTCTGTCTACCTATCATCCATCTATGTGTACAGCCATCCATTGACGGTCAAGCCGTCATCCACCCATCCGTCTGTCTGTCTACCTATCATCCATCTGCAGTACGGGTCTTTTAATCCATCTATCCATCTGTCTATTTTTCTATCCAGGTATCTGTTTAAAAATTAAAAGAAACTTTTTGGTGTGGGGAACTTTCCTTTTGAGTTTATAAATGATTGGCTGGGCTGGTGCAATACATCAGAAATCTTTTTAGGTGGAAAGACATTAAATCTTTTTTACTCAAGTGCAGAACGCCCCTTCTACCTGCACTGCAATGCGTTTATTGTTGGGAAAAGAAAAGCCACAATTATACGAGAGCACTGTACACTTCTAGTGCACTTTCCGAAGCTCTCTCATGAACTCGTTTTCATGCTGAAATGGCCCCTTTCAACTACAACACACTCATTAGAGCCAGTAAGCCCTGAAACACCAGAGGACAGCTAATTAGTGGCCCATTACCTCTCCTATCTATAGGCTTACTGGTGGTGATCAACCAACCTTTAGTGGAACAATTTGCAACCAATCAGCCGATGCAACTGACCCCAAGACCAATCAGAAGGCACTAAAGCCCAGAGACCCTTGGTCCACTGATTCCTTTAATGTGTTTCAGCCATCGCTCGCTAATGCCACACCACACAAACACGTCTCCCCCACCTTGAAAGGGGTTGGTTTGCTCTCCAACCAACCAACCATACTCCCTACGACTCCAAAGCGGTGATTATGTCTCTGACACAAATGTCTCGCACTGCCACCAACTCACGCTCAATTCTAAGCATGAGGCTGCACCGCAGCGCGCGAGCCAAAGAAAAGCCGTTTGAGGTCAGATTCTAAAATAGGCCACAGATATCTATGGCAACATAACCACTGACGGCAGGTCACACAAAATACTTTCTTACAGTGTTGTGCAGTACGTCTTCGGCGCAAACGAGTAACTATTCAAAACCCGACCAGAGGCAGAGGAAGCTGACCCATTTCCCCAATTCTCTTCATTTTCCGTCTCCCACAAAAGTCAAATGCCTGGCTCCGTTCCTCCCACAGAGAACCCGTGGCGGTGTGACTGCGCGCTGGGCTGGCTGCGGACCTGGATCAGCGAGGAGGGCCAGCGCCTGCTGAGCTCCGCCCAACAGCGCCGGCTGATGTGCGCCGAGCCCCCCCGCCTGTCCCACCTCAGCCTGGCGGAGGTGGCCGCCAACAGCCTGGTCTGCATCCCCCCCGTGGTGCAGCTGGAGCCCAGCCGTCTCACCGTGCGCCTGGGGGAGAGCCTCCGCGTCTCCTGCCAGGCGTCGGGCTACCCCCAGCCCCAGGTCACCTGGAGGAAGTCCTCCCACGGGCGCACGCAGCTCTCCCCGCGGGGCCTGGTCCAGGAGCTGGGCCCCGACGGGGAGCTGTTCGTCCCGGGGCCGGCTGGTCCCGCCACCGTGTCTCCTCCTCCTCCTCCTCCTCCTCTTCCTGGGTCCGGCGCTGGCAAGGCGGCGATGATGGGGAGCAGCGGCGTGGGCGGGCTGGTGCGTGGGGTGGAGGAGGGCGGGGAGCGGGACAGCTTCGACCCGGACACGGGGAGCGGCATGCTGTTCCTCGGCAACGTGACGGTGGCGCACGCCGGCCGCTACGAGTGCGAGGCCTGGAACCCGGGGGGCGTGGCCCGGGTGACCTTCCACCTGGCGGTCAACATGTCCTCCTCCTCCTCCTCCTCGCCGTCCCAGTACTGGCCCCGCCTCAACGCCCACCCTCCGTCGTCCTCGTCCTCCTCGTCCTCGTCCTCCGGCAGCTCCTCCTACTTCCACCCGGAGGTGCTGGACGTCAGCCAGGAGCCCCTGTACGAGCAGGACAGCATGGACTTCAACGCCCTGGGCGCCGCCACGCAGACCGCCATCGCCGTGGGCATCTCCCTGCTGGCGCTGACCGCCCTGCTGCTGCTCGTCATGATCTACGCGCGGCACCGCCAGCGTCGCAAGGAGGAGCGGGGCTCCTACTGCAGCGGCAAGGAGGAGAGCATCCTCTACGTCAACGACTACTCCGACGGGCCCGCCGCCTTCTCCCAGCTGGAGGAGTACCGGGACGACCAGGGGCACGAGATGTACGTCCTGAACCACGCCGGGCCGGCCCTGGGCTCCAGGGCCGGCCCGGCGTGCCCCATGGTGGGCGGGTACTGCCAGCAGGGCAGCATGAAGGACGCCCTGCTGGACCACGAGATGGTGCAGACGCTGAGCCGGTCGGGGGTCATGGGGCCCTGGAGGAACCCGGCGGAGGGCGGAGAGGGGCCCCCGACACTGGACCCAGAAGGCCTCCTCATGGGACAGGGTCTGCTGTTTGGGTCGCAGGTCGCCTACGAGATCCACTGTTGAGGCGCTGTTGGCGGTCTGCTCCCCCCCCCCCCCCCCCCCCCCCCCCCCCCCAGAGCCGTCAGCGTTTGCCGCCTAGCGAGGGTTCCGACGACGTTTTCATTCGGCTGGGAATACGCCGCCCTGATAATCAATTGCAAGGTGCTCCAAAGCGCTGCGTCCGAAACAAAAAAGAAAATAAATAAATAAATACAACAAGTCGCTGAGCTTCATCTCCAGATGGTGAAGACCGGCGTCGACGCACCACTTTCACTCCAAAACGATGACATCGCGGTTGTGCGTTGAATGTTTTCGACTCGCGTTTCGTGACGCCAGAAACCGCAAGTAGAAGTTACACTGACGCCGACTTTGGGTGGAGGCCTCCAGGGTGTACGGTGCTGTACGTGCATTAGGTTGGCTTTGAGCTGAGCTTGAGTTATGTACAGTACGTTGAAGAAGGACATTTGTACATTATATTGACAAGACGTTTGTACATTGCGTTGACCGACTTATGTACAGCAGGGTGTACAGCAGGGCGTTGTGTGTGTGGAGGAGGTTTGCGAGGAGGAGAAGAGGAAATCACTGTGGAGATTATTTTACTAGCGTGCATCGCTTGAGACTGAAAGGAACCGGTGAGGTTAATGATACAGTATATTGTAAAGGCACAGGTAAAGACTGACGTAGACGCTGAACAATTATGAAGCGGATCTGAAAATATAAATACTTTGACAGTACGTGTGGATGCCATAATATTTACTGTAGGTTTAACTATTACCATAGTAACAATGGTACGTTTTTGGGGTCAAAAGGTTACCATCGTACCAGCGCTGGATTTGTGCAGCATCCTAAGAAAAGCCAAAGTCCCCGTAAAGGAAGGAGAAAACTGGTTTAGGATTGTAAATTGAGTTTTGTAATGTACGGTATTGTTTTTTGACTTTGTGTATCTCTGTGTCTGTGCTTCAATCGTTTTTTTTTATTGTTTTTTTTTTTTTTTTTTTACTTAGCAGAGTCTTTCTTACGGCTTCGCATTTGTACGGTGTTGAATCGCAAGCTTTGTCTTCGTTCGAGAAGCGCGAGTGGGCGTTGAAGGATGAACAAGCGGCTGCGTTTCGACCGCAGCAACCGCAGGTCGTCAAGCGTTTCAATCGTTCCTGTTTGCTGTTTTTTAAGTGCTTTCCGTCTCCTTTTTTAAATGACACTGCCACGATGAAAATGTATTCCTGTGTCTGACTAAATCTGGTGTTCAGTGTGTGGAAAATGACCCCAGCAACAGTCCACTTCTGATGATTACATGTTTGGCCGTCTACATTCTTCAACTAATAAATTTTATTTTAAAACAGCTTGGCACTTTTGTTTTTGATTGTGCCCCCCCCCCCCCCCCCACCCTAACAGTAATCGCATTGTGGACATCATCAAGTGCATTTTAATGCTAAATTATGATGAAATGTTCAACAACTTAGCCTTTGTTATAGAACATAATACAGAGGCATACTGCACGCCTAACTATTCAATGCTTCAACACTCATCAAGTGCTTTTAAATAAGGACAGCTTATGATTCACAGATGCACACATGCCTAACAGTAACAGTATTTCGTTCGGCGGTCTTAGCTAACTGTCCTCCCTGCATCCCTCCATTTTTGCATCGTTTTTTTTTTAGTGCTGCGTGATTGTTGACGAAGTCACGTGTCAACGTCAACTTGACGTTGATCTGCCGTCATTTTTGGGTCCGTCCGTCTGCTCGCAGTCTGTTGCGCTGTGAGTAGGCGCAGCTGCGGAGAGCAAGTTAACGTAAAATGAAGATAAGATATAACATTAGACTTTGCTTGTGCCCCGGGCCCTTCAGCCCCGGACCCTTTAGCCCTGGGCACCGCTGCCCATATAGTTAATCCGGCCCCGGGTATACGAGTCAAGGACCTCTCAAATCTCTATATTTTTCTATGGAGCCACTCGTATAATTTTTTTTAAATTTGTTCTAGCAACATTTTACGAGAACAGTTAAATATCCTGTTTTTAGCTGTTCACATTTGTGGGCTGCCTTTTATAATTGCATTATATTGTCACATAGTATTGGCCCAGAAAATTAACAATGGACCTTTGCCCATTTTGTTTGATTAGTTTTTTAGTTTGTTTTACGTGTTAAAAATGTTAAAACAGCTAGCCACAAATCGATGACAGAATCCTCCTGCCAAACACTGTCAAATCACTGACGAGCGCGAGACAACATACCGAGCGCGAGACAACATGCCGAGCGCGAGACAACATGCCGAGCGCGAGACAATATGCCGAGCGCCGGCAAAGTTCACAGAGCAGACGTCTCGCTCCCATCATATTGCCCGCGGCGCTGGCAAACCGCTCTGCCGAAGGCAACATTACCTAGAACGCCACAGCCTATCTCAGACACTGAAAGGTGAACAATTGGATGAAAATTGATTTTTGCTCCATCCAGCGCCATTACGACGGTAGTGTGTCACACTGTGTCCTTTCAAGCCGCACAAAAACTGAAAATCAACTGCCGTTTTTTTTCTTCTCTCTCGTGTTATCAGAAGCTTTTCACTGTTCACAATGGTTGTCATTGGTTACCTGGACTCCTGTGTATTTTCATACAGTAAGTAGTAATCTGGCCAACCTTGTGCCTTTCGTCTAATGCACTGAGTCTTGGAAGTCAACATGCTTATTAAATGCAAACTGAGTGCACTCCATTGTTGGTCCGACTCCCGCGTGGCCGCTTCCGAGTTAGTCATTCAAAAGCGCGCAAACCTGAAATTATTAGCATAATACGACTGATGGCATGGTGCGTTATGCTGAAATTGGGGCTGTAATTTTAGAGTAAAAGCAGTCCTTTAAAAAAACGTTTTAAAAAGCTTTACAATATGTAGTTTGAGCTACATCTAGTTTTCTATTAAAAACAATATGAGAGACAGATAGACAGACAGACAGACAGACAGACAGACAGAGCATATGTAAATGCAGGTTAACAGGGGTGGGCTATTAGTGAAAGTGAGGTGAGCGCAGGTGACGTCAGCCTGTTTCTATTTTATTTATCCTAAGAAAAACTCATTTGCATTAATAAATGCGGCCTGGCAAAAGGCAAAGCCTCATGAGGGAAGGGCTGATACAAAATGTAAAAAGTGAAAAGACAGCAGCACACATCCGACCATTTCCAACACACCCAACACGTGCTTGCAATAACAGCAAGCATGACATAAATGGCACACGAACGCAACGAATTACAAGAACACCCAGGCTCCCCCCGTCAGATGTCGACTCCTGACACCCATTCACATTAGCACACAAGCGTCAGGCAGGTACCTGGCAAACAGCAGCATCAGGCAACATGACAGCAGAACCACAGCAGCAGACAGACACAAACAGGCAGGCAAAGCAGCAGCAGCAGCAAGGCACCGCCATAATGCGCATGAGACAACAGTAAGCAGCCGACAGAGTGACTATGTAACTGTGTTGTATTCTTCCAAAGAAGTCCTCCATCGGAAGCCAGTGGAGGACTGGACTACATCGCCCTTTAGACGAGCAACTCTACGGATTCTACCTCTGTGGAGGAAGCCCCCCATGCGGTGAAGCTAACTTCCGTGTTGGCCTACAAAACCATACAGCTGGCTCACTGGCTGGAACTAATTACCTGGGTATTACCGCGGCAATTTACCACTTAATTACACATCAGTAAGGAGGGAGGAAACCGAAAGTACTTAATCAATAATTACATAGTAACAAAACGTAAGAAAATAATCAATACTTTGCACTCATTCATTTTCATAACATCACCGTACAGCTAAGACTAATGAACGATCGAAAGTAATGAATGATCTGTAAATTCAACCTTCATGCTTTTGAATCACGACTAGCACAATCACGACGTCTTTTTCTACTCATTACTAATCTACTATTTTATGATATCTAAATCTTACCTTCGTTTCTGCTGGGTGGAGGGATCCCTCTTCTGTGTTCCTACTCAAGGTCCCCTACCTCCTGGTCTTCGGAGGTTTGCCTTTGCCCTATAGAGGGCTGAGGGTTAGTGTGGTGTTGTATAATGGGGCCTGTGAAGCCCTAAGAGACTGGAACTGGGATTAAGGGTGTGGGAGTGAGTGTTGCTGATGGCTGGTTTAAGCGGCCTCACCTGGCCCGAGTCAGAGTGATTGAACTCTGGGGCTGGGGTGAGGCTGCACACCTGTTGCACATTGAGCAATCAGTGTGCACAGGCTAAACCAGCCATCACCACACACACACACTCAGGAGAGATCTCCTCTATGGCACCATGGAGCACCAGGCCATGTATCATTGTCTACAAACGTTACAAACATTGTCCTTGTTACACTGGCGCCCGATGTGAGGCCTCTCCAGACAAAGAAAGGACAAAGGGTGGTGGTGTTGGAAGACGGCTGATGGCTGGTTTAACCTGTGCACACTGATTGCTCAACGTGCAACAGGTGTGCAGCCTCACCCAGCCCCCAGAGTCCAATCGGTCTGACTCGGGCCAGGTGAGGCTGCTTAAACCAACCTTCATCCACACACACCTCTACAAAGGGCTATACAAATAAAGCCCATCCAATGGCAGAAGTGGAAGTTTGCAGTGGATTCTACAAATAGCTAGTTTCAAGGTGATTTAACAAAAGTGTTCGTATAATAAAGAATAACAACCCCAGGAATCCCATTTCCCAGTCTATTGTTTCTTTCATTAACACTACCAGCTATTTACCTTTTCGTAAAAAATGTCAAAAGGATTTCCGCCGGAAAGCAATCGACAGAAAAAAGGTTCAAGAAATTGCAAGAATGAAAGCCAAAACGGAAGATAACATCTTGTACAAATGTCCAAAAGACATCAACGGTTGAGGCGAAGCCCCACTTGAATCTGTCCCTCTCTCTACCTCTCCGTCTGTGTCTCTTCCTCATTGATATTGAAGTCTGTCTTTGATCCCATCAAACCGGAGTTGGACCAAGAGCAGGAGAACGAGAGAGAGAGAGAGAGAGAGAGAGAGAGAGAGAGAGAGAGCGCATTTACGGACGACGTATATATATATATAGTTATTCTTTTCCCTCCAATTTTCCCTTCCTTTTCTTCTACAGCCCATTTTCCCTTTCAAACAGCCAGGCCTGGCTCGATGCACGGGAATGAGATTCTCTATGAGGTCAGACATGAAATATCTCACGGATGAATGATTTATGCGATTGGCCTTCACAGCAGTCCTTTCTTTCCTACCAGTTTGAATATGAGAAAATAAAAACAATACAAAACCGGGTTTTCTTTTCCAGATTTCCTAGAATGTCCTCTGTAGTGCGTACAACGTGCTTTTAGAGCAGTGCCGTAGTTCACCTGGCAGTATTAAGAATTACCAGGACGACGTTTGAAATTGAACGCCGGTGGGTCAGGAAGACCAAGCAAACAACCTAATAAAGCATTGAAGATGCCAGCCTCCTCTTTCACTGTGGCTCTTCTCAAGGACAACAGTGGAAGACTTCATTACTGTAAGGAATTATGACAGGACTGTATTGTGTTGTGGCGCAGAACATCGTTTGTTCATTTTAAAAGGATTCACAATTACCCTTTTGATGATGAGTCGTTAAGAGGAATTAAGCGTCAAGCTAGCTAGCCAGGCGAAATCTGAATGTTTACGTAGCAGAGGGACGATAAGAAACTAGCTTGCTTTTTTGCGCCATAAATCCTCTTAATAGATTTACAAAAGCACGTTTAAGATATCCACTTGGATGTAGTTAGAAGTCTAAGATGGAAAGAACTGGGGATAATAATATTTATATGTATTTTTGTGTGAATAATAAATCAAGTCGGAAAGAAGCGTTAATAATTGAAGACATAAAAAAATCTAAGTGCCACCTGACTAAACCAATGGGGATAAACTGCCGTATATAACCGTGCCTTGCAGAAATATAATTAAGTTAGCCTCGAAGCATTGCGCTGGCCAGAATATCTGGCAGCCGACCAACAACATATTGAAAACAAACAAAAATAATAAATCTAATAAAGTCAACAATGCTCACACTGTGAGTCAACTCCGCTGGGAGCTAAATTGATTTTCAAAGGCTGTTTTGTCTATAGGTAACACCTGCATTCATATAAGCCTGCTTTCCAGGCACGGAAAGCGTTTTCTGGGAATATTGTCCGGGGGGGGGGGGGGGGGGGGGGAGGGGCAGCAGAATAAATGTATTTATAATACACAGGTTAAGGACAAGAACAACATGGCGTTCAGACCCCTTACTCCCCGCTAACGGTGTAGCATTCCAACAGCAACCGACAGAAGAGACATTTCCTTGTTGTAATAAAAACGTAAACGGCTTAATGGAATAACTCGAGTAACACAATGACGTTTTATTTCATCTGCTCATTATTTAAACATTTCAGTCATGGCTTGTCCGTTCCAATCACCAACACCAGAAAATACGCTTTGTTGTTCGGTTGAGCGGTAAGGTTTAATGGAATAACTACAGCAACAATCAAATCGCTATCGTGGTCCGCTCATTATTTAAACATTTCAATTAAGAGTTGTCCTTTTCAATCACCAACTGCACAACAGACATTTTGTTGGCGTCATAAAAGTCATTGACAGAAGGTTGAACGGAATAGCTTTAGTGAAAGTGAGCTTCCTCAATGCTGCCGTGATTCAATCTGCTCAATCATGAATTGTCCATTCCAATTCCGGTCATTCCCAGTTACCGTTAAATCATGATGTATATTCAACTGGGGTGCTAGGGTGTTCGACCCCCAGACAAAAAGTTACGCCGGCTCTATCCCCGATGTTACACAGCCTACCTGTGGGCATCTTTTTGAGCATCTGCCTACTCGTTACATCACCTGTATCTGTAAGTCCCTTTGGATGGAGCGGGATTTATGACGTAATAGAAGCGTAAGTATAAAAGATTCACAACGAGAATCAATAAATGCCTTGTTAAAATCCTATTGTTTTTATTGCATCGTCTGCTGGATGTGGAACACGCACAGTTTTCATCTGGGGTGTTTCGGTGTAAAGTGAAGAGTCAGTGGGGGGTATGATGATAGTACAGCGGTGACAGCAGGTATGAACAGGAGGACTCGGCACCCGGACAGGGCCGTCTGTACACCAGAAGGTGTAAGGGCCGTCTCGGCTTATTTAGGCAATATTGATTTTCTTTAGGGGCCCGGTCCGTTGTCCCCGGCAACTCAGGGGCTCAGGAGCTCGGAGGCCCCAGAGTACATTCCAGTGCGGTGCCAGTTTGCCCTGCTGTTGCCTAGCAATAACATCATAAAGCCTACCTGTTGGCTGGAATTTTAATGGGGATGCAGGAGTGATGGATACACATGGAACAGATGTGCTAATGAATACTAACGAATAAGCATTCATTTGAACATCTATATACAGTACATATATATATATATATATCTTTATATAGATCACAAAACTCATTAAAAATGAGCTCCATGGTTGCAAGGTTATTCTTTTTTTTGCTTTATTTTTACTGGCTTATTAATAAACGATAGGATAGCGATTCTCTTTCTCCTTGTACTCTTGTCTAACTTACACTGCGCTCTAAATACAAGTCAGCCACACAGTTGCTTTGGTTTCAAGTTGTTTTGATTGATTTAGGCTTATGGTTAGGGTTACAGTACTGCTGCCTGCACACATCATCCTCCTGTTCCTCCATCTGAAGATGGTGCCAACAGTCAAACCCAGCCCCAGGTCCGTAAAGAAGTACGGCACAAGATAACTTTGTTTAACTTTCACTGTGCGGTAACCACTCTTCCCGAAACAAAGATGATTATTTTCCATTTCAACCTCTGGCTCTCAAAAAAACTAAATAAAAAAACACAAAACAATTTTGTCTGGTTTTGCTGCTGTGATTTGTCAATATGCAGCTCTTTCCCATAATGCATCAGTTATCCACTAGCAGTGCTGTGTCTCGTTCAGAAACTCTGGATAAGTGAATGGTTTCACACTGGCAGCTTATGCTAATTGGGAGATGAAGACTATTTATAGTTACTTTTTTGACATAAATTCGTATGAAATAGATAAATCCACAAAACGTGGCTCTCAGGAATTGTTAGGAATGGATTTCTGTTTCAGAAACAGATTTACAAATTTACAACCACTGACAGGCCTAACTTGAATCATTCAAGCAGAAAAAAAGCCTGTTTCACTCCCAGTTTCATAGATTCAAATAATATGAATGTGTGTGTATTTACCACGACGTAAAACGGGCCAATAAACCACACAGGGGCACAAGTCTGACCTTCATAGCTAAATAACTCGTCTTACTATCCGAGTGCAGACGAAAAATCCATTCAGGAACCGTGGCACGGTGTAACAAATGGCTACGACTTACACCAGACCTTGGCTTCCAGCTTCTGTTTACTAACAGTAGCTATAGAGAGAGATTCAGCGGGTAATACAGCCGGCATCTCCACTGCCTTCCCTGCCAAGGCGTTCGCCTCCTTCCAGGACATCTTGAGCACAGGCCTGTTGTCACGCTTCAGTCAAACTGTAATGGTCTCCATTCTTCTGCATGGCCATCCGCGGGAAGACTTCCTGAGTGGAGGGCTTTGAACTTTTGAAGCACAGAATAGTTTTGCTGATTGGATATATGATGTGAGCATACTTTATATCCATGTAATTACACGGCTCTCAATGGTATACAACTGGAAGATGAAACTTTTGGAAAATATGAAATGTAATAAAAAAAACTTGAAATAAAGACGTGAAGGGATCTAACTTGTTAAGTACCCTAAGGGGTTAAGAATCATGTTTAATAACATAACATGCTTAATACCCCAAAATGCTAGGTACCCCAAAACTATAATGATATATACCCTAAGTTCTCTAGCATCCTAAGTGTTCAGACATAGTACATGATATCATGCTTGGATACATAATATGGATGTCTGTGGAGGTATAGGAGCAAACCAAGGCACCCGACCGAATAATGGCAAGAACCAGTCACTCCACACAGAAAGGCCCCAGTCAGGTTCAAACCAACAACCTTTTTGCCCTGAGTGTAAAATCAACCGGGCTGCCCTTGCTCATGCATGAAAAACAACATTGTCTCCTATATGGCAAATTCAAATGGCTCGAGGGACTCAAGCTGCTAAGCCTGCAGAACTCCTAGATCACAGCCCGGCTGTAGATTTGCATTCCCTGAGAAGTATCCGTTAACGATTCTCATGCAGGGAAAACAACAAAAAGGCCATCGCCATGGCACCATCACCAGGCTCACTGCATGGTTGTGACGGTACGATTCCCAAGGGTAGCGTTCGTTAGGTGTACAAGGTGTCTTTAGTGAGTCAACCTGCTTTCTGGGCCAGAAATACATTTACATATAAATAGCTTATACCCCGGCCTCATATATAATAATAAAAAAAGAAAAAAAGGTTTCTGGAAAATACAATTTGATTCATGAATACCTGGACGGGATAGCCTGAGAGACAAGTAATCAGTCGGACATCTGTTGGTCCTTGGGCAAATTAATAAAAATGCAGAATTGTGTGCTTCCAGGGTAAATTACAATCATATCCATTCTCTGATTTACTGAAGGGGAACTGCACTCGTTTTTCATATACTCAGTAGAATTGTATACTCTGTACATGTTCTTCTTGTAGTCCTTCTTGTTCCTCTGGACAATGGCAGCCCAAGCAACTGTTGAGATTTTAATGGAATTTGGCACTCGTAACCAGGGGACGGTCCAGAAATCACTTCTCCAATTCTTGAGGTTAGGGCCTTTATCCTCTGTAGCGAGACCCGCGGAGCAAAGTTGGACTCTTTTTGATTGGATTCTTCTTGCCACTGCTGGCTTGGGTCACCCTTGAGTTCAACGCACACGGTCTAATTTTAACTGCATTGCATTGTTCCGTATTTTTTTCAAACAAAACCAATTGTACACCACCCTGCATATACACACACACACACACACACACACACACACACACACACACACACACACACTGTGTACTAGGGCACAAATGTCCATGTCCGTTTTTAACAGAATGTTAAAATACTAATTCCCGGTTCTATGCTAGCCTGAAGACTCCAAACAGGAAGTGAGGTCATTCGCTTGGCAGTACGTTGTGAGTGTGTATTGACCCCCCCGTCCGTCCGTCCGTCCCATACATCCATCATGAATGGGGGGGGGGCTGGCTTCTATTGCCTCTTCTTTGTAGGTTGACACATCATATGAACCTCACCGTTTCTCCCTGCCCATTTGAAATCATTTGGAAAATATGTCTCTAAATGTTCCATATTGTTCAACCCTGACTGTGCAATGTGAGAAGACACAAATAAATAAAATCGATACGTCTAACAAGAGTTTAGATTGTAGATTGTACCGATTTGTTTAGGGAAGAATAGCTTTGTTTCCTGAATTGTGATAAGAAGCTATTTTATATATTAATGAAACACCGGCCTTGATACTGATTAACCCTTTGAAATGAGCAGTGCCTTGCTCATAGGTGCCGTGGGCCTTAGAAGCGTTCAGCACTGCACTCAGCTACATTGTTATTTGTTACTCATTCCATTTTTAATTGGTTCCTTGTTTTCCTGTCCATCTGCAACCACATGGCAGCGTGGGAGGACGTAGAAAATGCATCCAACATTTAATTTAAAAGGTGTTGCTTGGTTGGCCAGACGACCTGTGAGAGAGCAACTTCAACACAACAGAAGTAAAGAGAAAGTACCAGCATTTGGCTCAAGATAACGAGCTATATGATGCTCTGTGTAAGGAAGAAAACACTGCGGGGTGTCCTG
This sequence comes from Lota lota, assembly GCA_026745465.1. NCBI lineage: Eukaryota > Metazoa > Chordata > Actinopteri > Gadiformes > Lotidae > Lota > Lota lota. The sequence continues at coordinate 160,870 of JACYXH010000288.1, read as the reverse complement.
TTATTGAACCCTGGAGTGGTTTCATCCCCTTATCGCACAGTGACCAACGAGGACTTGATATTAGTAACTTTCATCTATAACATTATGGTTACCTAATCGGCTGCAAATTTCTCCGTGGCACTTTGATCATTTCTTTTTTGCGTTAGTAGTTTATGTAGTGCATGTATTCAGGCAGAGTTGAAAGATAATGCACACCCTTGGAACGTCATTGACCCCAATCAGGGTCAATTATCAACACTGCTGTGGCATATATAAATACAAACAACCATGTTCCAGATTCAAATCCGAAAAAGACCAATCTCATCGAGTGTAGCTTCGTGAGGCTAATCTTTTAATGTCGAAGCCAACGTTGTCTCGGTAAGTCCTCTCAAGGCGACATTATTTTTCAAGTAGTTTGTGGTCCTGTTCCTCCTCCGCTAAACAAGGACCCCACCCGTGCAGAAGCTCCAGCCAATGATTGCCTCCAGATTGAATCAGAGCCCCCCCCCCCCCCCCCCCCCCCCCCCGCTCACAAACTGCACTCCCCGGGGATGTTTGATTGACAGGGAAGGCAGACGAAGGCAGAGGATGTGCGGAGAGAAGAGCAGCAGTTTAATTTGAAAACCATCTGTGGAGACAGAGTTTCACTCCGGGCCCCTTTCAGGTGGACCACTGTGGCCCCTGGAAGATTATACGCCAGCCTCGGCAGAAGAAAGTTGAATTTAGCCCCAGTATAATTGACCTGTGTGAATGCATACATATATAGATATTTATACACACATCTATTGGTGTATTAGATGTAAAGCCATACATGTACTGTATTCACATTTCCAAAATAAGGAAACAGTTTGTCCATTATGCATGACATTACAATATGAAATTACAACGGCGTAAGCAGGTTAATTTAAAATATGAATTCCACAGAGTGTAAATTATGTTTTATTTAGGCGCACTGCAGGGCTCATTCCAGTTCCTTCTCCTTTGTGCGTCTCGCGGATGTTCGCGCGCTTCCTGCACGGCGAGGTGAATCAAGGTTTAACGGTAGTGAAGATGGCTGCGAGAAACGGAACAGAAATGGAGCGGGGGGAAAACTACCGAGGGCCAATTTCTTTTTAAAAATGGCTTGCGATAGCTCTTTTTTGCAGAAGAACAACTGAAGGTCTGTCGAAAGCCCCGCTCAAAATAAAGGTGGCAAGCTGCTCTCACAAACAACGTGTTTATTTGTGACGCGGTTGACCAATGGGATTGTCGCAATTTACAACAACCACGCACATGCATGCGCACACACACACACACACACACACACACACACACACACACACACACACACACACACACACACACACACACACAGCTTGTCCGGTTAATAGCCAACAGTTGGAATTCTCAGCACGCCAAGTTATCCAGTTATCCGACATCAAAAGAAAAAAACAAGTAATTTATGTGGAGAGAAAAATAAATTCCCCTCAGGAAAACTCCCAGACAACTTTTTCTTCTTCTTTTTTTTTTTTAAGTGCATCGTAAAGCCCAATATGGTCGTACGGCTGGCTGGTTGAATCCCATCCGGCATTCAGTGGTCTCTCCTCCATCGCCCTTTTCAATGCATTAAAAGAGATAACGGTTTGATGGTGTCTGTGTGTGGATTTAATGAGAGGAGGAAGGCCTCTTTGCACCACCACCACTGTTCCTAGAAAGATGGATTCACAACCCCACCCCACCACATCCCACACCCACCCCCCCCCCCCTCCCCTTCCGCACCCATTGTCACCGCCAACAATTCGTTACCGCCATTATGGCGCCTTCCAGCTAATGTCACGGTGGATCTCACAGCGGGTGGGGGGGGGGGGGGAGCATCACAGCGCCACACGGACCCTCGTTTCGTCTCCCTGCGGAGGGGACTACTGTACCGCTGACGGACGAAGTTGCCTTCACACGCTCGGAGTTCACCTCAGCCCATCCCCCCCGCCCTTGACCACTGCCTCTGGGCCCGCATGAAGTGGACGTCTGAAGAGGTTTTATTCACGCTAGGAGCCGGACACAGTGGCAGCCATGGCGTTACGCCGATGTTGTTTCGTTTCCCGATGGTGCCCATCTGGGATCAATAATGCATTATCTTGTCTCCTCTTCTGTCGGGGGTTCTTTTGTTTGGATGGGAATGAACATTTTGGTGTCTTGTTTTATGATATCAGTGCTGCTGCTGCTGGTTTCAGTAGAACCATACGCATCATCATCTCAGGCCCTAATGCACCCATTCCTCTCAGACTTCCCATCACCCGACTCAACCTCTATTCATCACCTATTGCTTCATCCCCCCCCCCCCCCCTCCTCCCCTGTTTCTTTGCAGACGACACTGCTCTTATGAGTGTGTGTGTGTGTGTGTGTGTGTGTGTGTGTGTGTATCACTGCCATTAACCGAAGTGGGTCATTTTGCCTTTCTTTGGCTGTCCTTCACTCTCACCTCCTCACTGAGGCAGGCAACGAATTTTTATTTGTATTTACTGACAGTCTCTCCTCCCCCAAATGATTAATGTGGGCCCTATTATTACCAACAACAACAACAAACAAAAAAACACACAAAAAACAAGTAGCACGCAGCACAGACAAAATGTGATCAAAATGTGTAATTGCAATCGGAGTCAAGCACTGCAGAGCCCCCAACACAACGGTTTCTCCTCAACGGCTTCCGTCTGGAGATTAAGGAAGCTCAAGACTGTATCTCACTTCTGCTCATTTTCTCTTTTTAATTAATTTGCCTGCAGTTGGCGACCTGCATAGAAATACAAACGTTATCAATCTGGTTTAATACAATGCATCACTACCCATGTATGTGTGGGCTGAGTTGTGAGATTAAAAGCAAAGCTTGTTTCGTGTGGTGTACCACACGTGGGTACATTTACACACTGAAACGTGCACACAACATTAACATACACACGGGCACACACACACACACACACACGCACGCACACACCAGGATCAGAATCGGCAGTATGCCCAGTGCAGTCTACAATATTAGCATTAGGACTAGTAGCCGTCAACAAAAAGTGTTGGTCTCCACCTAGTGGCCAATTGAAACGACTACTCACAGGAGACGCAAATGGAAACGAAACAGAACCAGCGTGTACCTATTTGTCCATGAGATTTTGTTGACAGTTATAAAACAAAACCAAAACGCAATCCTGCAATCCACACAACCTCCATTCTAAGCAATGTATACACCCTTATTGGCAAACATCTATAGGAGGTATAGAGTTGGAGACATACAGTAAGTCAGATATTTCAGTTGCGTACTACTTTCATGTGTGATTGCATCAACGGTTGTAATGGGTGTATCTGCACCATTAACATATAATTGCAGAAGAAGAACATAATTGAGGGATCGGCAATCACACGCAGAGGAAGTGAGGCAGCATGGGGGAACGACACCGTGCGGTGTGAAGCACCATCAAAGAAGATTTGGAATCATAGCATTCTAGTTTGTAAAGTAAGTATGAGAAGAAAGGCATCATGACTTTAAATGTTTTTAATGATAACAAAAAAAATTACATTGGTGACAATGAGCAGAACACAAATAAACAATACACAATAATATGTCAAATATATTACAATACGATTTTTTTAACCTGATTACATGATTACAAAACATGAAAAATAAAGGCCTTATTTAATTATTCCGTACTGAAGATGGCCATCTTCTGTGAATCCATGTTGAGGAAGATTAGAGAAGCTTCATCTATGTCCTCGTGGCACACCTAGGGGAAAATAATTACTGTAAAAACAAACATCACAACTATGCGGCAAAACAAACCACTACTGTTACTCAAAAATCACTACTGTAACTCAAAAATCCCAACCGTTATCCAAGAACACAACTGTAGCGAAACAAATCACTACTGGCTCAAAAAAATCACTACTGTGGCTCAGCAATCTGAATTGCTACAAAAATCACTGAGGTTGTAAAGCCAAACAACTTACACTGAGTCTTGCTTTCAGCTCCTCAGCCTGTCTCCGTCTGTGCTCTTTCTCTGAGAATAGACAGGGAACATTGCTGTGTCCGCGTTTCTCCATGAGCACAAGCCCTACTGTAACAACACGTGCAGCTATGGACACGTTTGGGTCCATTCTGTAGACTGTTGCCAGACTAGGTTACCATATTAGATTAGGTGTATGGTGTAAGAGAACACAACGACAGACTTGTGTGTTTAATTGCTGGATGTCTTACTGTGCTGGTTCCAGATCTTTCTGGCCAATAAGACCACGCCAACAATGACAATGAAGGACGCAAACGCCACTACTGCCTCCATGACATGCCTGGAACACACACACACACACACACACACACGATCACAGACACCCACACCCAACACACACACACAGAGGCGTTAATAAATCACATGGATCACCTGACTATACAACGGTCTTCTACACCACAATCAACATTCTCATTCTCACACTCACACACACACACACACACACACACACACACACACACACACACACACACACACACACACACACACACACACACACACAGGATGTCAAACTGAAGAAGATATACAACTGAATTAAACCTCTATCTAAGCATACTCTCCGCGAAAAGCTGTTGCTCTCTATAACACCGGAGTGAACTTGGGTGTGTGTGGACTCTGTGATTGGAAAGTGCTGCATTAGAGGGTCACAGTGCCGTGGCTGGAGGACGCCACCTGGGCCTGTTGACATCGCCTTCTGTCTGCCAACGGTTACAACAACAGTCCTGCTCTCCAGTCCCGAGCCCACAGACTCCCCTAGAGACACGTGTTCAGTAAACTACGGCCTGGCCCGCCGCGAGACTCTGCTCCCGGCAGTCAAGGGCTTTCAAGAGCGAGAAGGAGGAGATGTGTGAAGGACTTCTGAAATGGCGGGACGAGACACTTAAAAGAAGAAGGGGAAGAGGAAGAAACCACTCAGGATGTGGCATGCGAAGGGCAGCGGGCGAAACTGCTACTGCTAGTGCAGAAGCTTTCGCTGCTCCCGTGTTGCCATGGCGACCAAGACAGACCGACAAACCCATCACAACCTTTACAGAACTTTTTCAGCGTCAATGTACAGACAGGCAGACCGACAGACAGACGGACAGAACTGTGTAGCGTAGCACTTGAAGCAGTTTGCTTACTTGATTAATATTGTGTATTTGAATGATTCTTGCACTTTTTGCACATTGTTGAATGCACTTGTTCATTCTAAATTCTAAATAAATGTAATGTCAGATGTTACCTGTGAGCCAGCTGGGTGTCCGAGGTGATGTGCTCCGTTGAAAGAGCCACAACCGGGGTCGAAGAGACCGGATGCGATGCTGCAGGGCGGTGAAGAAATGTCAGAAGAGATGTCTCCGTAGTGTAACGTGAATGGGCCTCTTCAAGCCACCCCCCCCCCCCCCCCCCCCCCCCTACACTTCTCATTCTCAGGTGCCCACTGACCATACCGACAAGCAGGCATGAGTTGATTAGTTCCCCGCAGCATAAGGACATCCTTTTAGCACCCGTATTTTTCACCCTAGCCGCCGGCGATGGTTACAGTTATCCAAAATGGCCCCCATTTTATCACTAGGAGTGTGTGACACGCCCGACGTTTACAAGGTTTACATGGGTGGGTGCACTGGGACCGCGCGTGATGTCACAAGTGGACAGAAGAGAGGTGTTTCACTACGCTTTTCAGAAAATGCAGTCACATGAACACGTTTGTTTCGTTCGCCAATCGCCGTACCGCTAATGCGTGTTCCAGTTTCATTCTGGTTCTTGTTATGTTTCTCTGGAGATGAGGCAGCATGCGGTGTTATTGTTCCACTTGCATTTGTTAGTTGCGTAAAAGACCCGAAACCCAATTCCCAAATAAATAAATGAAAGAAGAACAGCCCTTCAAAATATAAGCAAACAATAGGAGGCGAAGCAAGCGTCCAAACAGTCCAAAATAAATTGATTTCAAAAGGGAATTATAGTGAATGAAACAAAACGTTTCATTCACTATAATTGATTATAAAAAAGTTATAATCAAACGCTCTGTGGGTGTTCATGCAAGCTTTTGTGTTAATTGCTGGCACCTGTGCAAGTCTCACTGCTGCCTTGGCGTCATGTTGCTTGTTCAGGTAGCCACCAGGGGGCAGTGTTTCAACTATTTACTGTTTCGCAATTGCTTCTTATCATCTCATATGGTGTGAGGTAAAATAATGGCCCTTTAAAATTGTATTTCCAGGTTTTTTCTGAAACCCAATCACCAGGCGATAAAAATAAAAAGTTTCCCTTTAAAATGTTTTTCCCAGGGGGGGGGGGGGGGGGGGGGTTTCCGGAACCTACTGGTTGAGGGGCGAGGCGTGACCAGAACTTGGACAGGGGTCTGCTTCGATCCGACGCCACACCAGTACCAGCCGGCGTCCGCCATCTGCAGGTCCCTGATGGTGACGGTGAAGGCCCCGACCTGGTCGTCGGCGATGGTCACCGAGGGGCCGTCGAAGCGGCCGTCGGGCCCCGTGAAGTGACAGGAGTCCGGGTCACCACTCCGACACCAGTGCTTCTTCATGTCTCTGATGGAGGAAAGAGGTGGAGGTCATGGTTGGAGGACATGAGAAGGGCCGACATGACCCTTAAAACAAAGGAGTAAATCTTCCATCTTATTTCCATGCTAATTAAGGGAGTTTCTTTCTTGCCCTCTGGGGGGCTAGGGCTAGGGGGGTGTCATAAATATATGGCCTCTAAAGCCCTTTGAGACTGTAACTGTCATTTAGGGCTATACAAGTCGAATTGAATTGAATTGATTTAAATATAGTCGTCGATCAAAGTCAAACAGATTTGTAGTATTATGCGTAAGCTGGAGGTTCCTGTATGCTTGTCCTTTGTTGTGTTCTCTCTTTGTAACCCTGATGTATGGTTTGATGCTAGTTCTTGGACAGGTCGCTCTTGGAAAAACAGATTTTACGCTCAATGAGTCTCATCTGGTGAAATAAAGGTGAAATAAAACCAAAATAAGTAGTATTCATAGTAATAGCAGTAGTAAAATAGACCATTCATTAATGTGTTTGTTCATTCATTTATAGGCATGTCCATCTGTTCAGGACGGGGTAGGTTCCTTTCTCTTCAAACTGGAACTGTAATTGATTCATTAATTGAACGGTGCTTTGGTCTTTTGTGTCTTTATTGACGGGACAGTGGAGAGGTCGAACCTGGGTCGCAAACGTGGTTAGGGCAGTAACTACTAATTACTATTGGGATGCTTTTATCCTAAGAGACTGACCCATCATTCAGATGCATGTCCTTACGCAGCAGGTGGGGGGCTTAGGGTATTTCTCTAATGTCAACCTGGACATGTGGGATTATGTGCCCTCATGGACACTTTCCTTTCAGTGAAAACTGGGGGGGTGGGGGGGGGGCCTGTAGCAAGGTCCACTAGGGTCACTATGTAATGGGTGTTGCCGACATGGTTAGGCACTAGCAAGCCACCACCGAGAGCTTATTTTAAGACATGAAGAGCACAGATGACCTCCCTGGTAGCTACTGCCTGGCGTGCCAGCATTTCCCAGCAACCATCTGGGTTTTGCTTATTAAAACACAACCCAGTGAAACTAATGAGGAGAAATCTGCTTCCTCGATGCATGAGTGAAGAGGAATCTGTAAAAACCACCGCATGACTTTGACTTTTCACACTGAAACCGACCATCTCGGACAGAGACCGACCGTCTCTGTGTGTGCACATCGAGTCAGAAGATTTACACTCATTACTTTCCAAACTTTATGCTGAGATTGTGGTTCCTCCGTGTTCTGGATGCTACATTATGTCAATCACATATGGATGGCTGTTTCTATCATTGGGGTCAGGACCCGAGTTCGATAATGATGAACGATGTTTAACATAAAAAAGAAAAAAAAAAAAAAAAAGAAACTTCTCATAAAAGCTCTTGTGTACTCGAACAGACTGCCTAATGATTCACAGCAACAAATTAACTACCACTAATCGCTTGATGCGCTGCAGTGAGCACACATTCCCCGGATATTACGGGGAGATACACGACGTTCAAACGATGCGCGTGGAGGCAGACGCAGAAAAATAAGACGTTTGGGTGGCAAACACATGGGGGCGGGGGGGGGGGGGGGGGGGTTTCACCGGATTAAAAAGAAGGTTAGGAACCACTGACGTTTGGAGTTGGATTAGGTGCAACGGTTGGACGAGTGGATGAGATACCTGTATCTCATACTGTAGAGACAGTCCACAGCAACGCTTCCCCCCTCCGCTCCATCCAGTCGGCTGTTCACCACAGACATGCCTAATCGAACACGCAAAGGAATGAAACGATCCACAAAAGGATCAAATCAATACAGTTAAACATTTACAAGCGGTTCAGGGATCATGTGGGAGCAGCAGGTACAACGGTCTGGAGACAAAGCTACATGAACACCAAGTCCCTTAGGCGGACTCTTTTATTTATTTATTTTCACAGGTGAGGCGGTGAACAATCCAGCCATACAATCAATAATGGTGCAACTACTAAAATACTAAAAGTGCCGCACGACCAAGTAAAAAAATAAAAAGGAAGAAAGAAAACAGAACTAGAGACTGGCCACAGCTGCGCAATGTGAAACAAGACATTTATTTGTTTGTTTTAGTTTTTTTTTCTCAACAGAACAATAAAATGTGTGGTAGCTAGCCAAGTGCATGGCTGGAGTTAGTGCGTCGCATCAAAAGATAGACATGGACATATCAGAGATGTACACCTCTGGACAGAGGGCAGAGTAGCTACAGAAATCCGAAACAAGAAGAGTTTTTAAACCCCTTTGTAGTTTGGTTTCGTGATAGTAGTCAGGATAGTGCGTCCCGACATCGTTCAGCTATCCTCTACACGGCACCCCTCGCCAGCAAATCACACACCCCCAGCCTGCCAAGAAGAAGGACCCCCCCCCCCCCCCCCCCCCCCCGAGTCCCCACCCACCGTGAACCACGCTGAGGTAGATGGCGGCCGACGGGTCTTTGGTCCATATCCCGCCCTGCTCCGCGCCGCAGTGGTACCACCCGGACTGGTCCTCCGTCAGGTCCACCATGGTCACCGTGAACACCTGCTGGGTGGGCTTGTCCACGATGCTCACCCTGGGGTCCGAGCTGGCCCTGTCCGTGCGGGCCACCATGGTGCACAGGTCCTTGAAGGTCCCCCGGCACCAGTACTTGACGTGGGCGGCGAGGGAGGGGTCGTAGTGGCAGGGGGCGGCGATGGATCTGCCCTCCAGGGCGGTCAGCTCAGACAGGGTCGTCACATCGGACCGGGCGGCTGACGGTGGGAGATGGGTCGGTGGTTTTGGGGTCGTTGTGAGGGGATTTAGCGCACACGTTTATCCAAAGCAACTTAGGGGTTAGACAGTGAATAGAGACAGGTCGTTAAGGAGCAGGTAGGGGTTAGACAGTGAATAGAGACAGGTCGTTAAGGAGCAGGTATTGGTTAGAGGGGACACAGAGACAGGTCATTAAGGAGCAGGTAGGGGTCAGAGAGTACAGAGACAGGTCATTAAGGAGCAGGTAGGGGTCAGAGAGTACAGAGACAGGTCATTAAGGAGCAGGTAGGGGTCAGACAGTACAGAGACAGGTCATTAAGGAGCAGGTAGGGGTTAGACAGTGAATAGAGACCTGTCATTAAGGAGCAGGTAGGGGTTAGACAGTGAATAGAGACCTGTTATTAAGGAGCAGGCAGCAGTAAGACAGTGAATACAGAGACAGGTCATTAAGGAGCAGGTAGGGGTTAGGCAGTACAGAGACAGGTCATTAAGAAGCAGGCAGCGGTTAAACAGTAAAGACAGGTCATTAAGGAGCAGGCAGCAGTAAGACAGTGAATACAGAGACAGGTCATTAAGGAGCAGGTAGGGGTTAGACAGTACAGAGATAGGTCATTAAGGAGCAGGTAGGGGTTAGACAGTGAAAACAGAGACCTGTCATTAAGGAGCAGGTAGGGGTTAGACAGTGAATCCAGAGACAGGTCATTAAGGAGCCCAGTCAAAACACTAACCACTTACTAATGTCCTGCCAAAACGCATACAAATCCTGATTAAGGACTCAATTAACCTTGTTATTGGATCTTTGAAAACACATCAGTTGGTCTGAGACGCATTTTGACCATATCCAACATAAATGTAAATGCAGGCGACTCCGCAGTAAGAATATAGCCGATAGCGTCCCATTGGTGGGAAATGGACGCGGTTTGCTCGGGCGTCTTCCTATTTGTACTTCTGCTCGTCAGCATCATTCCTTTAACTTGAATCATCAACATCTGTAAAATCAACATGCAACAGCGCGCCCCTGCGCACCAAAAAAAGCAATCATGGATCATTTAAGTATCGGTATGCGTTAGGGCTGCTACGACCAATGTAGTTTAGTGTCCAGCGATCTGCTCCTATTTATGGTTCACGGAGCTCGGCGGCAAATGGTACTTCATCATTAAGAACATTGAACACAATGCAGCGATTTTGCAAGGGTCTGCAATCATCAGTTTTTTTTTTACTTTTTTTTTCTCTCTAGCTGGGAGAACTAGAGAACATTGTATTGCGTTCTACAATCCCGCGAGAGCCAAATCGGATATCAATCTGGACCCGATTTCTAATGCCAGGTGTAAACCAAATGTGTTGCAGGCCTACGCGTGTTGGCGATATCCGATTCATATGCGATTGGCCAAAACGCATATTAATACCAGATGTAAAAGGCTCTTAGACATTCTCAGTGAATCAAGTCTCTTCACCATTGGGTCAATTATTTCTTGACATGGATATTTTCATATCTCTAATATATATAAAGGGCTTTGAGAAGAAGGCTCTATATATGGTATTTGCTTCATCTCAAACAGAGCTCTGGCCCACTTTCACTTCTCCCTCCAGACTTCCCAATTCCAACATGGATGACCGTTTGGGTGAAGAAATGAAACTTAAATGAAAGTTAGTAAGACACCGACGCTAGTGAAGGCAAGCATAACAAAAAGCATACAAATCATACGGTAATTTTGTATAATGTAATTAATGTGTTATGTAATTAATCATGATACTAAACTTGTATTTAGATTCCAGGATAACCAAAAAAATAAGTCATTAAAGTCTGAAAATATATAGCACAGTAAGCATATTATAAAAACAGTAGCTTATTTTTCTTATCTCCAAATGCGGACACAATGTTTTCAAACTTGTAAAAATGTATTAATAAATTAATTAAATAACTACAATCCCAGGAGGACTTCCAATGAGGATCTAGAAGAACAGCTAGCTACCGTTAGACACCATGTTAACCGAACGTGTTCCCCATTCGGTAACCCCCCATACGCAGGTAACTGAACGTCGCATAATACCTGTGATGCATGCGAGCAGGGTGAGCGCGGCGGCGAGCAGCGGCAGCATGGTGCGATGTGCAGCACTCCGGTCTGACCGCGGATCCCAACGCTGCTTGGTGGTCACGTGACCACATGCGGAACACGGATGTTTTTTTTTTTTGGTGGGGGGGTGGTGCGACGGAAGGCCCTTTAAAATACCCTTTTTTGGACTCAACTAATTTGGGATGGCTAGCATGAGTTAATGACCATGCCATTCACATATATTAACATTTGAAATGCATCTGAATTGTATTTCTATGTCAGTGCAGTAAGGGTTGGTCCTGCACTACTTTTCTCTTCTGACAGGCTATACATTTAGCATAGATAAATTCCACGATGGCAATGTAAAAAACACACCTGTTAAATGGCAAAGACGAAGAGCGATTGAGGATGAATAGTTCAACCTAAGAGTAAAATGTGTGTTGTCTACTTAGCCCAAAGTAAATGTAGCAATTTATTTTGGTCCAAAAACTTGAAAACAGTAAGGCAGGTTTGAACTGTAGAATTATACCTGAGCATAACCTTAAAGTACCAGAACATTCACTGTATAATATGACCTAAACGTAGTCGGTCAAGTCACTCTAGCCAATGAGCTGCTTATCTCAGGACAAAGTCCCGTCTAACGCAATGAGTTGCAAAGTACAAAAAGGTGGGACATTCGGGTTGTGTGTTCTTCTACACACAAGTTGTGGGGATAGGGAGTCTGTTTGCTAACGATCTATATATATTTTTTAATCGCACCACACCCCAACATGTATCTATAGATCGGAAGTGGCAGGAGACGGAAAATAGCCATGAAGAAGCCATGGCCATGTTTGTTTCCGTCTAGGATTTATACATCCATTTTTTGGGTGTAGCGAAATGTATCGATCCACAGCGCTTCCAAGTGTCTCAGTGTACCACCTAGTGGTAGACAGGTAGCAATATCGAGTAGTGCAGCTGTAAACTCCTGTTTGGATAATTAACCCATCATAACCATATTTCTTTAACTCGACTTTAAAAACACAATGCACAAAGATATGTTTGGTGTTTTTATTTTATTTCTGTTCGTTTAAGTGCAAAACGGAATGATTTACAAATTGAGAAATAACAAAAAAAAAGAAGGGCAATCGTTCAGCAACAGAACAGTGTGTCGGACCATAAACTCTCCAAATTGTGGCGGTATCATCTGTGGTGGTACAATATGACGTTTTGGGCCTCAGTGGGTCATCTTCTCTGTAATTCTACGAGAAAAATACGAAACAGAAATCGGTCAGAATGAACAAGAACTGTAGTTGGTGAACCATAATGAACAAGCCATTTACTACGCAGTCATTTTGCACAGTTTTTTTTTATACATCTCATTTTGAGCAGGTACAGGTAAGGCATCATGCTCAGGGACGCCTACAGACATGGGTTAAAACCCAGAACCTTTCAGCTAAGAGTCAAATACCCTAAGCACTCTATTAACCTGCCACAAGCCTAGTGAAACACAACTTTGCACATCATTTTCCTGAACATTTTCACAGCAGCGCAAGTCAGAATAATTCAGCCGTGACCTTAAACTACATATAGTTTATAGTTGATGCAAATGTTGATGCAAATGTTTCTGGTCTTCATTTGAATTATGAAAGAAAATTAAATAAAGGGCACCTATTTTACCACCAGGTGTGATTGTGACAAGCCATTTAAAAAATCTGCTCTTCCCTGTGACATCACAGGTGGGAGTGTTCACCTAGATGTATGACGGATAGATAAGGCCACCAGTTGGTAACGTCCATTGGGTAGGCTATTTGACTGATCTAATCATCATACGTCTAAGTGGACACTGACATTGCGGACATTCACTATGTCAAAGGGTAGGGCATATTTTGAAATGGCCTGTAATGGCTAATCACACTGACACCGGGTGGTAGAATAGGGGCCCTTTAACAAACAGACATTATTTTACATATCCATTTCATATATATCCAGTACTTTTTTTTAAAGCATGTTAAACATGTCTTGGTTTAAAATTAGTTATCACAATAGTGCTACTGCTACCTGAAAACCATTCATTTCCATCACAGAAGTGAATGGTTTAATGATTGAATCATGACGTATCAATAACCCAGTATCCATGGTCAACCCAGTACCCTGACAACTGATATGACCATGAATTAGTCATATCAATCTAAACAGTAAGTTGGCAGCAGAGTGTTGGATAACTTACATTTGATTCCAATGCGGCTATTTTCCTTTCAATACACTATTGTTCCCTCTGTCCTAAGTGTGTACCTAGCCTGACATCGCCAGACTAATTCCCAAATGCGTATTAGTCTGGTATCCCTCATCTTTGAGTTCATTTTCTATTTCCAAAAGGCGTTAGCAACAGCCGCAGACCAAAGACGCATCTGGCTACAATTTGATAGACTTTCAACCAATCAGAGCAAATACATGTGTGACACATCCGCGGCAGCCATCTTGGTTGTTTATGAAAATGCCTCAACGGCATTCCCATAGGGCGCACCTCTGTACAGTCATCTTATCAAAGCTGCCCCATATTAGAAATAAGTTCTGATTGGCCCGACCCGGGCCAGACGCATATGCCTGACCAAATAAACATGAGCTTGCAGATTTGTCTGGTTCCCAGGCTAGGGTCTACCTTTATTGTGCAGAGAACAGACAAGACTTGAGAGAAGATGCTGGACATACCGGCAATGTTTGAGACAGGAGGGGTGGGTTCCAAATGGTATCAACCGATGAAGTTCATCACGACAAGATGGAGGACGGTGTGAGCAAACAAGAAGTCAGCGAAGGCCCTCTCTGGAGAGACCGACTGGAACTCGCCCTTGTTCTGTGGGTTGATCTGGATGCGAAGGCACACTGAAACAAACAAAAAGAGTTTGAGTTTTGTGCAACATTTGACGAAATGTGTCTATGCAGAACAGCTTTTACTATATTCACACAACACAGCGCATCACAGAAAACCCCTGTTTTCTGAAAAGCGTTGTTCACGTTTGCTTTGCCAACTTGCTAAACCTAGAAATGAGTGAGGAAGACCTTCATCGGTGTGACGATGGTTTGAATAGTTACATGTGTGCTTGGTTCTTGTTATGTCAACGGCAGGGTTTGATAATGCATGCTACAGTGTTTTATACTACAGTCGTGTGAACATTAAAAGCAGCGTTATTGACATTCAATTCTGCACAGTGTGATTATATACTCGTAGCCAGTACGTGGTCCAGCTTCGCAATCGAGAGATGTGGATTAAGTATTCGATGTGTATCGTACAACAACCCATGCTGAAACAATGCTTATGTACAACTAATTCAAACAGTTTTGCGCTCAATTAGGAACACCATTAAAAGCATTGTGTCCGGTTAGCCAAGCTACTAGGGACGACACGTCCCAACAAGCCCTCGCATAAGCAGCAAGGGTCCACCATGCACGACTTTCGGGCTTGCGTCAATCCTATGCACATACAACGGGACAGGTTTACTCGCAATACGTTATTTACCTGCGAGAATGAACGAGCCGACACACGAGATGAAGCCCGATAAGAAGCTATTGAAGGGGAAGGTGCCCACAAGCAGACAGTACAGGAACTGTAGAGCCCCCGTGAGCAGAATGTAAAGCAGATAGGCGTCCACTACTTTCAGCTTGTTGGGCGTAGTGGTCTTGTATTCCTCCAGGAACCGGGAGATCACCGATATGACCGAGTTGGACATGTTTTCGAGTCGGCTTTGCGGGCTAATTGGCAAGAAACAATGCACACTTTAGGGTTTTTGCACGGACTCTTCCTTCCGCGAATGAATGACGTGTCCGAGAGAGAAAGAGAGCGGAAGTTCGCGTTGGTGTCACCGGGAATACGGTCCGACTCCGGAGTCGCGCCGTCCGTGTTTCGAATAATACGGTCCGACTTGCGTCCTTACATAGTCCATCTCCGCCCCGTCTCAGTCAGCTGATCACTGATTAGACAAGTGACGGGCTGCTAGGTCGGTGTTTTGGGGGGGAAGGAGTTGACCCATTATTTGATCGTATATAACAGTTTAAGATCGCTATTGTTCATGTCTTTCGATGGATCCGGCCACTTCCACAGCGACTCTTCAAGACGACTCTGAGTAGGGTGAACTTTGATCAGTGGCTTTCATAACCGCCTATGTTCCAGTGGTAGCGCAAGCGCTTCACAATAAGTTAGGTGGAACTTCAACATATGCGTTTTAGTGTAGCAATCGCTAGTGCTGTTCATATCGGACAGGTATCTGTGTGTATTTGATGTTAGATTATTTTGTATATGGTTGTATTCATATTAGTCCCGTCATTCTCTCTAAATGTGTGACTGGTAGTTGGCGAGTCATCGCGATTGACTCGGCCGTTTAACACGGCAAGGTTGCCTTTTAATTGACTCCCCCGACAAAGCTGTAGGGCTACACGTTGTCTCCAAAACTTTACTACAACAAAAAAGAAAAGTGCACCTGGCAGCGTGCAGCTATCACAACGTCCATGGATGCGTGTATATTGTCCAGTGTGTTTACCCGCCATTGGTGTCCTGCCACTGCATTCTATGGCGATATGCTTTAACGTTACAGGCCGAGTTCGACATGGGGCTGGTGGCCGTCGTGGCGCCCAACCTCCGCGGCCATTCTGAAGAGCTCAGAGGCCAAGATCCTCGCCCGTAAGCAGGTTCTACCGAACCTGTTTCTACCGATCTAATTGAATTTATTCCCCGACGACAATTGTGTGGTTATAACACAGTGGTCTGCTTGTTACAGGTATTCAAAACGACATGTGGGCCAGGTATGTGACCCTTCCCAGCCAGGAGCACATATGGACCCTCACGCTGACCAGCAAATCGGCTCCCAAACCCAAACAGCAAGGTGTGATATTCTTACTATACAAATATTATACACAGATGTTCTCAACTTCTGCCTACCTTCCTGTCTTCAATATTATTATTATTATTATTTATTATAATAGTCGTTATTCAAGAGGTGGTTGGTGAAATCAGTCCCGACTCTTTGTACATGTTTGGCTGGTTGTATAATTAGTTATTCTATTGTGAGAGCCAGGGAAGTGGGTTGTTTCCTAATTCGTATCCAACGGTTGCTTTGTTCATGTCTCATGCTGCCTACTTCCTGCATTTTAAAATTATAATTTCTCTTTTATGAGAGGTCAGGCAGAAGATATATTTCTCTGCTATGGTCCCATCTAGCTCAAAAGGTAAGGAGTTCAACTCCCCCCTGTGGCCACCCATGCTACAAGGGTTTGCACACAGAGTTACTTTGGGTCCTTAAGATACTTTGGGTGAAAACGCCCACCCAATAGCATGTATAACAGGGGCCAGGAAAGTCTAGCGGTTAGCATGTTCTGGTTTCGAACCCCAACGCCTGCAGTCTAATTGTAGGCACCTAAGGCAAGCCTTACCCCCGCCTGCTCCTTAATTACTAAATGTTTTCACAGTTAGTCGCTTTAGATGACAAAAAACACAATAGCTCATTTGTTTATTTTACATTGACACATTTGAAGTTGTTTTCAATCTTAGAATTACACAGAGACTAAGTGACTGTATAATCGCTCTGTGGTCCGTCTTGTCTCGGTCGTCCCCCCCCCCCCTCCCCCCAGCCCCCACTAAGACCCCCCTGGTGATGGTCCATGGGTTCGGCGCGGGGGTGGGCCTGTGGCTGCGGAACCTGGACCCGCTGAGTTGCTCGCGGCCCCTCCACGCCTTCGACCTGCTGGGCTTCGGCCGGAGCTCCAGGCCGGCGTTCCCCGGCGACGCGGCCCAGGCCGAGGATCACTTCGTCAGCTCCATAGAGCAGTGGAGGCAGAGCCTGGGCCTGGAGGACATGATCCTGTTGGGGCACAGCCTGGGGGGGTACCTGGCCACGTCCTACGCCATCCGCTATCCTGCCAGGTAACCCCCCCCTCCCCCCCGTTTTTTAAAGGGGTCCTATTCGACCAATCAGGTGTGGTGGTAGAGTTCAGCCATTAACGAGGCATTTCACAACTGGGACTGTCCGTGCCCAGATGGAAATGATGGATGAGTCACAATATCAGTTGGTACAGGCCGCTAGGTGACCTCTCTGAGGGGTGTACCAGTGGACTGTACCAACTGGTGGCCCATACCACTCATCCTAGCTGTTCTCTTTATTAAAGGCGTTGAATATCTGTGCTTTTAAAAGGTTCACAATAAGCTTTAGGAAAAGTAACCGACTTCTTCCCTGGGTTATTGCTAAAAGTCTGAAATGAAAACAAAAAAAACAGGACATCCCATAATAAACAAAGCAACGTGTTGGGTGTTTCAGGGTGAAGCACCTGATCCTGGTGGAACCATGGGGCTTCCCCGACCGGGCCCAGTCTCTGGCCGCTGAGGCCCAGGGAACCGAGGTGGTGAAGAGGCCCCCCCTGCCGCTCTGGTTCAAGGCGGCGGTGGCCGTGTTGGGCTTCTTCAACCCCCTGGCGGTCATGCGGGCGGCGGGCCCCTGGGGTGAGAGACACGATGGGGCTAGCACGTGTATGACGGGGCTTGTTGTGGTCGTAGCGTAACATGTTGTTACATATCGTAGCATGTAGCAGCACGGTGTGGAATGACTCGCCGCGCCGTAGCACGCTTTAGCTTATCGTAGGACGTCTTAACGTGGCGTAGCATGTCATAGCCTAGCTTGGCGTGTCAAAGCATATCGTAGCATGTCTTAGCATATATAAGCACTTCAAAGCGTATCGTATCGCATTATAACATATGTTATGTTATGTAACGTATGTTGTAGTGTATGTTAGCACCTCCTAGCATGTCGTAGCTACACCGGTGGTTTCATCGTCTCCCTGGGTCTGGGTCTGGTTCTCCAGGGCCAGGGCTGGTGAGCAGATTCCGGCAGGACTTCAAGATCAAGTTTGAGGATCTGTTTGACGACGACACCATGACCAACTACATCTACCACTGCAACGCACAGACGCCCAGGTGATCCCCACCGCTCACGTTTGTCAAGCTAACGTTGTATGGAACCGATTCTACGGGTCACCCAGTATGTGCGCCTACTGTAAATAAATAAACACCCCGGAACTATAACCTTGCCCCACCTTGTTTGGTTGTCAGCGTTTGTCCCTGACCCCTTCCAATGTTTTTTTGCATCCAATAATTTTCTTTTAAGATACAGACAGAACATGTTGGTGTTTTAACCATGTATGTATGGTTATTGAATGTAACCATTCAATGTAAAAAGAAAAGTATGTGTGTGTGTGTATGTATGTATGTATGTATGTATGTATGTATGTATGTATGTATGTATGTATGTATGTATGTATGTATGTATATATATATATATGTATATATATATATATATATATATATATATATATATATATATATATATATATATATATATATATATATATATATATATATATATATATATATATTTTATATAAACAAATAAGACTCACCTCCATCCTCCTCCTCCTCCATATCCCTGCTGGGGGCTGCAGCGGCGAGGTGGGGTACTGGGCCATGATGGAGGGCCTGGCCTGGGCCAAGAGACCCATGATGCAGCGGGTGGACCAGCTGCCGGCCTCCCTGCCCGTCAGCATGCTGTACGGGGACCGCTCCTGGATCAGCAGCTCCTCAGGCCACGAGGCCGCCCGCATCAGGGGCAAGGCCTACACCCGGGTAGCGGTGAGTAGGGGTGGGGCAGGTGGGGGTGGGAGGGTTGTGTATGGTGTGGAGGTGGTTGGGGAGGGAGATGGGGACGATGGTAGGGGTGGCTGATTGTGATGGTGGAGGCATGGAAGTTTAGCAGTTGTGGGAGCCCACTTTCTGTCGTGTGTGTGTGTGTGTGTGTGTGTGTGTGTGTGTGTGTGTGTGTGTGTGTGTGTGTGTGTGTGTGTGTGTGTGTGTGTGTGTGTGTGTGTGTGTCAGAAGGTTTGAAGAGCATTTTTTGTTACTAAATATTTAGATACGACGTCATATTTACTGCAGTGTATTTATCTCTTTCTCTCTGTCTCGCTCTATGTGTCTCTCTCTCTCTATGTCTCTCTCTCTTTTTGTCTCTGTCTCGGTCACTCTCTCTCTAGCTAATCAACAACGCCTCTCACCATGTCAACAACGACCAACCAGTCGTCTTCAATGAAATGGTTGAAGAAATATGCAACTCTGTAGACTGAGCGTGTGTGTGCCTCCTGTGTGGGCCTGAAACGAACACCCTGCGTACATACAGTGCACGATTGGGTAAGACCTGGTCACATTCTGGTCTGTTAGGCAGAAACATGAAATAATACTGGCACTCGATTTAAGCTATGTAGAAGTTTATAGACTGCATTCACTTTTGTTATAAACTGTATGTGTGCATATATATATATATACTAAATATTGTACTGTTCCTCCTAAATTGCCATTTATTTATGATGAATAAGCTTGTGTGTGTTTAGTCCGTGATGTGACTTGATTGTAAATGGGTAAGTGTTTTGACGTACGTCATTTTCCGGAGATATTTGAATACAAATGCCAATGTTGTTTATTTTTTATATACTAAACGCCGTCAGAATCTGGCAACAGAAGAAGCTCTAGCCTTGACCTACATGGCCTCCATTTCACTGTATATTATATCATGACATTTAAATTTTTATCAATAATAAAATGTGAGTTCTCTTTCTGTCAGTTCAGTTGTTTTAGTTTTTGCATACATTTATTTTGTTTGCTGACCAATTTGCTTTAGAACAACGTTAAAACGGCAAATACATTAAATTTTACTGTGTGGCCACTAGAGGCCAGTAAAACATTATTTATCTTAATTCGAGGAGCTACGCAAACAAGGGCATTCTTTTTTTCTCTTTAAGATTACTGTTACATATTTGAGGTTGTACTTAGGTATTAAGGGCAAATAAATGGCTTCTTTCAGAGGGAGGGTAAAGTTACAGGTAAGCACATGTTTCCCCCTCTGATCCAAATTCTGAGCTCATTCTAACTTCCACGCCTTCAGTGTTGAAATGATGACATGGTTGGCCATCGTTTTGCTGTATTAGTCTTTATTAGCAATACAATAAGTAAAAAAAATAATAATCTTTTCACATTTGTTTTTAGTGGCTGAAAAGCAGGAAGGGGGTGACGGGGGGCTTAAGGGAAGTGTTTATGCCTGTCTTGGTGGGTGACCGAGCTGTACAAACAGTAGAAAGCGATTTACAATGAGCAAACGGACTGGAGCGAGTTACAACACAATACTGACGTCAGTGTTCAACATATAATCAGTGTCACAATCAGGTGGATGGCATAGCAACACGTTTGTCTTGATTTTACAGTATTTAAACCGTGGGTTCTTACACAACCTCATAATACACTTAATTCTTGGCGGATGGCAAAAAACTAAATTTTTATGTAATTGTATAATGCTTGATAAAAACCAACAACTAGAATAGTCTAATGTATTTGTTAACTGGTTAAGTGCTTGTCCTTCATGTGAGCTGTGTAAGGCACATTGTGGGTTACAACCGTTTCCTCACTCAGCTTAGCTTTAGCTTCAGTAATAGCAACATCAGTGCATGTGTTTCGCCACAGTCTTAAGTTCAAGTGAAGTAGATAATGACACACTATATATACATCCCCACATGTTTCCGTGTGACTTCAAAGTTATAATTGCTAGCCAAGCATTTACTTCATTATAAGGGTTTATTCCTAGGCGCGTATCGTGTTCTGTGTAAACCTATGTGTACAGTTTTTGATGGCCCAAGTTACACAATGATAATAATACTGATGGTTCCATCGATGTTAATCCTGCATCCAAAATGGATGTATAATCAACCCATGTGCACAGCTTAACCCCTTCCTGTTCTTACCTGGCCTGTATCTGAATGACGTCACGTCTCGTCAGATAAAAGCCTCAATGGCAAAATAGTACATCTTCCATCCCACGCACTCCTTGAGGATGTAAACTATCTGAAGGTATGGTGGCTGAGGTGTTCGCCTCCCAGCCCAAAAAGTACTGGGTTCGATTCCCCCCCCTCCATGTCCGCATCGTAGCTTGTAGGCGTCCCTTGACCTAAGGCCTTCACTGTGAGTCACTTGGGATAAAATCCTAGATGGACGACTAAATCAGAAGAAATTGTAAATCGGACATCTTAACACGCGATGGGACTGACTTGAGGGCCGTGATCATTTCGGGGGTTCACCCACACGGCGGTGATGGGCGGGCGGGTGGGTGTGTGGGGCCGTGTGTGGAGGGTGGAGGGTCACCTTCCTGGGCCTCAGGCCTCCAGGACCAGGATGTCGGCCACGCCGTGGACCTGGCTCAGCTGCTTACAGTCCAGGGACGCCACCAGCTTCCTGAGGCCGGGCTGGGTGGGCACAAAGTGCTCCGTCACGGTCACCGTGGAGTTGGCGCTCACGTCCCTGCAGGTGGAGGAGAGAGAGCGGGCGGGCGGGGGGGGGGGGCGCAGAGAGGGGTGGTCGGAGGTCAGGAGAGAGATCACAACACATTGGCCGGGAGGGGAAGGTTGGAGTGTGTGTGTGTGTGTGTGTGTGTGTGTGTGTGTGTGTGTGTGTGTGTGTGTGTGTGTGTGTGTGTGTGTGTGTGTGTGTGTGTGTGTGTGTGTGTGTGTGTGTGTGTGTGTGTGTGTGTGTGTCTGTGTAAAGAATCTTCTTACCCCACGACCACCTTGTGGCCCTTCTGCAGGCCCAGGCCCTCCACCCTGAATATCACCCCCTGCAGGGTCCTGGGCAGGGGGTTGGTGAAGCTGATCTTAGCAGACATCTCCTTACCCACCACCGCCTCTCCCACAGCCTGTAGACACACAACCAGTCAGTCAGACACAGGACCAGTCAGGAAAACACATAACCAGTTAGTCAAAAACAAAACCAGTCAAAGAAACACAGAACCAGTGGGTTCCGAAACAAGTCAGTCAAACACAAAACCAGTCAAACACAATACTAGTAAAAAAGAAACCCTTCAGAGCAAGTAAGACTTTAGAGTTGATATTTCAATGTCTTCCTACATGATAAGAAAAACAAGTACATGAAGTAACCTGAACAGCAAAGCAATGCTAACATCTAACATCATGCTATGTCACACACCATGCTACACTCCATGCTCTTCAGAGGGGCCTACCTTGACTTCCAGGTCGGGTGTGCGCAGCCTGAAGGTGGTCTGGTTGGCCAGGACCTGCTGGGTCTCAGAGACCCGGCCTGACAGGGTGAGCATCAGAGCGGCCTGGTCCACCAGCTGGTCCTGGTACTGCTGGTAGGGCAGCACCCAGTCGATGTGCTTCTCTGTTGGGTACCACGCAGAACCATTAGTGCAATAGTCCTGTCACTTCATGTCCGTTAAACTCCACCCCCATCACCACCCCCATCACCACCACCATCGTCATCATCATTATAATCACCACCCCCCTCACTACCACCATCATCATCAGCACCACCACCACCACCCCCCTCATCACCATCATCATCACCATCAGCATCACCATCATCACCACCACCACCACCATCATCAGCACCACCATCATCATCATCACCACCACCACCACCCCCCTCATCACCATCATCATCACCATCAGCATCATCATCATCACCACCATCATCAGCACCACCATCATCATCATCACCACCACCCCCATCATCTCCATCATCATCATCCCCACCTCCCTCATCACCATCAGCATCATCATCAGCACCACCACCCCCCTCACCACCACCATCATCACCACCACCACCACCACCACCCCCCTCACCACCACTATCATCATCATCAGCACCACCCCCATCATCATCATCACCACCACCACCACCACCACCACCACCACCACCACCACCGCCAGCAGCGCTAACCTTCGTTGGCCAGCAGTTGGATGGTCAGCGTGTCCTTCTTCACCGTGCCCTTCAGCACGCCCGTGTAGTACATGACCGCCGCCTGGCTGTGCAGCACGGCGCAGCGGGGGAAGGGGCTGAGGTTCTTCATGCTGATGCTGAGGTGGGCGTCGGCCCCCATGCGGGGCCCCTCCCCGTCCATCGTCACCTCCACCTGCACGTCCTCCGCCATGGCCGCAGAGTAGGTCTCGGGCTTGCTGCCGTAGCGACTGGCCGTCTCCACGGAGATGCGCTCCTCCTCCGAATCTGGGGGGAGGGAGGGAGGGAGGGAGGGAGGGGGGGGGAGACGGGTCACACTTTGGAACTTTTTTTATATAGACCCCTAAACATTTGATAAGAAATATGGAGAAGTAATAGAGGAGATGAGCAGGAGAAATAGACGAAGTACATAGGAGATGTGGAGGAGAACTAGAGGAGATGAGCAGGAGAAATAGACGAGGTACGGAGGAGAAATAGAGGAGCTATAGAGGAGATATGCATGAGAAATAGACGAGGCACGGAGGAGAAATAGAGGACCAATAGAGGAGATATGCATGAGAAATAGACGAGGCACGGAGGAGAAATAGAGGAGCAATAGAGGAGATATGCATGAGAAATAGACGAGGTACGGAGGAGAAATAGAGGAGCTATAGAGGAGATATGCATGAGAAATTGACGAGGTACGGAGGAGAAATAGAGGAGCTATAGAGGAGATATGGAAGAGAGACTCAACCCCTTACTGGAAACAGAAGGTTGGAAACCTGATGCCAAATATCTCCAAAGGGCAAGTGAGGACTCGCCAACACCCCAAGAGGGGGAGAAACCTTGAGAAGGAACCCAGAAGAGGGATCCCTCCTCCCAGGAACGGCTGGGAGGGCAAGATGTCCCACATGGGCGGACATAAGGTACCGCAAAAACCAAGCAGAATCCCCTGAGCTGGCCGGGCTGTCGTCAGCTCCTCAGTACCTTCGCTGTGCTTGTAGAGGTACGTGATGTCGGCTCGCTCGTCAGAGCCCACCGCCTTGGTGCTGATAAAATGGCCGACCGCCTTCTTCTCGCTGTAGATCTGGGTGAAGGTCCCGTCCAGCTTCCTCTGCCAGTAGATCTTATCGCTGTTCACCTGGTGGGGCGGGGAGAACGGTGAGAAGACTGGGAAAGCGGGGGGGGGGGGCTCACGGTCCACACTGCCCTGTAGGCAGGAGCCTTCTACTGTGGTTTCAATGTTGGGCGGCTGATGCTCTGCAGCCTCAGCACCAAATCAGGGGGATACAGGATTAATGTGGAAGCATCACCATGTTTCTTTAATTATTCATCATTATTATTATTATTATTATATAATACGGGAATAAAGACTTCAACCATAACTACTCTAGTCTGAATTCGCTGTAATGTCAGCTTTGGATGAAAGCCTCTGCTGAACGGATGAAGGTCCAAAGCGTTCCTGCGTCCACGGCGCTCACCTCGGCGAAGACGAAGGGCGTGTCGTACTTGAGGAAGACCTGTCCGGAGCGGATGGCGTTGACGGAGGCGGGGCCGCAGCGGAAGGTGCCCTGGCTGGTCTCCTGCGGGGTGGAGTCCACCGCCTGCCAGCCGCCGTGGCCCTGGGGCAGGTCGGGCCGCGCCATCCAGCAGTCGTTCCACACGTGGAAGTTCCTGTCGGGGCGCATCGCGTCACTGAATGCCTCTATCGGTTAACGTCACGATGTCGTGGCCTGATGCGCCACATCGACCGGCGCCACATCGACCGCGTCACGATGTCGTGGCTGATGCGCCACATCGACCGGCGCCACATCGACCGCGTCACGATGTCGTGGCGCCACATCGACCGGCGCCACATCGACCGGCGCCACATCGACCGGCGCCACATCGACCATTGTCACGATGTCGTGGCGCCACATCGACCGGCGCCACATC
The DNA here is from genome assembly GCA_026745465.1 of Lota lota. Classification (NCBI taxonomy): domain Eukaryota; kingdom Metazoa; phylum Chordata; class Actinopteri; order Gadiformes; family Lotidae; genus Lota; species Lota lota. Next base: position 135,830 of record JACYXH010000288.1, on the reverse strand, counting down.
GACCGGCGCCACATCGACCGCGTCACGATGTCGTGGTCGATGCGCCACATCGACCGCGTCACGATGTCGTGCCGCCACATCGACCGGCGCCACATCGACCGCGTCACGATGTCGTGGCGCCACATCGACTGCGTCAGGATGTCGTGGTCGATGCATGACGTGGTGAACGCGGTTGATGTCGTGGTCGATGCATGACGTGGTGAACGCGGTTGATGTCGTGGTCGATGCATGACGTGGTGAACGCGGTTGATGTCGTGGTCGATGCATGACGTGGTGAACGCGGTTGATGTCGTGGTCGATGCATGACGCGGTTGACGCGGTTGATGTCTTTAAAAAAATACAATAAAATCCGATGTGTAATGACCATGTGTAACTGAAGCGTAAAGAGTAAAATAAATAAATAATAACATGAAATAATGGAGGGTTGAACCATAAAATTGGCAAATGCGTTCCACGTGCGTGACGACACCCCATTCTCTCCCGGTTTCATTTGTTCATTAAGAGCCAAACTTGGGAGCATACTGAAATCTGGTGAGTGAAATGTCACTCAGCAGGCAGAGGTGTTCCTCCCCCAGCCGTGTCAGAAAACAAGAAGCCCTCCACCCGGACCTTGGTTAGCAGCGCTGGGCTGGATTCAAACGTGGGACGTGAGAGAGCTCTGGCCCGTCTATTTAAACACCGCCGGGTGGGTGGGTGCTGGTGGTGGTGGTGGTGGGGGGGAGGGGGGGGGGGGTGCTTGTGGTGGGTTGGTGCTGCTGGGCGGGGGTGGGGGGTAGATCTAAATATACAGGACATTCCAAGCGCCAGGGATTCCGAGGGGCCAGAGGGGTGTACCCCCACATGATATCACGGATGGGGGGGGGGGGGGGGGGCGGGGGGCTCTAGGTGTAGCTGTAGGACAGGGGCTTACAAACAGGCTCTGTGGGGGGCGTGGGCGGAGTGATTTTGGGGTCTGATAATCAGTTTGTCATTTGGATGAGTCACAGTTGTGTTGCTAAGCTTTTGTTAAGTTGTTAGTTAGTTGTAATCTATGTAGATATCTATAGATGTAAATATATTTCTATAGATATATATATATATAGATCTCATTCTTTACAGTGAATGATATCTATAGATATCACTCTTTACAGTGAATGTATTTTTCTCAAAAAAATAAAGTACTTAAGTTGTTGTATCAACCATTCAACACTGATACCTCAAAAATGTATCATCCAACTCAACACAGGAGAGAACCTGCTCCAATGTCGAATAACAGTTGTTCTGCAGGCGGACAACTGTTGCAATAGAAGTCACTGAGGAAAGGTATATCCCCCCCCCCCCCCCCCCCCCCCACCCCCCCCCCCCCCCCCCCCCCCCCCCCCCAATCTTCCTGCTCTAGGCGTTGCCCGGGGCGACGGGGCGACTGTCTTACCACACAGAGTCTTTGTTCAGGAGGTGGATGGGCTCCATGTTCTCGTCCAGGTAGACGTCGGTGGTGAGGGACACGTCTGTGTCGTGGGCCGACTGGAAGTTGGTCACGCTGCGGGCCGGGATCCCCAGGCACCGGAGCACTGTGGGGAGGGAGAGATAGATGAAGGCGTAGGTTCCGGAAAGGTTCTGGGTTTGAAGCCCCAATGTCCCCAAAAGCATGTTGCTTAGTGAGTAAATGGTTCACTCGATTTCTGGCACTGTCTGCCTGGTACAGCAAGGCATTAACACCGCCAGGGTTACGGGGTTTGATTCCTACTGGAATTACTTGATTCCTCTTATCATCCGTGATAAGAAATGTATGCACTGCAGCGGGGGATTGAACCAGCAACCCCTTGATTGAAAGACATAAGGTCTGCCAAATTACCACAGCCATTGTGTTCGGCAGTGAGAGTGTCCTCAAGGCTTATTGGAAGTGAGGAAGACACCTGTCACACACTCTGTTACACACACACACACACACACACACACATACACGTTGCCAACGCCGCCTTAGACAAAGCTTGCGTGGAACTTGCATCGCCCTTGGCCCAGTAAAAGCCAGCCACCCGACGGTTTGTGTGGTCGATCTGTCCCTAGCAGTGATGCCAGGAATGCAGAAGAGTGGTATTTTGAGTAGATAAGAGCTACGGCTAGCTTCTATCAGGGGCCACTGTGCTATTTGCTAAGGTCAGCTAGCTGGTCAGCCGGCCTGGGATTGGCCGATCAGAGTTCAGGAAAATCCAGTGTTGTGTTGCAGAGGGGAGAGGGAATTAAACTGATAGACATGCTCATCAGGCTAACGTTGGCTTAATAATCGAACATTCTCCATCTATACTAGCGACTAAAGACATACACGAGTTGAAATGCTGGTGCATGCAATTTTGAAGCTGGGATTTCTCAGGTTTCATTCCTGGGAAATGCTCTTTTGCAGACACAGACACAGACACACACACACACACATACATACACAATGAATCAATCACACACAAACACACCCACCAGCAACACAGAGACACTTGCACTTACTAAAATACACTCAATCACACACACAAACACACACACACACACACAGTCATGTAGTCCGACAGAATAATACATTCACACACACACAAACACACACAGCAATGAAGTCCGACAGATGAACACACACACACACACACATTCACACACACACAAGCACACACACGCAGTCATGCAGTGTGACAGACAAACACACACCTGAAGTGGTGACCCCAGAGAAGACCCAGCACTGTCCGTAGGCCACGGGCGTCCCGTCAGACTTGTGGTACTGCTTCAGGATGTCCACACTGCTGCTCCACGCCGCGGGACTCGTCCCGCCACTGTAGTCCCCGCTCCAGTTGCCCATCAGAACGCCGTAGTCATCCTGCGCGTTGATCTGGGGGGGGGGGCAAAACCAAGTGATGTCACAAAAGGACGGACGGAGGATGGGGAGCGTTTTGATTGGGGAGCGTTTTGATTGGGGAGCGTTTTGATTGGGGAGCGTTTTGATTGGGGAGCGTTTTGATTGGGGAGCGTTTGGATTGGGGAGCGTTTTGATTGGGGAGCGTTTGGATTGGGGAGCGTTTGGATTGGGGAGCGTTTGGATTGGGGAGCGTTTGGATTGGGGAGCGTTTGATTGGGGAGCGTTTTGATTGGGGAGCGTTTTGATTGGGGAGCGTTTTGATTGGTTCGCCGACTGTGTGTCGACGCACACAAGCGATACATCTCACGGCGCCGGTGGTCGCAGGGGTTGTGTGTAGCGCAACTGATAGCGAGCATGGCGTTAGCACCGCCACGGTGGGGGGTTCAATTCCCACTTGCGCTTAATTCAAATGGTCACAAATCGAGGGTTTAAGGCACTTAAACCAAAATGGAATTACTATGACTATTTCCCCTTCATGTCAATAAGGTGCAGGTAGACGGGAGTCAAACACATCCTGCCCCCCCCCCCCCACACACACACGTGAGCGTGTGGATACTGAAGAGTGGGGGTCTCACCATGGCGGAGATGACCCGCACCACGTTGATGGGGTCCCAGCATCCAGCCGGAGCGATCTCACTCTTCTCCAGCAAAAACAGACACGCCTCCAGAATGCCCTCCTGGAACTACACGGAACAACACACACACAGGAACAGCTTAACAACTAGCTCTAGTAGAACAACACACACACACAGAGGAACAGCTTAACAACTAGCTCTAGTAGAACAGCTTAACAACTAGCTCTAGTAGAACAGCTTAACAACTAGCTCTAGTAGAACACAGAGGAACAGCTTAATAACCTTGTGACACAAACAAATTCTGAATCTGAATACATTATTACACTTCAGAAAAATCCTCTCCAGTGAATTCCTTATGATACGAATTCACTGCCCCTGCTTTACGTGTGCAGAACCACATTATAACAACTCTTTAGTTGACAATGCACGCAGGCCTTCTGCCTGCGTCCAGGCAAATGGAGCGGATGTACATGGGTGACCAAAGCATTGTTCTGGGATTGGCGGTCGCACCTGTCCAAAGTTCCAGGTCCGGGCGCCGATCTGTTTCTCGGTTCCATAGTAGATCCTCCCGGTGTCGTTGAGAACGTACTCCTTCCTCTCGTCATCGTCGTCCAGGAACACCGAGTCCTCTGCACAGAGCCACAAACACAAAGAGGTCCTGACGGTGCTCTCTATTTCACCTCGGCTGGCTGACAACGCGATCCAAAGTGAGATCCGTGACGGAACAATGCAGGTCATTCGGGAGCAGGTAGGGGTTAGGGGGCATCTTGCTCAAGAGGGCCTACAGGTGGACCGCGGACAATGGGGGATTGAACCCAAAACCTCCCAGTTGGGAGTTGAACACATTAACCACTCCGCTAGTTTCCCTTCATTGTAAGAGCAATTATTAACAAACTAGCACAATAATGATTCACCATTGATAACAAAACGAATCATTAACAAATCTACCTTTAGCAATCTTTATTGATCTTTATCTATCCATACATCCTTCTTCATCCATCCACACCTATCTATAAATCTATCTCTATTCATCTTTATCTATCTATAAATAATCTTTATCCATCTCTATATATCTATAAATCCTCTTTATCCATCTTTATGTATCCATAAATCCTCTTTATCCATCTTTATATATCTATTACTCTTCTTTATCCATCTTTATGTATCCATAAATCCTCTTTATCCATCTTTATATATCTATAAATCTTCTTTATCCATCTTTATGTATCCATAAATCGATATTCAATTTAACAAATTAAAGTCGCATTAAACCTTTAACGGCCCCCAAATGGCCCCTAAAAAAGTGTCAGAGAGCTGGTGCCCCTGACCCCTGTGATTCGAAGAGCCAGGAATGTGGATTTCCTTCTCACAGAAGAAGTGAAAGTGGCCCCGGGCCAGGAAACGCTGGAGAAACACAATGACAGCGTGGAGCTATAAGAGGCCCCTCACTTCACCACAGAGACAGGAAATGATGCGTACTGTGGTTGATTAGCCCCACCCATGGTGGACGTGTGACACTGGATTTGAACCTCTCTCTCTGCTCTGTGCTGTTTGTTTGCACAAGGATATGATTATCAGGGTGAATGTATTGTTCCAAATATCGGTTTTTTTTTCTACACATAGAAAAAAAAGTGTATTTCTACAATCGTTTAGGTTTTAGGAAGCAAACCTAAAGCGGTGGTTATAGTTTTGGAGAGCAGAAAAACAGAAAGTATGTCTTTGGTTATGTGTTGTTGTTGGCCTCTCTCTCTCTCTCTCTCTCTCTCTCTCTCTCTCTCTCTCCCTCTCCCTCTCCCTCTCCCTCCCTCCCTCCCTCTCTCTCTCTCTCTCCTGTTCTTTTGCACGAGGATGTGATTATCAGTGGGAGGCAGCCAGAGAATCTTGCAGGAGGGGAGGAGAGAGGAGGAGGAGAGGAGGAAAGAGGGTGAGGGAAAGAGGGAGGGTAGCTGAGGACAAAGACGGGACAGGAGGAAGATGAATAGGAGGGGAGGAGGAGAAAAGCAAAGGAGGGTAGGAGAACAAGGGAAAGTTGGATTTAAGTACAGCACTGCTGGGTTGGAGGTGTGTGTGTGTGTGTGTGTGTGTGTGTGTGTGTGTGTGTGTGTGTGTGTGTGTGTGTGTGTGTGTGTGTGTGTGTGTGTGTGTGTGTGTGTGTGTGTGTGTGTGTGTGTGTGTGCTGGGGGTTTCCCAGAAGAGTGAGTGAGGGCAAAAAGAAGAAAAGGAAAGTGAAAGCTTGTGAAAGAGTGTTCAAGATTAACAGGATAGAGGAGAAAGAGACTCCAGGGAGAGAGGAGGAGGAGGAGACACAGGGAGCAGGGGAGCGAGGGAGAGGAGGAGGAGGAGACACAGGGAGCTGGGGAGCGAGGAGAGGAGGAGGAAACACAGGGAGCTGGGGAGCGAGGGAGAGGAGGAGGAGGAGACACAGGGAGCTGGGGAGCGAGGGAGAGGAGGAGGAGGAGGAGGAGGAGGAGACACAGGGAGCTGGGGAGCGAGGCAAAGAAGGAGGAGGAGACACAGAGAGCTGGGGAGCGAGGGAGAGGAGGAGGAGGAGACACAGGGAGCTGGGGAGCAAGGGAGAGAAGGAGGAAACACAGGGAGCTGGGGAGCTAGGGAGAGGAGGAGGAGACACAGGAAGCTGGGGAGCGAGGGAGAGGAGGAGGAGACACAAAGAGCTGAGGAGCAAGGGAGAGGAGGAGGAGGAGGAGACACAGGGAGCTGGGGAGCGAGGGAGAGGAGGAGGAGGAGACACAGGGAGCTGGGGAACGAGGAGGAGGAGGAGACACAGGGAGCTGGGGAGCGAGGGAGAGGAGGAGGAGGAGACACAGGGAGCTGGGGAGCGAGGAGGAGGAGGAGACACAGGGAGCTGGGGAGCGAGGGAGAGGAGGAGGAGACACAGGGAGCTGGGGAGCGAGGGAAAGGAGGAGGAGACACAGGGAGCTGGGGAGCGAGGGAGCAGGAGGAGACACAGGGAGCTGGGGAGCGAGGGAGCAGGAGGAGGAGACACATGGAGCTGGGGAGCGAGGGAGAGGAGGAGGAGGAGGAGACACAGGGAGCTAGGGAGCGAGGGAGAGGAGGAGGAGGAGACACAGGGAGCTGTGACGCCAGGGAGGAGACACAGGGAGCTGTGGAGCGAGGGAAAGGGAAAGAGGGGGGTGGAGGGAGAGTGAAGGAGAGGAGTGGGGAGGAAGGGAGGCTGGAGGGAGAGTGAAGGAGAGGGGAGAGAAGGAAGAGTCAGGGAGAGGGGAGAGAGAGGAGGAAGCAAAATGTTGAGCAAGAGCGGGGTGGAGGAGGAAAGAGGAGATGAGATGGGTGGAGGAGATGGAGGAGGTATAGAGAAAGGGGTGGAGGAGGAGGAAGGAGACGGAGGAGGTATCGATAGAGCGGTGGAGGAGGAAGGAGCAGATGGGAGGAGGTGTAGAGAGAGGGGGGTGGAGTAGGAAGAAGGAGGAGGTATGAGAGGGGTGGAGTGGGAAAGAGGAGGAGGTATGAGAGCGAGGTGGAGGAGAAAGGAGGAGATGAAGGAGAGGAGAGAGGGGCCGTGTTGTGATTTGTGGGGTGGCGTTCTGGGAGTGATAGTGGGGTCATAGATCGGAGGGAGCAGAGATATGTTCAGGGAGACAGCAGAGGAAGGTACAGAGAATCTGGAGTTCTTTCCCTGTACATCTCTGGAATTACGTGTGTGCTTGTGTGTATGTACGCGTGCGTGTGTGTGTGTGTGTGCGTGCGTGGGTGTGTGCGTGAAGCATGATTTAAAGCAGAAGACAGACGTCTGGATAAGGGAGAGACGGAGGGAAGGATGGGTGGAGATCTCAAACAAGAGAGAGAGAGAGAGAGAGAGAGAGAGAGAGAGAGAGAGAGAGAGAGAGAGAGAGAGAGAGAGAGAGAAGCAGATCAAGAGACACACATCTAGAGAGAAAGAGAGAGCCACAGCTGCAAGGTTGCCATGTGCAAGCCCCATGATGGTTCACACAATAAATGTGGAATTCGTTTTTTCTTTTTCTTTTTATGAGTGTGAAAATAACGTTTGAGTGAGTGAGGAAGGAAAAGAGAAAGAGAGAGAGAGAAAGCGAGAGAGAAAGAGAAGGGAAAGCTAGAGAGAGCAAGAGAGTGCATCGGGCATACAGCCAACAGCAACAAGACACACTCGTTTCCCAATGCCTCTAACCACCGCTCCAGTTTTGCTTTGTTAAACCTAAACGGTTGAATCAATAATCATGTGGAAAAAGTTTAGATTTGTAATATTAGATAACGACCACATACCAACTGACAGAAGAGCTCCGTAGTGCAAAGCTAATAATCAACAGCTGAAGCACCCTCTGAATCCTCTGAATAGAAAGACTAGGACAAAGTCCTAAAGGGGAAGAGGGACGAGAACCAGATTGCAAACATCTGGAATGTTTGTTTTATCGGATCCAGAGAGGAGTGCCAAAGCAACTTTGGACATCAGTGGGAAAAATTCAACTCGCTAACAACGTGTCGCTATCCATCACGTAGCCAAGAGAATGTCCCTCTGTCTGTCAGTGTGCGTGTGTGATTATGTGACCTCATGTTTCTGGTGTCGCTACAACACATTTGTTTCCGTAGTTTTTCATCTTGTCTGTCAGCCCCACTAACAGCTGAACCAATTGAAATTCAAACACGGCTAGCCATCTTTTATCTGCGTCAACAAAAGGGTATTCTGGAAAAAAGAAAAAACGATCTGAAAACGGTTATTCTGTGAATATAACAAATATTTTTGTCAACGAAATAATAAAAAGAATTTAGGAACTAAATAAATAATAAAAACAAGGATTTTGTATATATATATATATAAAAAAATATATATATATATTGAAAACTGATTTTGAGGACTAGCCAAGACTGTCGACGACAAACCATTTTTGTCCGGCGAAACACTCCCCTGGCGGGACTGGACGACGCCTTACCTTCACACCACGGGTTGAACAGCATCACCACGCTCTTGCCGGAGTCGTGGACGATGACGTCGGCGCCCTTCGCTGAGCAGGTGGTGACGGAGAGGGCGTACTGGCCCACCACCGCCTTGGGGGTGGAGTTGACCGACAGCTTCACCGTGTTGCCGCTCTGCTCCACCACCTTCGCCTCCCACCGATCATCCTCCAGCTCCTCCACCAATGGCACAATGACGTGGGTGCCCTTGGACACGATGGGCGTAGGACCTGAAAGAGGACAGGCGACTTGTTGTGCATTTAGTATTTCGATTCTTTTGTATTTCGTTTACGTGTGTTTTGTTTTGCTATTTTCTACGTTCATTTGAAGAACTAGTTAACACATTGCCTTATTGTTTGCAGTGAAACCACACAGGTATGCTCCTCAACTGTCTTGACGGCTGACTGGCGTCATCGGTAGAGAGCGGCCATGTTTGGAGTGCTGCCCTCAGACCATGGACGCAAAGAACCATGGATGTGTTGGTTAAAACCGGCGAGGCGACACAAGAAGCCCCTGAGGTCACTGAGTATCGCTGCGATCTCGTGTACGGTAGCTTTACTTGTTGGTTGAGATATATTGTGTGTTGTGTGTAGACGGCGTTACGTTGTGATCCATTTAGAAAATATGATATGATATGACGGTGACAGCTGATTGCTGTCAACACTCTACCCTGCCACGTTTTTCCAAAAAACAATTACAAAGAGGAACAAAGTTAATGACTGTAATCATGTTGCAGGGAGCGGGAAATCCATTATCCCACTGGCACTGTCCTTCGTAGATACACAATTTCATAATTACTGTAATTGAAAATCATACCAGAACCCCTAGACAACATTTCTCTGCGCAGTTTCGCTAAATAAAAACTGCTGTGCTGCAGACCACAGACACATTGAAAGCATTGAGCTGGGAGCATCTTAATCTATTCTGAAATACTCCAGTAAACAGACTTGGGCCAGATGTGGAGCGGGCTTGCATGTGAGTAGATGCAGATGTTGTTTGTTGTGGAGAGGTGAAGAGATAGAAATGGTGGTACCTCAGCAGGGAGGAATTTCGTACTCAAGCTAACCAAAACAAAAAGAAAAGGAAAAAAAGGATCCGGATATTTTCGCGCAGAACTATTTATTTTGGGCCGCGGCACCGTGCCGGGTGCTGCTGGCGGCTGATTGTCGTCAAGGTTACGCGGTTAAAGCGAGACAGCATTGTTCGGTGGAGAGCTCCCCAACCTTCCTCTCTCACCACTCAATGCTTGGAAGGAACTCAAGGATGTTTAAAAAAAATAAAAAATGTCTCCTTAACCAACGACTTGGGAAACCATCATGGACTGTTCAGACGCCTTCATCATCCATAGAGCCTTGTCGTCAATGACTGAATTGCTAAACGTACATTGGGGTTCGAAGCCAGAACCTTTCGGGCTGGGAGTCAAACACCCTAACCACTAACACATCGCTCCCCTCACCGTAAATCCTTCCTATTGGCTGGAATAACAATAGCAATAACAACTCACAACTCGCAACGGCATAAGTACGACAATCGGTCTTGCAAGAGATTTCCGCACAATCTTGAACAGCTGCGAAAAACGGGGTCGGCAATAAACATCCCCTCTTTGGAATGTTTTGGTTTGCTGATTGTTTTCATTTTATTTCCGCTTCCTCCCGTTCCCTTCCTGGAGTGTGACCTTCCCAACACACTCTCCCATCTCCCTGTTGACACACAGGTGACGGGGAAGAGTGTGTGTGAGTGTGTGTCCAACGTGGAATGCTCTCCCTTGGGTGTAGTGTGAGACCAGTAAAAGCCAGGAGAAGAGGAGGAGGGTGGAGGAGGTTGTGGTGGTGGTGGTGGAGGAGGAAAAGGAGGAGATGGTGAAGGAAGAGGAGCAGGTAAAAGAGGTGGAGGAGGAGGAGGTGATGGAGGTGGAGGAGGAGGATAAGGAGCAGGTGAAGGAGGTCGAGGAGGAGCAGGTGAAGGAGGAGGAGGAGTAGGAGGAGACGGTGAAGGAGGTGGAGGAGGAGGAGTAGGTGAAGGAGGAAGAACAGGTGCAGGGGCAGGAGGGGAGAGTAGGAGAGGAGGTGGTGTCTGGTGTCCTGTCTAATGGTTCGTATTAACACTTGATTGGAGACGTGTTATCCTAGACGTGTACGGGTGTGTTTTGTGTATTTGTGTCTGTGTTTCACACTGTGCGTTTCGGGTGAATGTGTGTGTGTGTGTGTGTGTGTGTGTGCTTGTGTCTTCACTCTCTGCCTGACATGATAGTTGTCAACAGGTAGGACAAGGACAATTATTGAAAGATTCAGACTAGAAAATAAAAATATGGAAAATAAATAAAAAACATATTTCCTGTTTTGTTTCACTGTGCCTTCTTAATCTCCTTCTTTGTTGTCTTTAATTCCTTCTCAAAACATTCTTTAGTGTCAGGTATTGCTCGTGAGTCACGTCACT
>JACYXH010000288.1:110000-120000 GCA_026745465.1 Lota lota | reverse complement strand
TCTCCAAGTCGCACACACTTCACAAACGCGCGTCAAAAGTTCTGCAAACTCTGAAACAACCTATGCAAACAAAGACGTTGGCATTTAAAAACCGTTATACATAGGTTTTGGAAACATGTTTTTCGTTATGAATCAAGATTGAAATCTTACTTTTAGAGTACGTTCTTGAGTAGGTTTCTTCTTGCTCGGCGGACCGGTGAACGCGATTGGAATAACGGGAGGTCTTTAAATGCACGCTTGCTGTTTGGATCGTATATATACGTGCCAACCCTGGAATGCACGCAAGACCCTTTTTTAAAAAGCGACACACCCCTCCCTCTCTCACCCTCGCTCGACCCACCCCAGTGGCCAAGGTTAGTCACGCCTTGTATTGATATCGTCCAGCGCGATGTCAAAAGTTTGGGTGCGGCATGAAGAAGTCTGTGCCGTACACCGTCACCACAGCATGACTAAATAACCAGATTGCTGTGGACGGCAGCAACACCCATGCGAGAGGAGAGTGAAGGAATGTGCATGTCACAATGTTTCAGCTCCGTTTTCCATGACGGAAAGGGAGTGGAAACAGATGGAGTCAGGACGACTGAGTTACTTTTCATCACTAGAGCGGTTTACAGTTGGCACCCATGCCCGCCTTGAGAGCCAAGTCTACCTTTGTTGTGCACTTTAAGTGACCTGTAGTGACAAATGCACAAGCACAACTAGGTTACAACAGGTTAGTTTGCCGTCCAAGGACAATAAGTAGGCTAAAGACAATAGTCTGCAAAACAAAAAGTGCAATGGAAAAGTGATTCAAATGTGTCCTTACAAACTTCCTGTGAACTTTCACTTCTCTTCATGTGATGCGGATATGGGAATATTTTTGGTTGACACGTGGTCACATTGCTCAAATAATAAGATAAGTTTTAAATGATTTTTTTTTTGTAAGTAAGTGAGGAACAGAATAATATTGAATGCGTAAATCACGATATGGCTATCCTTTTCATGATTATTTCTCCGCGTTCTGAGTCATTTTCGTACACTGCAATCATCCTCTCCATCTATCTCGCACGTCACTCCGACATCTCCCCCACAGCTATGATGAAATGCGTGATGAGGTCACCTGCTGGCATCTGTAACTCTTTTGTCTGCCGTTTTACAGAGAATCCTCGATGATGTCACGACATCCTATCCAATGGAAACGGATTATTGCCCAATAGGAATGTACACAGGTTGGTGCTAATGTGCCTGCTAATGTGTTTGTGTTCATCATTTAATATTATCGAGTACAATTTAACCAGCGCTATAAATCTTTTTTTTTTTTGTCATAGTCTTTGAGAATGTATGTTTAAAAGGTGCAGTGTTTGTAAGATTTAGTGGCATCAAGCAGTGAGATTTGATATTGCAACCAACAGAAAAAATAATGAATACATTGTATTTAGTTACTTAGTCTGTAAAACGATAGTTTACATAGTCATAGTTTACAAGTAAAACAGGGATTTTGTCCATTCTGGGCTACTGTAGAAACATGGCGGTGCAACATGGCAGACTCCGTGGAAGAGGACCCTCTTCCTATTAAGATATAACGGGCTCATTCTAAGGTAACGAAAAACACAATTCGTTTTTCAAGGGATTATACACTAATTAAAACATGCGTATAATATTATATTCCACTTCTGCCAAGTTTGTTCCGCTAGATGCCACTCAATTGTACACACTGCGCCTTTAAAAGTACTTGTAGTACTTAATATAGTAGTATTGTTATTTTCAACATTACCACTTTTATCCAAAGTGACTTACAGTGAATTTAGATACATGCCATTAAAGAGCAGGTAGGGGTTGGACAGTACAGAGAGGTCATTAAGGTGCAGGTAGGGGTTAGACAGTGAATACAGAGACAGGTCATTAAGGAGCCGGTAGGGGTTAGACAGTGAATACAGAGACAGGTCATTAAGGAGCCGGTAGGGGTTAGACAGTGAATACAGAGACAGGTCATTAAGAAGCAGGTAGGGGTTAGACAGTGAATACAGAGACAGGTCATTAAGAAGCAGGTAGGGGTTAGACAGGGAATACAGAGACAGGTCATTAAGAAGCAGGTAGGGGTTAGACAGTGAATACAGAGACAGGTCATTAAGAAGCAGGTAGGGGTTAGACAGTGAATACAGAGACAGGTCATTAAGGAGCCGGTAGGGGTTAGGGCGTCTTGCTCAAGGGCGCCTACAGGCTGCGGATATTGGGGCATCAAACCCTGAACCTTGCCACTAATCTGCAGAACATGACCCAACACACAGTGGTCACCAACCTCTTTTGGCCCCTGACCCCATCTTTAGGTCATGAAAAATCTTGAGAGCCAAACTTCTTCCAATATCAATCTCACAGAGAAGTAGTCAGTAGTAGTCTGCTCATGGCTACGAATTCTGTTTATACAAGGGACCTTTACTCTTAAAAAGGGTTGAATAAAACAATGATTGCCTAATATCACTTATAGCTTATGAGTCAGCAATCTCACACAACCCCAAATGCATTTCAGGCAAGCAAGGTTGGGAAACACTGCTTTAAAAGGGAAATCATATGACCTCATATCCCTCTTTGTTCCATTCATGTTCCAGTCCGTTTTACTGGATCATAATCAGGAACTACCATCGATCAGAACAGCACTGATAACAAAAACACTGGAAAAGACCACCACTACACCTGAAGACCACCGAGACCCAGACGGCCAAACTCTGCTCCCTAAGGACATCGCTTTGGATAAAATCGTTGGCTAAATGACTAAACATTCAATAATAATTCCAGAGAAAGGTATATATTCATGTGATTCCAGTTTATTGGGGAGAAACAAAACTAAAGATCACAAAAAACATCCATCCATACAGATCCCTAGGAACTGTCCACATTAAGCGATAATGTCGTTAAAAAGTTTGCGTTTCTTGGACTCCCCGGTCTGGATCTCCTTCCAGCGCGCACGGCGGCTCACGAAATGGGACAGGGCGAACTTGGACCACACGTGACGCGCAAACTGGTCTGAACGCAGCCGGGTCTCGCTCGGAGCTGGGACGAGAGGGAGAGGGAGGGGGAGGGGGGAGAGGGGTGGGGGAGAGAGAGACGGCACAAACCCGGTTCATAATAAAATAAAAATAAAACCACTACTTAGAGTCGTTTCCACACAGTTTTCCTAGATGGGGTATCAGCATGCTAACAAATATATGCACTCCTAAGACACCAAGCCACTATGATACTTTGAATAATATCATCTACCAAATGGAATGAATATATATATAGGATGTAGATATCTACCCCTGGCCCTGGATATCTACCCCTGGCTCTACATGCCACTGTACTTAATCTGCTCTTGTAAATCTAAATTGTGTATATATTTATACATATATTTATACTTATTTTGTTTGTTCTGTTTAACCTGCAATAGAGAACGTGACGTGCACCTACATCACCAAGACAAATTCCTTGTATGTTTAAAAAACGTACTTGGCAATAAAGCTTTTCTGATTCTGATTCTGATCTACTAGTTATGACAGAAATAATAGCTAGGATTGCAAAAATAACTAGCATAAATAATACCTAGCGAATGAACCACTTCTCACTCATGTCAGACAGAATAGCTAGCACTGTATCTACTCCTAACTATGGTAGAAAATGATACTTCTGCGTAGATCCGATTTCCTCTCCACGTCACTTGCGTAGGCCGAGGGAGCCGTCGCCATCGGTTACGAAATTACGAAAAATGCGGCCTACGCATTTTTCCACCTTGCGGTTTGGGAACTTGAGATTACTTGAGGAGGTTTGCATTTACTGTATGTTCATTTGAACGACACATCATCGATCACGTCATACAAATCCCAGGAGGGCACAGAATTCGGGACTTTTGGCGCATTTTACGCAGACCACGCTCAGAATCACAGACGCAGAACCTTAAATGCGATCAACAGCGTAGCGACCGACCATGATACATACAGCGGCTAGAGGAAAAGCAACCCCTAAAACAACCCATTTAAGATGAAGTGTGATACATAGTATTGCTATGGATTGATCCTGGTCCAAATTTCGACTTAAATCCACAACATTTTAAAAACATAGGGACGTTTAAGGCTAATTGTAAATATGGACCCAAATTACCCAACCAAACATTCTGGCTTCCCCCCCCCCCCCCCCCCCCCCCCCCCATCTGAATGTAGCTAGTGGAGTCAGCGGAAGTCTGAACAGCAATAAAGCCCCACCCAAACAAACAAAAAGGTCCACCGGATGTCAGCCATAAAGCAGTCTGTTTTCTTTTGACGTGGGTGGGTTACCTAGCTCCGCGGCGATACTCTCTCGCTGGCTGACCGAGGCGCTGTTCCAGGCCGCCTCCAGCAGACGGCTGCCCGTCCTGGAGCAGGCGATCTGGACGTACTGGCCCTGGATCAGCAGGAGCAGGGAGGAAAATGCACATCACGCCAGGAATGAGTTGAGGTGCAGGAGTACAAAACACATCAAATACAAACAAAAATGTAATAACAATGAAGGATTCAAAATATAGACATACGACATTCATATTTAAAAAAAACAACGCTATTATTAAAGTCGCTGTGTGTACAATTTGGAGCAGAGAGGAATACATTCAGAATAAAAGAAAACTCAACAATAATGTCCACTCCAACTGGCTGTGCTACTATGTGACGCAAACTAGCGTAGCTCGCTTGACTGGGTGGCGTAAGGGTCGATAGTACGATTCTTGTAAAACAGTAGTACAGGATTTCTTTTATCAGTTATTTTATTGAAATCACTATCAATCAGCATTGACTACAGATATATCCAGGTTATATTAAGCCACAAGCTAGTTGAAATGTTGCTGATCTGGCTGTTCTTGTGGTGGGAGGTTTCAGTCATGGCCCGTGGACCATGACATCCATTCACTTTCAAACAGTTTGGGCAGCGGTGTCACTCTGATCGCTCGTTTTCTGAACAATGTAAGGCTGCGACCATATAAGGAAATATTTCCTGCCCAGCCACGGCTGGACTGTTCATTCATTCACTGCGAAACGCAAAATAATATCTGGATGGTCTTGGGAGGGTGGCGCTAATGGACAACATGCAACCGTAGGTGGGCGTGGCTGGAGATATAGACATGAAACGGTAAACGGGCGTGGCTGGTGATAAAGACATGCAACCGTAGATGCGCATGGCTGGAGATGAAAGACATGTAACCGTAGGTGGACATGGCTGATGATCAAGGACATGTAACCCCAGGTGGGCGTGGCTGATGAAAAAGGACATGTAACCCCAGGTGGGCGTGGCTGATGATAAAGGACATGTAACCCCAGGTGGGCGTGGCTGATGATAAAGGACATGTAACCCCAGGTGGGCGTGGCTGGCGATAAAGGACATGTGACCCCAGGTGGGCGTGGCTGGCGATAAAGGCCACGTGACCGTAGGTGGGCGTGGCTGGTCTCGTACCTCCAGCCTGCGTAGGATCTTGCCCCGCCCCTTGTCGCTGGACACGGTGAGCAGCGCCTGCATGACGTGGCTGCCGGCCGGGTCGGTGCCGAGGGTGGCCAGGTCGGCGGGGGTCAGGGCCCGCAGGCTGCTCATCAGCAGGGAGCGGTCCTGGAACCGGGCCAGCGCCTGCACCAGCCGGGAACCGTGGTAGCAGATGGAGGACAGGGGGACCTAGTTAGGAGACGCGCGCACACACACACACACACACACACACACACACACACACACACACACACACACACACACACACACACACACACACACACACACACACACACACACACACACACACACACACACACACACACACAGGTTAAAGTCTAGGCAGACGGCAGCACAGGGAAGAGATAGGAATACAGAAGAAAGAAAGAAAGAAAGAAAGAAAGAAAGAAAGAAAGAAAGAAAGAAAGAAAGAAAGAAAGAAAGAAAGAAAGAAAGAAAGAACGATGGAGAGGGAGAGTGAGAGAGAAAGCTAAGAAGTTACTTTATTTATCCCACTAGGGAAAAGAAAGATGCAACAGTAAGTGTAACAGAAGCAAAAATCGAACAGAAAATACAGAGAAAAAAAAAAAGCGGATTTATGATCAAACAAATAGATCATGAAATAAAACGAGATAATGAGAAGTTTAAAATAATCGAATCGTCCCCATCAAATGTCAACGATAAGCACAATAAAAAGGCTGATACATAAAGATAGGATTTAACTGATGACTGATTTAACTGATGATGGAGGGAACGGGTGGACAGCTACAGCGGTGATACCTCTGTCTTTAGGTCGCCCTCTGCTGTCTCTGAGGAGTAGTACACCTCGTGGGTGAGGAGCGAGAGGAAGAGGGGGAGGCAGCAGGCCTGTCTGGTGGCGGGTTCCTCACAGTGGAACGCCTGTTGGGAGGGCAAGGAGAGGAAGAAAATACATCACAACCACACACTGTGCAATTAATAGTTTCAATTTGTGTCAGTGGAATAGAAAACAACTTCAAAACTACCATCACAAATCAAAGACTCGTGAGGTCATTCGGTCGCTTCATCCCGATAATGCACAGACAAAAACGTTATCCAAACAAACGCTCAACTTTATTGATACACACTTACACTGAGGAGGTGCTGCATCAGCTCGCCTTGCTTCTGCCCGCTCTCTGCACAGCTGTCGGACAATTGGACGATCACGCCCATGTGACCCGTAGCCAAAATGGCCTCCAGGCCCTCATTGAGCTCATCGAACACCTTTAAGAACTGTAGAAGAAAAGGTGAGGAGATAAAAGCATGACCTACAATGGCGGTCCTACGACCTCAATCAGTGCAGCAAGGCATTAACACCGCCATGGTGAGGGGTTTGATTCCCACCTGGGACCAACCATGCTAAGAATGTAATCACTCACGGTATTGTAAGGCCCCATGGCATACTATGACATCATCATGCCTACCACTTTGTGATTGGCCGAGGCCGCCACCAGCCTCTGGACGGGGAAGTTGGCGATCTTGTGGAGGGCCAGGTCCACCAGGTGGCCCCGCAGGTGGTCCCTGTAGAGCAGCCGCAGGAGGGCCTTGGAGGACAGCTGGAAGACCACCTCCAGGAGGCGGCTGGACGCCTGGTCCTTCAGGAACACCAGCAGGGGGCTGGGGGACGGAGGAGGAGGTGGAGGAGCAGGAGGAAGGGAGGAGGAGGAGGAGCAGGAGATAAGGTTCATTACGTACGATGCAGGTTGTGTTTCATTGTTGGCGGTTCAGGGTTCAAATGAGTCACTCAGAAAAAGATCTTTACTTGTTTACGTCTATCGCAAGTTTAAGAAGCTAAAATATTTAACATGCCAGTACAGTCATACATTTTTAATGAAAAGGAATCTGTTTGAAAAAAGGTTGTATATAAACCAGTTCCATGAAACATAAAGAACATAAATAAATCGAATTTCCTTAAGAGGATTATCGTATGTTCTGAAACCAGTTACCAGTAAAAAAAAAATAAAACAAGTAGTATAGGAGCCATTCCTATGGGCCCGGGTCTCACCTGGTTCCCGGCGCGGCGCTACGGGAGCCCAGGTACTCTGTGATGCCCGCCAGGAGCTTCCTGCAGAGCTTGGGTCGTTTCCTGTGGGACACGGTCAGCATGACCTGGAACACCACACTGGCCACCGTGTCCGCCACACTCACTGCAGACAGACAAGAGAGGACAGACTCAGGACACGCCACACTCACTGCAGACAGACAAGAGAGGACAGACTCAGGACACGCCACACTCACTGCAGACAGACAAGAGAGGACAGACTCAGGACACGCCACACTCACTGCAGACAGACAAGAGAGGACAGACTCAGGACACGCCACACTCACTGCAGACAGACAAGAGAGGACAGCCATTTTTCTGGCATCTACCGAACTACACGCTACACCCCCGATGTTTTCTTCATCATCATCATCATCATCCTCCTTCTCCTCCTCCTCCTCACTCCCTAGAAGGAACATGACCAATCAGGACTCACCGTTGACATTGGCCATCAGTGCCTCGGTCAGACTTCTGAACTCGTACCAGAAGGACACGGGAGCCTCGAAGTCCGTGAGCTGCGGGGCGCCGGGCTTCGCTTTGGCGCCTGCCGTGACGGAGGAACCCAGAAAAGACCAGACTCGTCAAAAAGGATGACCAGGCAAGTGGCTGTTCCGTGTTGCGTTATTAGTCCTCTTGCCCTGCAGTCCTCCCCTGGCGCCGTCTCCGCCCCCTCCCCCCACCCCCGCCTACGAACTCCCTGACGGTTTCTAGAAATATTTCATTGGCTTTTTTGGTTCCCCCCCCCCTCGACTTTCTGGTCCCGGGCCGGGAAAACAGACCGGCGGGACGAAGGGGAGGCAGGGCACCACATGAGGCCCAGCACCGCGGGTCAGAAGGAACGCCACCAGGGGTTGCTCCAGACTAAAACACACACAAGCGGGTTCCGGTGTTGCGGCCTTTGACTTTTGACTGACAGTTGACATTTGTCTCGTTCCCGTCGGCACCACACCGCAAAACCCGGAGGGGGGGGGGGGCGTCGAACCGGCAAACCCCCCAGGGTGGGAAGTAAAGCGCCCAGTGAGACACGTGACCCCAGCCGTTCGGCCCCGTGAACGCTATGTGGGCTGAAGGCACTGGGAGCGGGGTCGACCCGGGGGGGGGGGGGGGGGGGGGGGGAGGACGGCGGTCACTCGGCTCCTCGCCTCTCACGCCACGGTCTTTGGCGCCGCACCGCTTTATAAGCGGGGGGCTCGAACCGGCGACCCCAGGTACTGGAAGACGGGACGCGCTGGACGCCAGGCCCTAATTGACTTGCGGCCGCACGCACGCAGTGGCTGGCGGAGACCGCCAAAAGGACGGTGCCTACGTACTGCGGCGGGACCCGAGACCTTTACGGCGGCGTACCTGTGCGCGTGTCGGCGCGGGGCGGGGCCACGCAGCCCGCCAGCACGTGCAGCAGCGTGCGGACGGCGTGCGAGCCGTACGTGTGCTGGACGAACTCCACGGGGTCCTGCCTGGCGGCGGCGCTCAGCAGCAACACCTGGCTCTCCAGGACGCCGGCCCCGCCCTCTTCTGGTGAGTCTGCAGCGGAGGTCGAGGGAAGATGATGTCACACGGACATGTTTTTTGACTTGGAAAAAAAACATTGACTACGTTGTTATCCATGAATGAGCAGGTACGGGGTCAGGGGAAACGTGCTCAAGGATGCATACAGGTTGACTGCGGGCATTTGGGAATCGAACCAAGAACCTTTGGGAGTCCAACGACTTTGATAGTAGCTGCTACGAAGCTATCCTTCGCAAATAGTACCCATGATAGGACAGCTGCGCCTTTCTCTAAAAGCGTCTCTACAGAGAAGGGGTCTGCTTTAACATCTCAGTCAACATCACACCTCTGGCGCTAAGGGAGTCTGCATCCCCGTCAAAAGGTCAAGGGTTCGAACCCCTACCTGTTCATTTGTTGCCAGTCACTTTGGATAAAAGCGTCTAATACGTTCAACTATCCACCATGACATCACAGAAGGGACGTAACCTCACCTGTCCAGCGACACATCTGTCTGAGCGCACTCTCCACCACGTGACCCGCACAGCGGTCACATGACATTGCCTTGAACGCTGCCGACTCCTCCTCCTTCCCCGTCCCCAGCTCGGCAAGCACCGCCCCCACCTGGTCCAGGCTGGCCAATGGCATGAGCTGCTGCAGCGTGACACTGCCCGTCTTGTCCATGGCCACCACCTTAGCCTTGCCCTTCACCTCCGCCAGCACGTTCCCCACAAACAACGCTGTGGGTGAGATGCAGCACGCGCGTTATGTCTAATATGTGGATTATAGCGGATATGTTGTATACTATCACAACAATGATTACACATTTGACGTAGGTTGAGGCACAAATGTGGGAGGTAGGCTTTCATGCAAGCTATTAATAGACTACAACAAATACATATTGAAAACGTATTTTAAATTATTGTGCTGCTGTTACATTTGAATGTCCTCTACTGTGATCAATAAAGTTAGTTAGCATTAATTTGTTCATCAACATCTCACTGAAAA
>JACYXH010000288.1:92500-105000 GCA_026745465.1 Lota lota | reverse complement strand
TCCGGTACATTCTCAAGCCTTCTTTAACGGTATTAGCGTCGTTGAGTGGGGGCCTCACAAAGTAACGTGCCAGCCAAACAAAGGAAAGCAAACAAAATCAAATGAACCAATGGAAACAAGACAAACAAGAAACAGCCACAGGTAGTTAAGGTTTTGTTTTCTTTTGTTGATATTATTGTCCAACTTTTTGTCCAGTTTTCAGTCGGCGAAGACAGTTTTAACCGGTCGTAACCGGTTGATATAATCATTACCTCGTGGCATTTGGCTTTGTCATTTCTTTCGTTCTTTTCTTTTTTTTAAACCCCGCCCCCGCAATCCATATTTTTCTCACTTAAAGGGATCTTCTTGCGATTGCAGGCTCACAAACCAGTGCTCCGCGGCATCGATCCGGCACCTCGCGTTCAAGTTCCAGGTGAAGGTGCTCGGGGGAGGGGGGGAGAGTGGGGGGGGTGAGGGGGGGGGGGGGGGGGAGGCGGGGAGTGTTCAATGTTCGAAACCTTCAGCTGTGACATGCTAGCCTTTTTTTTAATTCTCTTTATTGTGAATCTTCTGAAAAACAGTCTGTTAAAATGCCGTGTCTGATCCCAAGGAATCGCAGTGATTGTGAAACGATGACGACGGGAATTGATCATGGACTGCGTCGCAACGTCGGAGGATAAAACCTGTTTGGGTTCACCGTGGCGGTTAGCCGCTGCCGGCCCACCTTCAGTCCACCTCTGGAGAAAGCGTCTTTGTTCGGGTGGTTAGTCTCGTCGTTTGTTGTCTCTTCCTCTCTAAGGTTGTGTGGTGGCAGCGGAACAGCATGCTGTCACGAGAGAACCACTAGCGTAGAGCTACGTTCGACTGCTATCACCTCTCTACATAATCAGAGTCACTGGGGCGCTTGGTCACGTGTGAATTGGTTTCTCCCGGTTCGCTCTCCCCCGTCGCTGCCATTTTCTCCCCGTAATCTATCCAATCAGATGCTTGATGAGACTCTCCTCCCGCTCCCATTCTCCCGCTATTTAACATCGTCAGGGCTAACGAGCAGCCCGCCGTTCATCTAAAATGGCATCAGGGCTTATTCTACTGAACCTCTGGCTCTCTCTGGGTTTCTCTATGTCCCTCTATCGATGTACCTCGTTTTCCTTCCCCCGTTCTCCAATTGCATGATAACCATGGACTTGACATTTCTTTAGCACAGCTCAGACCACTGTCTTCTGTTTTTCTCTCTTTTCCTTTCTCCCACCGTTTTTCCCCTTGCAGCTCTTGAATCTCTTCTCGTGTCCCTCCTCCTTCACCCCCTACTCCCCATCAAACTGTCCTCCCTTTCTCCCTCTGATTCATCTACTCTTCCATCCTCCCTCCATTCCTCCCTCCCTCCCTGTCCTCCCCTCTCATGGTCTTAGTCCAGCATGTGTGATGTATATGACTCGCGGTGTTCACAAATGGGCATGTGTACGTGTGTATGTGGGTCCCCTGTATGCATGTGTGTGTGTGTGTGTGTGTGCGTGTGTACTATGCATACAAAGCCAAGTATGTATATACAGGTGTGTACGCATGTATGTATGCATCGATGCATGTGTGTAATAATGTATGTATACATGCGTGTGTGTGAGTAAATCCATGTACGGGTGCGCGTGTGTGTGTGTGTGTGTGTGCGCGTGTGTGTGTGTGTGTGTGTGTGTGTGTGTGTGTATAAATGCAGGCATGCGTGGGTGTGTATCCCTGTGCAGTACAAGACATGTACAGGGCATGTCTTCCTGTGCGCCGCGTGGGGGTGGGGGGGTGGGTGGGGGGGGGGGGGGGGTGGAGGGGTGGGTGGGTGGGTGGGGGGGGGGGGTGGGTGGGGGGGGGGGGGTGGGTGGGGGGGGGGGGGGTGGAGGGGTGGGTGGGTGGGTGGGGGGGGGGGGGGGGGGTGGAGGGGTGGGACGCGTCACATGGCGCTCAGGTCGTGGCACGACCGCGACTTCTGCCGCAGGATCTTGCTGCCCCGCTGGCGGCTCATCTCGCGGTAGCGGCCGCGCTCGCGGTCGCGCCCGTACGAGCGCGGCACCAGGCCCGCCAGGAAGCGCTTGGCCCTGCTGGTCAGGCTCTCCCTGCGACCCGAGCCGGGGTCCCCGTCGGTCCAGCCGGGGCCCACGCAGTCGCCCCGGGCCGCCCGCACCACGCTCTCCAGCAGCTCCCCGGTGCCGTGGTCCAGGGAGGCGGACAGCTCCAGGTAGAGGCAGTCGAACATCGCGGCGCTGGACTGAGCCTCTGGGGAGAGGGGAGGAGGATCAAAGGGGGATGGACGAGGATAGAAAAAAAACAAACGAGGAGGTGTCGTCGGTTCAACGGTACGATCTTAGTATGTTGGATCGATTTCTCTGATGCAAATGAAGGAGGAGGAGGAGGAGAAGAAGAGGAGGAGGAGAGGGAGGAGGAGGAGAAGAGGAGGAGAAGAAGAGGAGGAGGAGAGGGAGGAGGAGGAGAAGAGGAGGAGAAGAGGACAGGGACGAGAGGAGGATGGGGAGGAGAAGAAGAGGGAGGAGTAGACGAAGGAGGAGGTAGAGAGGGAGGAGGAGGAGAAGAAGAGGAGGAAGAGAGGAGGGAGGAGGAGAAGAGGGAGGAAGAAGAGACGAGGGAGGAGTGGTAGAGGAGGGAGGAGGTATAGAGGAAGGAGGGGGAGAAGAGGAGGAGGAAGAAAGGGAGGAGGAGAAGAAAAAGAAAACAAGAATATTTAAAATAATAAAAGAAAGAGAAGGAAGAGGCGAAGGAGGAGGAGAAAATGGAAGAAGAAAACCAAGAAAAAGAGGAGGAGAGGGAGAAGAGGGAGAAGAAGGAGAGGCAGGAAGCTGATGAAGCACGTGTTGTATCAGCATGTTATTATCTGATACAGGAAGAAGACAAGAATAAGCAGAGGATGAGAGGAGGAGGAGGAGGAGGAGGAGGAGGAGGAGGAGAGGAGGAGTAGGGCGACGAGGAGGAGGAGGAATAGAATGTAGAATGTCATGGGAGGTTCTGCAAATAGCAAGTAGTCTCTGGACTCCCTCACTATACACCAGAGATTAACGTCCTGGGTGACCTCACCCAACTAAAAATAAACGCATAGAGAGAGGGAGAGAAAGACACAGAGGGAGAGACAGATAGAGAGAGAGTGAGTGAGTGAGGGAGTGAGTGAGAGAGAGGGAGGGAGGGAGAGACACAGAGGGAGATACAGACAGAGAGAGGGAGAGAGAGACAGAGGCCAGATGGAGAGACAGAGAGAGAGAGGGAGAAGGAGAGAGAGAGGGAGAGGGAGAGGGAGAGGGAGAGGGAGAGGGAGAGGGAGAGGGAGAGGGAGAGGGAGAGGGAGAGGGAGAGGGAGACAGACAGACAGATAGAGAGAAGCTAAAGGTAAGCGTCTACACTGGGTGAGGTATAATCTATAATCTTGTCAAATGGTCCAAATGGCAAAAGCTCTTTTCCCCCAACTGTGATTTCACCGGATAAGGGAAAATAATAACTGCCACTGTGGGGCGGACATTTTGTCCTGAACAGACTGTCCACCCAGCTGGGTAGAGGGGTGGAGGCCAAACAAACACATGAACACATGATACTACAGCATGTTGAGACTGGGTCAGCCCAAAGCAGGACACTGTTAGTTTTTTTTACAAATGTGAACTTACATATCAATTACAAACTCTAGTACGTACGAAAACCTTTAGATACAAAAACACAGTTTTTACGTTCGTCCAGTGTGGACATGGGGTCACGACCAGACAGGAAGCAGCTGTTGGGAGCAGCTAACGAGGCAAGACCCTCAAAACTGAACCAGAAGCACTTTCATCATCACCCATCACCCATCACCATGACCCATCACCCCTCATTCATTCATTCATCCATCACCTCATTCATTCATTCATTGGAGTGTACAGGCTGTGGAAGATCAGTGGAGAACTTCAACTGTATCAGAATGGAGAGAGGAGGAGACGGGCGGAGGAGGAGAAGAGAGGACGAAGAGGAGAAGTGAAGAGGAGGCAGGTGAACAGGAGAGGAGAAGAGAGGAGGCAGGTGAACAGAAGGAGAGGAGAAGAGAGGAGATAGGTGAACAGATGAGGAGAGGAGACGAGACGAGACAAGACGAGATGAGGACATGTCAGGTGCTCCTGAAAGCTGTAGAGTCAGCAGGTACGGAGGTCCTGACAAACCAGGGATCGACAGGAGGTAGAAGGGAGGTTGAGGGGGGGGAGTGAGAGAGAGAGAGAGAGAGCGAGAGAGAGAGAGCCAAGTAAGATAGACATGTGAGTGCATGGAAGGACACAAACATGGAAAAGAGAGGGAGGACAAAAGAGAGCGAGAGGACGAGGGAAAGAGAGAGAGGGTGTGAGGGAATTGTGTGAAAGAGAGAGAGAAGAGGGGACAATAGAGAGAGAGTGAGATGACCGAAGAGACAAGGAGTAGTGGGTGTGAGAAAACATGCAGACTAAGCAGAGAGAGAGAGAGAGAGAGAGAGAGAGAGAGAGGAGAGAGAGAGAGAACGTTTTCCACAGAGCAGGCCCTCACTCCTACTCAGACTCAGGGATATGTGTTTGGCCCCGGGAACGAGCGGGCGAGAGACATCAAGAGAGAGAAATCGATGGCGAGCGAGAGACCTTAGACACAAGACGGGCGAGTGACTCAGAGAGCGATCCAGAGAGAGAGAGGGAGGGGGGAGCCGTGAGAAGTGGGTGATAAACGTGTCAGAGGGGACACCATTACTGTGCATCAATGACCCCCGACGCCTCTGTGTGGACAGAACCACTGACAGGAAGTCCACACGAGTCCACTTCCTCCTCCCCCGCCCTCGATGAACCTATCAGCAAACGCTCTGTTAGCCATAGTGCCGGATACAAGCGGGAGATGTAGAGATATAAATATCTCTACATGTAAATATAGGTGTATCCATGCCCTGTGCGGTAGTATTACAATACTGCTGACCGCATGCTGCTTCTTCATCAAGGACGAGAGAAAAAAGCTGAGTAGTGTTACCGTAGAGATGTCTCTCCCTCTCGTATCATCCCTCCTTCTCTCTCCTCCTCTTTCCTCTCTGCCTCTCCTCATATCTCCTCCTTGTCTCTCCTTTCTTAACCTCTCTTCTCATGTTGTCTCTCCTAGTCTCTCCTTTCATCTCCTCACCTTTCTCCTCCCGTCACCTGCCCTCCCCTTACTTTTCCTCTCCTGTTCTCTCCTCTCCACTCTCTCTGTTCCATCTCTCCTTTCCTCTCCTATCTCCCTCTTTGCTTCCTTCCTCGTACCTCCTCTCCTCTCTCGATGTCTTCCTTCCTTCGATCTGTTAAATTGATCTCTTCATAACCTCTCCTGTCCCCTCAAACACACACACCTTGACACACACACACACACACCCTGACATACATACAGACACAAACACACACAAACACCTACAGACACACACACCGTGACACACACACACCCTGACACACACACGCCCTGACACACATACAGACACAAACACACACACACACAAACAGACACACCGACATACACACCCTGACACGCACACACCCTGACACACATACAGACCCTGACACACACACACACCCTGACACACATACAGACACAAACACACACACACCAACAGACACACACACACACACACACACCTTGACACACACACACACACACCCTGGCACGCACCCACCCTGATACACACACACACCCTGACACACACACACCTACAGACACGCACACACACACACACACCTACAAACACTAACACACCCTGATACACACAACCTGACACACACACACAAACACCGGCACACAGACACACACCCTGACACACACAAACACACACACACACACACAATCCTCGCCTGAACACCCGCTGTCCTGAGTCGACAACACAGCCGTACGCCATGACCGCTACAACCGCCACCGAGTCGCAGAACAAAGCCGAACCAAAACAACATCACGTGACCCCTGTATCATCCAGCTACAACATGTGGGTCAACACACACACACAAATACACACACACACACATACACACGCACAGGCAGGTAAACACACACACACACACACACACACACACACACACTATATCTGTACCACCTGCCATTTCACTCGCTTCCCTCCCTCCATCTCTCCTCTCTCTGTCCATCATGTGTTTCTGGTCCCTCTCCTTATCACGCTCTGCCACACTCAGAGCCAGCACACAGCAGAGGGAGACCGGAGTGGGTGTGAGTGTGTGTTGGTGTGTGTGTGCTGGTGTGTGCCTGTGTGTGTGTGTGTGTTCCTGTGTGTGTGTGTGTGTGTGGGGGGGGGGGGGGGGGGGGGGGGTGTAAGCCTGTGTGTGTGTGTGTGTGCCTGTGTGTGTGTTTCTATCTATGCATGCACGTGTACACAATGGTTGTGTATTTCTCTCCTGCGTTCAAATGTTTTTTTTGTTTCACGATGTGGCGCACATCTGTGATGCACACATAGGACTAGTGCACACACACACACACACACACACACACAAGCACACACACTGACACACACACACACACACACACACACGCATCCATCCATGCGAGGGAAAGATACTGACAAGAGGGGGCCGTCCTGACAGAGTGAGATAATCCACCATGAGACATGGTATCTTCCAGAACACACACACACACACACACACACACATATGCATACACATACACACACCCACACAAACACACACAAACACACACACACACAAACACCCACAAACGCACACACTCACACACACACACACAAACGCACACACTCCCACACAAACACACACACACAGATGCGTGGCGCAGCAGAGACACAGAGAGACGGATGGCTGTGCTGGGTCCACAGAGCAGCAGGCCAGGCTGGGGCTCTTTACGTGGAGCGGGTGTCCCCCCGATAGCCTTCCCCGTGAACACTCCGAGCGGCGCTAACTTGTTTGCATATGCAAATGCAGCAAAGCTGCGTCACAGAGCTCGGGTACGGCGGCAAAGCCCTGCTAGCTAGATCAAATGTAAAAATAAATAAATAATAGGAGTCAGTCTTTTATTTTTTTCTACCTTTTTTCTTTACCTGTAACAGCTTACTTCCATTGCCTCACGACTTTCCACCACAGTCGGGAATCTAGAATATTTTCTTGTTAAAGAAACTATTCAAAAGATGCACGATGGCATGAAGGGTGATGTAGAAAATACGCCGCCACACACTCCAACACATTTTCTGACCAATACAATTCCTAGGTCTACCAGAGTGTAAAAAAACAACAACAACCACAACAACATGCTATTTATTTTCAGTCCATTTCTCTTGTGTGACTCGTAGAAAGCTCCGGTGTACCGCGGCGGTGCGACCTGGGTTGAACAAGGAACAGAGAGCCCTGAAGCCCTGGTCTCGCGTGTGTAAATAATGCATGCTGTTGTTCAGCCACCAGGAGCTAGCTCACAGTGTCTGCACAGCGGGAGGCTAGCCATCGGGCTGAAGCAAACCCTGGAGTCAGCTCTCCAAAAACCCTTCTTCCAGCAGTGGGAATCCATACTGATTTAGTAAGGGGTCGCTTCAAGGCGTGCCCAGAATACCCAGGCAGCACTAGGCCACCGCACTCAGACTTTGCAGAGCAGCGCAGAGAATGTGTTTGCACAAAATGAAATGATGACTTATTTTGGTTGCTATTTATTCATTTGGCGGACACTTTGATTTTCCTTTTTTTCAAAGCAACTTACAGTGATTGAATCTAGGAATGTATCATGAATGAGCAGGTAGGGGTTAGTTAGGGCATCTTGCTCAAGGATGCCAACAGGTACACTGCGGACATCGGGGAGTGAACCCACAACGTTTCCAGCTGGACGTCAAACACCCTAGCCACTGCACTGCACATTCTGGTGTATTTCTTTCTCTTTTGTTATCCCAGATGAAGTAGTGGTGGCAATCATGTGGCGGAACAAGCTCTCACTGTTCCCTGCAGTGCCGGCCCTTCTCCGTAATAGCACATCCTGCATCAGGCCTCTTTTAAAAGACGAATTTGTCTGGGAAGACCATTCATCCTGGGGTCTATTGTCCACGTGCGCTGAGGAAAAAAGACTGACTGAGCCGATGGAGGACAAAAGCTCCCGGGTTCTCGTCTGATGGAAGTAGGGAGGGCTTCAGAGTGGGAGAGGTACAGTAAAGATACAATGGAGTAAAGTAGGGGTACAAAAGAGTAAAGGTAGGGGTACAATATAGGTACAGTAGAGTATGGTAGAGTTTCAGTAGAGTACAGTAGAGTACAATAGAGCCCAATAGAGTACAGAAGAGGTACAGCAGGATGATAATAATCCACTGATGGATACAGACAGGAGATAAGGTTAATATGAAAGGAGATGAGGAGATGGTGGACCACAACGCCATTTGGTGTGATCAAGGTGGGCCATCTGGGGAATTACTGTGTTTGTTTGGTTATATGTGTGTGTGTGTGTGTGTGTGTGTGTGTGTGTGTGTGTGTGTGTGTATGGGCATGGGTGAGTGTGTGTGTGTGTGTGTATGGACGTGTATGTGTAAGGGTATGTGTGTCTGGTGTGTGTGTGTCTCTGTGTCTGGTGTGTGTGTGTGTATGTTGGGGGGGGATGTGTGTGTGAGTTTAAGCAGCATATAGTTGATGCTTATCTTCATGGTTTTGCATCGATGAGTATATTTCATGAGTTGTTGTGTCAATGCTCGTAAACACAAAAACCTCAATCCCAGACACGCATCCTCAGGCTTAGAATACACACACACATACCAACTCACACACACACACACATGCACACAAACACACACACAAAAACACACACACACCGACTCATACTCACACACACGCACACACACACACACTAACTCACACACA
This sequence comes from Lota lota, assembly GCA_026745465.1. NCBI lineage: Eukaryota > Metazoa > Chordata > Actinopteri > Gadiformes > Lotidae > Lota > Lota lota. Next base: position 96,196 of record JACYXH010000288.1, on the reverse strand, counting down.
CACACACACACACACACAAAAACACACACACACACACACACTAACTCACACACACACACAAAAACACACAGACACACACATTGATTAGAAGGCTAGCGCTAAGAGACTACTAATTAAATCGAATTCTTGTCTGCTGTGTTAAGGACCACTTATAAACTGGATCAGTGGTTTGTGTCTTTCAACTCGGGTGTGTGATGTTTGTGGACATGTTATTCTGTCTCTATATGCACCAAAGTTTGTGTGGCGCTATTTGTGTGTGTGCATGTGTGTGTGTATGTGTGTGAGAGTGTGTTTGTGTAGTTTATGTGCATATTTTTCTGTCTCTACGCCCAGAATGTGTAGGCCGCTACATGTTTGCATGTGTGCATGACTGTGTGTGTGTGTGCGTGTGTTTTTGTGTGTGTGTGTGGTCGTACACGTTTGTGTGCATTTGTGTGGGTGTGTTTGTGTGTGAGTGTATATGTGTGTGTGTGTGTGTATGTGTGTGTGTGCTCGTGCATGTGTCTGTGTGCATTTGTGTGTGTGTATGTGTGTCCGTTATAGATGTGTGTGCTTGGTGTGTATATGTGTGTGTGTGTGTGGAGGCCCCGCCCCCTGCCTACCCTCGGTGCTGATCTCCCGGCAGCGCACCAGGTCACTCTTGTTGCCCACCAGGATGATGGGCGTGGTGGGCAGCGACTCCCGCAGCAGGAGGCGGAGCTGGGCGGTGCGGTGGAAGCTCCGCCTGTCCGTCACCGAGAACACCAGCACACACACGTCACACTGCAGCCCGGACAGGTCCTGTAGCGCGCACACACACACACACACACACACAGACACAAACATATAGACACACACACACACACACACACATACACACACGCAAGCACACACATACACACACGCAGACACACACACACACACATATACACACATACACACACACATACACACACGCAAGCACACACATACACACACACACACACACACACAAACACATAGACACACACACAGACACACACACACACAAACACATAGACACACACACAGACACACACACACACACACACACACATACACACATACACACACGCAAGCACACACAAACACACAGACACACACACACACACATACATATACACACGCAGACACAGGCGCGCACACATACACACACACATACGTTCATACATGCAGACACACACAAGCGCACGCAGACACAAACCCATGCACAAACACACACATGCAGGCAGACACAGACACATGCACGGACACACACAAACACACAGACATGCACACAGACACGTACACACACACACACACACACACACGCAGAGACACACACACACACAGGTTATTAACTTAAGTGGGATGAAGATCGATCCAATCTCCTGAACGTTGTGAGGAATGGGGTGGAGCAACATGAACATGCATCTTGATTTCATGGACAGTACGATAACATTGGAAAATATTCCCCCTTTTTTTTTAATACACATCAATACACTCACATTCAATGTAAAGCACTTTGAGTGGTCACTGAGGTCAGAAAAGCACGAGATTAGATTAATTCATAAAGAATCAAATGCATTCCCTTCTCATGGCTAGAATGTTCTTCCACCAGCCAAAATACACCGTGTTTGATCCCCAATGTCCACAGTCTACCTGTAGACCTTCATGAGAAAGATGCCCTACCTTCTCATTAATGACATGCATCAAAAATGAATTTATTCACTGTAAGTATTAAACATAATGTGACGGTACTGACAATATATTGTATCGGTACTGACCGCATATTGTATCGGTGCTGACCGCATATTGTATCGGTACTGACCGCATATTGTATCGGTACTGACATAAGTTGAGAAGTCAAAGCAGGACGGGCAGCAGATTCCTACCAACCCACAGCGGGGGGGGATGACTAAGCCCACGTCTCGACCCAATTTGTCCCACTGAGCGCTACACCCCTGCATCTCACACAGGACTTCACCATGGCTAGCGAGGTCCCGTCACGGCTCCATTAAACTGCCCCGACATCCAGAAAGACGCCTGGCTTAAAGGTCACCGGCCATGTCTTCCATATCTTCCCCTCTCTCTCTCTCTCTCTCTCTCTCTTTTGTCCTGTGTCTCTCTCTCTGTCTCCCTGCATTTTTTCTCTTTCACTTTCTCTCTTATTCACATTATCTCTCTCTCTCCATCTCTGAGTGTGTGTGACTTTACCCCTTCCTCTCCCCCTCTCTCTCTCTCTCCTTGAGCGTCTGTCGCTCGTCACAATGTGTGCACTCATGTGCTCTGTTTTTATTGAGTTTGGTTATTTTGTTAGCTGTCTTGTTGTTTCTGGTTGTTATTGCCAAGGCTCCAACTGCCTCTTGACCGTTGACTTAGCACCGTAGGGGTTCAGCTTGTCTTTACCGGTCTCAAAGTGTTCTTCATTGGCGCGTTTTGATGATGCGTTCATTGTGCTCAATCATGTGGGAGACATGACGAGTAGACTGGACGGTTTTTGATGATGCTATCGTAATAGACGATTGCTCGAGGAGAACCGGTGAGGCTAAAGAGAGACACAATTTATATTTTAGACGGAAGACATGGCGGTTGATACACCAGTTTTTAATGACAAAAAAAAAGGGAAGACGGACGGAAAGAGTAAAAGAGGGTGAGAGAGATGCAGATTGGGGGAGAGAGGACGAGAGTAGGAGACAGACAGGAAGGGGGACAGAAAGAGACAGAAAATGACAGAGAGAGAGTGAGAGAGAGAGAGTGCAAGAGAGAGAGAGAGTGTGAGGAGGGGGGAGTGAGCTGTCAGGAAGTTCCCATATTTCCCAGTCGGAGGTTGACGAGGAAGCGTTATTTCGGACTCTAAAGGGTGATAATTACAGTGAGTTGTACGCGGGGAGAGTTTGCGTCGTTAGCACAGCCGAAACCTTGGTTGCGGGGCGCTACTTGCCAGCGGGATGGGGGCGGTGGGGGCCGGAGGAAGGTAAACATGTCACTGAGGCTTAGCGGTACGTCGGCTCTTGAGGAATGCTTCGGCCAGTCAAGCAGTGTGAACACTATCTATAGAACGGTCCCACCGGGAGCCGTGGCGCTGGGGACCAGTTGGGATTGGCTATGCTGAAGTCTTTTTTTTGCGCTACGCTAATTGCAGTGAGTGCCTAATTAGTGCCTAATTAGCTCATTATTTACGATTCATGTACTACTATAGCTCATTGCGTTTATGAATAGATATAGATGATAACTAGGTATCTATTTCTATCCATTTATCTGCCCTTATGTATACAGCTTTGACCAAAAATGTAGTTTAGTAGTTTAGATGATTCAAGGTTTTAATTCTATATTTTGGAATCGAATTGTGGATTTTGGGTTAGAATTCTCGATTTTAAATTTGAATTCTAGATTGTAGATCAGCATTTTGGATTCTAGATTACAATTCGTATAGCGTTCGCCAGGCCAAAGAGGCGGAATATCGCAATTGTCACAATAACATTCATAAAAAATTGACCGCTGGTGACGGAATTAAAATGCAACGCTTGTGACCTAGATAGAACCCAGACAGGGACCAACAGATCTGCAAATCTTTGTGCATGCACACATATGTGTGTGTGTGTGTGTGTGTGTGTGCCAGTGTGTGCTCATGCCCTACATCTAAGTCTCTGGAAGGTGAATATTTAAACCCTCCGGGGAACGACACGCCTGAAAAATTCACATCTTCTCAAGCAGCGA
>JACYXH010000288.1:80000-82500 GCA_026745465.1 Lota lota | reverse complement strand
CTGGATGGGCTCACACACACACACGCTCACGTCAACTCACATGCACGTCACACACACACACACATTTACACAGCACAAATGAAAAATGCGAAACCAAAACAGATGGAGACTGTTAACCATCTCTCCCTGCACACACACAACACACACACTCATTCAATCTCTCTCTCACAGACACACACACGCATGCACTCATTCTCTCTCTCTCTCTCTCTCTCTCTCTCTCTCTCTCTCTCTCTCTCTCTCTCTCTCTCTCTCTCTCTCTCTCTCTCTCTCTCTCTCTCTCTCTCTCTCTCTCTCTCTCTCTCTCTCTCTCTCTCTCTCTCTCTCACACACTTAGTCAGTGACTCTGGCAGTCCGTCCGCACCTGACCGGTTACAGAGGAATCAATGGAATACATTATTTTTTTAAGTGTGTTTACATGCACACACAGAGTTGTCATGGAGACAGGGGGCAGGTGGGGGAGGGCGGGGTCTCACCTGCTTCCAGTTGTCGTAAATGATGAGCTTGCTGTCCTCATCGTCCACCGTCACCGACCGCTCATACCCCTCGCCTATAGCATCACACATACACACACACACACACACACACACACACACACACACACACAGTACAAAGACGCACACACGCAAACATACACACATGTAGACACACAGACAAAGAGTCTATCAATCAAACGTTATTCATACAGCCCTTTTTGTGCAAAACCACAACACAAAATGTAACATGAATTGGGATTTCTGTGATATTATTATTATCATTGATTACATTTGTCCTCGCCTTTCAGAGGGGATGGACGTTGTAAAATTCAATCAAAAGTATTTTTCCCGGACAGTAATGCTTTGATAGGTGGATGTATGGGTGGATGATGGATGGGTGGAGGGACAGATGAACAGAGGGAGGGATGGATGGACAGACTGATGGCTGGATGGGTGAAAGGGTTAGTGGGGTGAATGGATAAATGAATGGATGGCTGGTTGGGGGGCAGGAAAACTCACACGTCTGAGAAATTCCTCCAAGTGTGTTTGGGCGAAGGGCTTTCTGAAGCGGGCCTGTTGCCCCTGATCTATGTTGCATGAAGCCTGGCCGTCAGGACAGCAGCAGCAGCCGTATCAACACTGCATGCTGGGACTCAGCGGCTACTCAGCTGGCAGGCTGGCTGCAGCCGTGACTAGCCACACCAGCGGAGGATGGACTGGTTACCTGGCACACTGACTGACCAGCTGGCTGGCTGTCAGCCTGGTAGACTGACTGACTGACTTGCTGACTGACTGGGTGGCCGCCTACCTGGTTGACTAACTGACTGACTGACTGACTGACTGACTGACTGGACTGGGTGACTACCTGGTTGACTAACTGACTGACTGACTGACTGACTGACTGACTGACTGGATGGCCGTCTACCTGGTTGACTAACTGACTGACTGATTGCCTGGATGGGTGACTATCTGGTTGACTGACTGACTGGCTGATTGACTGGATGGGTGACTACCTGGTTGACTGACCGACTGGCGGGCTGGCAGGCTGACGAACTAGCTGACTAGCTGAATGGCTAGACGACTTGACTGAATAACTGGCTGAACAATCAAATGACGAAAAGAAAATACCTAACAAGGTGGAAGTGAGAAGCCATTAACGCTTATTGAAGGTGAATTCTGCTCCAATCCGTCTCGATCCAACCACCCCTAGAACACAGGAACGCCAAGCCAGCAGCGGTTCTGGAAGGCTTGTCTGTTTTAAAGGTCTGTTGGGGTAAAATCAATCGCATCGATTTGTCTTCCCCGGCATCACAGCAGGTGTAGGAATTAAGGCATGAAGGGGAGACCTGGAAGCTGATTAGTGGTGAGTTCTTCCAAAGTAAAACACACGCACCTGAAGTGCAGGCAAAACAACAGCGTGCCCGCCTAGAAGCGACCGCAGAAGACCAGGGACTGGGTGAGAAACGCATGAGTTTCATCACAGCTTCCAGGGGAATTGTTCAGTGGACATGTGGAACGTGAACTGGGCAAGATAAGCTTATCTCCCTTCCGTATAGTGTGGCATATTCCCGGGTAATAACAGGATAACAGGGTGGGACGGCAGGAGAAGGGGAAGTGAGTTGATGGTCCATGGGATGTGGGTGTTCCCACTGCTCGCTGGATGAAGTTGGTGGGCCAATCACAATGAATTTCTGGTTTCAGCTACTTTTTTGTTATGGGATACTTGTTATGTTGATTACATAACGGGGACATTGACTAAATATTATAATTACTTTTAGCTTCCTGTTGACTTTTACATAATTAGATCCTCTACAGAGTTCTGCCATATTGTGCCATATAAATACTGTGACCTTTCACCTTAATCACTGATTGGCCATTAACATTTACAACCACAGAAGCAGGAGGCTGGAAATCGAATCCACTGAATATCAGCGGGAGAGAGGGGGTCACTGTTGCATGAGCATCGTCGTCGCCAACAGATCTGTGCTACACTCACACACACACACACACACACACATACACGC
>JACYXH010000288.1:0-77500 GCA_026745465.1 Lota lota | reverse complement strand
CTTTATCTACTACATTAAAAACTAAACTTTATTAAAAAAATAAATAAACCAATGAGATGCAATACTAACAGAGGTGAAACTCTAAAGGGAATTCCCGTGCACACAACCAAACACAAGCGGCGTTTTGGTGGGAAATGTTGGCGGTGTTCTGTCCGCTTATCCCAACGAGACGGCGTGGAACCGGAGACAAAGCTCCGGCGAGACTGGGGAGATAGTTTAGACACAACACGTACGGAGGGAGAGGGCTACATAGTGGGGGAGGAGGAGGGGGAAGAGGAGGGGGACGAGGAGGAGGAGGTGAAAAGACCTGTCCACCTACCTGGTCCGTCATGGTTCTCAGTTGTTCGCTTTACAAAACCAGTGCGCCCACAATTGCTTTTTTCATGTCATCTGTGCTCGTCAAGGTCCTCTGTTTCCCCCCAGTGTGGATTCACAAGTCAGTGGACAAAAGGAACACACCGAATACAAAAAGGCATTGTGTGTGTGTGTGTGTGTGTGTGTGTGTGTGTGTGTGTGTGTGTGTGTGTGTGTGTGTGTGTGTGTGTGTGTGTGTGTGTGTGTGTGCGCGTGTGTGTTTTGCAGTTGTTCGGGCGCGTAAATCCCTCTGTGCCCTGAGAGCGCAACGGTGGGCTCCGCTCCACCTGCGTCCCCGTTATTTGGAGGCAAATAGTAGCAAAAATAGTAAAAAAAAACAAACAGATACCGCCAGTAACACACCCCTCGCGCGTTGGCTGCCGCGGTCCCACAACGCCCAAATAACACCGCGCGTCCTTCCTGCAAAGATACCTGGCGCCTCTCTCCACTCTAGACTCTAGTGTACCTTACTCCAAACGACTCGCTATAAATCTCGCTGGAAAGGTGTTCATCGGGGGCGCGTCCTTGGACGAGAAGAAAAATCTGCCGCTTGTCAGATGGCGCTTATGGGTTAAGTCTGATCCTAGCTCTACACGCCGCATCCCCCTCCTCACACGTCCTCCAGTAGTAAAGCAAGTCACACACGCCCAATTTCCTTGAATTCCGTAAGCTTTTTGAAAACGGATATGTTTTGCCGGTGCATTTAATTTAGAGAGGAAATCGATGTTGTCGCTGTTTGGCGTTAAGAGCTCGCTAGAGGGCGCCCAAGTGCTGAATGTTGATTATGTCCCACTTTTTGTGTTGGACACTGAGAGCTACTGTAGATGGAATAGCTGGGTGGTGGTCATACAAATACATGCCAAGATATTTAGACCTTAATATTGTGATTTCTTTTGTGAAAAGGTTTGTGCATATTGTGTAACAGTTAGAGGCCGAGTCGGTTTATGAAAATAACTGAACATCACATAATTGAAGGACAAGGGAAAAGCTAAATTTTTATTGTGATAAGATCCCATATACCATGACGGATACAAGGCCAGCTCTACAAGGTAAGTCCTTTAAACAGGTGGTCTGGTATTAATAGAGACGAAACAGGCTGTAAAGGTCATGCTCTGTTAATCCAGAACCAACTCTCAGAAACATGACCATAACAACAACAACAACAACAACACCAATAATAATCATGTGGTCCGCGCTAACAAACATGAACAGCGATAGTTGAACACCAAACCAATAAGCACATTTATTTAGCATCACTAAGCGCAGACCTGGGTCTAGTGTGTCCACCAGCAGGTTGGTAAAACCATCCAGTTAGTGGACAGCATTACCGAGCATGTAGACCTAATACTGAATGGGAAACGTCGGGCCCCTGTCTTACCCCCGGGGGCCCTGCTGGGTCTGGATCTACCTGCTAATATGCACACTTAATTAACACTCGTCAGGATATCAGCGCCGGGCGGCCATGCCTCGCGGGCGGTGAGGGAGGGAGGGAGGGAGGGGGGGGGGGGGGTTGAAAACGGCCGTGAGCTGTTTTTAGCGCCTGAGCCAATCGCCCGGCCGGCTGCAATCACTAACACCGCAAACCCCCCCCCCCCCCCCCCCCCCCCCCCCCCCCCCCGCCCCTCCAACCCCCCCCCACTCAGCCTGACCTGTCCCCGAGATTAACGCTCAGCACTGTTGCCGTGGAAACCGGGGGGGTCAAGAGAATTTGGAAATCAGCCCCGTGAGGTATGAAGGGCAAACATCGCCGTGGCGATGACGATTGAGGTAATCCTAACACTCCATGGATCTTTCGCCGCCATCTAATAACGGGGTCCTTGAGCGTCGTGTTGGGGTCGGTCGATTGATTGACACGTCGCGGGGCCCCCCCCCCCCCACCCCTTGTTGAACGCTAACCACCGCATGCTAACGTAGTATGCAATCAGCATCATTGCGACAAGTCCCACGAGTGGGGTGACCTGACCTTCACCAACATCGCCCCCTCACGCTCCTCTGGTGACGCATTTGTTAGCTTAGCCGCCGTTCCGTGGCGTCGACGTTTGTTTGTTAGCCCAACGCAGGGTTTGACATTTGCATGTGAGAGCATCATCAAACCAGGACCCATTCCCATCGCCACTCGACCTTAGCCGCTGAGGCAAACACACTGTTGTTATCGGGTTATTTTACATGGGGTGTGTGTGTGTGTGTGTGTTTAAAATGTCATGAGACTATCACAGTCATCATCGCATACACACACGCACGCACAAGCACACACGCAAGCACGCACACAGATATATTTACCCAGCACGTGCACATTCCCTCTCGTTATGCTCGCTAAGTGCCATCAAATCCCCCAAAGAAATAAACAAATACATGACCGCATTGACCGTCATGCAACATGAATAGCCCAGGACGAATGGCATCATACACACACACTCAGGTCAAAGTCACCTCGCCAAGCAAAGACCCCCCCCCCCCCCCCCCCCCCCCGCCATAGTATGGCATGAGACCCCCCCCCCCCGCCATAGTATGGCATGAGACCCCCTCATCTTCACATCATCTCTGTTCCCCCGGGGGCTAAACGGCCTTGAAACACCGGGGGCTGCTGAGAGTCAGGGACAAGAGTCCCATCGATGCAGTCCTTCTGTCAAAGCCCCGCCCTGAGGAGCCCGCCCTGAGGAGCACTCCATCGTAGCGCCGGGCGCCACGCACACTTCACGTCATGAGCCTCAGCTCCAAGGTTGTACGCAGAAAGAAGACCCCTGGGGTCTCATCACATGGCTTGGTAATAACGACGCGGCAGAGGCATTGGATGGTTGACCCCTGACCTCTGGGATTGCGCGGTAATACGCTTGGGGGGGGGGGGGGGGGGGTGGGGGGGGGGGGGGGGCGAACACTCGCGCTCATCCACGCTGTGGAGTGAACGGGGGGACCCCCGTTTGTTTGTCGGGCCATTCAAGGTTGTCCATTGGACGAGTGTTTGGGTGAGGGTCAGTGGGGGGGGGGGGGGGGGGGGGGGGGCAGGTAGATGGAGATGACCCCAACCTGGACAGTTTATGTCTTCGTCTTTCTGTATATCAAGGGTTAATCGAGGTAAAATGTTGCCGGTGCTTTGGTTGGCAAGTCACTCCACAGACGCTTTCATCGAGAGACACTTCCAGTGAGACGCAGGCCGTCCGTGTGCTGCTACCCTGCGGCCATCTGGCTCAAGAATGCCTACAGGTCACCCGCAGGGATAAAGCTCCAGCCCTAGTCCTTGAGACATACGGCCCGTCTTTTTCCAAACCACTTTAGGCTTGGGAGCCGAACACATCGACCCCTGCACTGTACACTATTTTGGCAAACATAACCGTGAGTAGCTGCTATAAATTCCCTCTTATGTCCTTCCAGAGGCACCAGAAAGCTCCCGAAAGGAGGGAATGAGAGGTGCTTGGTGACTCCGGCGTCCTGATCGCAGATATCAGCCTGGACACACTTTTATCACCCTCGATGCGTGGCACTTTATAGCCCTCTGTCCTTTGTCGTTAAAGACCCACCGAGTCTTTTGTGGACGTGAATATTTTGCTGTCCAATCTATTTGGCCTCATAAAAGCGAAAGAGCAGCGGCTGAACAATTATGGGTTTTTTTTGCCAAACGGTCCACATGGAGTCCATTTTGGTTGACTTTAATATACAGTTACCGTACGTCATTACCATCATCGTATTTTGTAACTGTATATTAAATTCAGTGGTTGTGTGTCCGGTGTATGTTTTGGTGTGCGCCAGGTCATCTTATTGGGTCAACCTGTGAGCCAACGGCGTCCGCGGAACCGGGGGGCTGGGCGGGTCGTGGCGGTGGCGGGCCAGCGGGGCGCCACACGCCATCTCCTCGCCGTTTTCCCCGACGCCTGCGAAACCGCTCGCGTAACCACGGCGGCATCGGGCCTTGTAGCTCGCGCACCGCCGGCCGGGACAACAGGAAGTAGAGCGGCGGGTTCCAGCAGCGCCGCGGCCTTCTTGTTGCGGCGGTCGGCGGCGGCGGCGGCGGGATGGCCCCCGGCCCCGCCCGGCCCCCCGGCCCCCGCCCCCGGCCCCCGCCCCCCGCCCCCCCCCCGGAGCAGCGGTTGCGGGCGCAGCACGATGGAGCTGCAGTTGGCCGCGTCGGACACCAGGAGGGCGGCTCGGCGCGCTCCACCGACCACGTGCACCCGCCGCTGAACGCGATGTGGGTGACCATCGGCAACGCCATGGCGACGGACACCAGCCAGACGAACGCGGTGGTCACGGCCCTGGCGAGATCGGGAAAATGACTTTTATTTGTCGTTTGGTTTTTTGCATTCGTTTGAGGACCGTGTTTTCAAGTTAATGTTATTTGTATAGCCAAATAACATTACTATAATGTTAATGATGACATTAATTAGTTAATTAATTAGTTAATTAGTTAATGTTAATCATAACATTATTATAGTATTTTATAGTATATATATATATAGTGTGTGTGTGTGTGTGTGTGTGTGTGTGTGTGTGTGTGTGTGTGTGTGTGTGTGTGTGTGTGTGTGTGTGTGTGTGTGTGTGTGTGTGTGTGTGTGTGTGTGTGTGTGTGTGTGTGCCTGTTTGTCCCCCAACAGTAACGCTTGACGCTGTCTGTGTCTTACGGATGCGGTGGCATCTCGTTTCTCTTTTAGGGATCAATGAAGTCTATCGCATTGCATTGTATAAAGAGGGCCAATTTGCCAGTTTGTCATGAAGATGGGTCTCTCGGGTATCAGGAGGAGAAGAAGTAGGTTGCTCTATATGTATATATATATATATACGTATATATACACAAATTGTGTTCCGACCGCGCACACTTGAGACTCCACGATACAGTAATCTGGGACGCCAGGCTAGTGCTAGTACAGCTGCTTCCGCAGGGACAATGCTACATAGTAAATAGGCTAGCTAGGTCATATCTTTTTTTTTGATGCTGTGGTGAATTTAGCAAGACATCTCATGGCCCTCTTCAGCACCAGCAATGCTGCACTACTTTAAACGATATCCTCCATTCAACCCTAAACTTCATTTATTAACATAAATGGATTATCACGTTAGATTAAGAAAAAAAAAATCGGCCTACTCTTAATTATTTTGCCAGCTTTGCCTGAATTTTATCCTTCACTTAACCAAAGGTCATTTATCAGTCTGAGATTTTAACATGTTTTTTTTTTCTCGACGAAGCTGTGCTTAAGGAGAATTTTTAGCTGTTAGCGAGTTTGCGAGGTGTCATCACAGTTTTTCCTGGATATAGAGAAAGCCCCACACCTAGCTTCCATTTCCTCACACGACACTGCAAAATACGTCATACGTCTTGTCTGTTCATTGAAACTAGAACTTTGCACAACAACATAAGGTTCATTATCAAATGTAGAAAAAACAAAACAACCCCCCCCTATTTTGGAAAGGGCCCCCATGTCACCACACGCCCACTTGTGATGTCACTAATGGGTCTTTTTTTATTTTTATGGATTATAATCCTCAATCAACCTCACACCTGGTGGTTAACACTGTAACCCCGTCATTCATAACCCACTCTGACTCCACCCCATCTCTAGATATCCTCCATCACCAGGTCGCTACGGCATCATCCATACTCACACGTGGGTGGGCGCGGTGGGCGCCACGCCGGGATGCGATGCCGCGGCACCGACAGCGCGGCCAGGCTGAAGATGTCCACGGCGGCCGCCAGCGAGGTCATGAACCCCAGCAGCACGCAGGTGGCGCCCCCTGGCTGCCGGTTCTGGGAGCAGGGCGCCCAGGTCCGCCAGGCTCAGGTTCAGCAGCAGAACCGAGCTGGGCTTGAAGCGCCGCCGCGGGCTCCTCATCAGGACCAGTCCACAGGAGCACGTGACCCCCCCGCCCCTCCACGTCCACCAGCAGGGACAGCATGCTGACCAGGGGCAGCGCCAGGGTGAAGGAGATGGTGGTGTTGTGTGGAGATGGTGTTGAACAGCAGGTTGACGATGGCGGGCATTTCTGGGCGAGAGGGGTTGGACGAAGGGGGTAGGTAGGAAGGTGATGAGGTTGTGTGCAATTATGAAATTCTTAGCTTGGATAAGTCTGGAGGTCTTGGGTTGGCTAGGACTGTAGCTGCGCAAGTCTTGGTTTGGCTAGGTCTATAGTTATGAACGATTTGGTTTGGCTAGGTATGTAGCTGTGGTAGTCTTGGTTTGGCTAGGTCTATACCTATGAACGATGTGGTTTGGCTAGGTATGTAGCTGTAGTAGTCTTGGTTTGGCTAAGTCTATAGCTATGAACGATGTGGTTTGGCTAGGTATGTAGCTGTGGTAGTCTTGGTTTGGCTAGGTCTATAGCTATGAACGATTTGGTTTGACTAGGTCTGTAGCTGTGGTAGTCTTGGTTTGGCTAGGTCTATAGCTATGAACGATTTGGTTTGGCTAGGTCTGTAGCTGTGGAAGTCATGGTTCGGGTGTGTAGCCATGAGGTTCTTGATTTGGCTAGGTCTTATAGTCTGTAGCCTTTTGGTTGGCTTTGCCTGTAGGTATGTCTCCATGGGCCTCGTCACTCTGGGTAAGCTTGTCCAGCTCGCAGCGGTGACACAGTGGATAAGAAAATCCAAATCTAAACACAAACAGAAGAGATAGGACTGAAATGCTGGAGGAATGATGGTAGACAGCAAGCCAAACGATAAATAAATGACTTGACTTGTGCGGTGTATGATAATGGAGTGCAAGAGGCGCGAGAGAAGACACATTGCAAAAGTAAACACCGGAGTGGGGAAGACTAACTGCACGACACAAGCGGAGTGGCTGATTTCTCATAATCAACGCCAGCGCCTTCCCATGAATTATTCAGTATAACACAGATCGCATCTGCTGGCGCTGAGAGAATCACCTGCAATCACCTGGAGCTCACCAGCTCTTCGGAGTAACTGACAGGCCTGCTGAGACCAAATGAGACACAGCTCTCCCCCTCCCCCTCTCTCTCTCCCTCCCATGTCTACATATAGCTCCCTCTGTCCTTTCTATACGTCTTTCTCCCTCCTTCATTACATCTCACTCTCTCTCCTTCCTTTATATCTCACCCTCTCTCCTTCGTTTTTATCTCACTCTCCCTCCTGCCTTTATATCTCACTCTTTCCTTCCTTTATATCTCACTCTCTCCTTCCTTTATATCTCACTCTCTCGCCTTCCTTTATATCTCACCCTCTCTCCTTCCTTTGTATCTCACTCTTTCTCCTTCCTTTATATCTCACCCTCTCGCCTTCCTTTGTGTATACATCGCTCCTTCCTTTTTAACTCTGCCCCTCTCCTTCCTTTTTTATTTCCTTATTATTTTCACACACACACACACTAAGAGGCATCCCGTGAACGCCAATCGGCCCTAACTCACCTCAGCTCAGTGTGTGCAGGCACCGCAAGGCTACAGGCCGTCGGGGGTGTGTGTGTGTGTGTGTGTGTGTGTGTGTGTGTGTGTGTGTGTGTGTGTGTGTGTGTGTGTGTGTGTGTGTGTGTGTGTGTGTGTGTGTGTGTGTGTGTGTGTGTGTGTGTGTGTGTGTGTGTGGGTTGTAAACACTTCTTCCACACAAACAAAGGAGATGTTTTACCGCCTGCCAGCTGGTGGACATAAGGAACAGGAGGCAGACCTTACTGGTCATGAAGACATCTCCGTTTGGACCCCTCCCCTCCCATGCCAAACGAAGCTGTTTATTGGCCATCACAGCAGTGACTACGACGTTGCTCTGAGCAATAACTGATTTGAACTTCAAACGTCAAATTAAGACTAAGAACCGGAGCCTCAGATAGCTTCAGACTGCTTGTTTACCCCCCCCCCCCCCCCCCCCCCTGCCCCCCCTGCTCTGCTCCTCATTCCAAACACTTCAACCTCGATGCCACTGGATGTTTACTATTCATGCAGCATCTCAAAGGTTTTTGTTTACTTTCCAAACACCATGGGTAGTTAACCTTTTGGATGATAACGTGCAGTGGTAATAAAAAAAAAATTAAATGCATTCGATTCATTCATCCCTCATCCAGTTCAATCGGTTCATGATTCAATCAATTGCTGATTGAACTCATAACTAATTACTTGTTAATTAACAATTCATTAACAGCTCAAGGACACTGCAATCTTCAATAGGCTTCATCTAGGTCCTCTGAAAGCTGATTAAATATGCTGGCTGCTAATTATCTTGAGGACTGCATGTGTGGGGAGAGAGGTGTGTTGAATTGTCAGTGATTAGCAATTGGGAATATTACATTTAAAAAACAAAGCCCTGTTTTGCTTTATGATGTTTATAGTTGAACCTCCCCCATCAACTAAACAAATGATAACATTCTCCTGCATTAAAGGGATTGAAATTGAAACCTTCCATCAGAAAGTCATTCTGAACCGACACATGAAAACGGTGAAATCCATCAGAGAGTCTCCGGCCCCCGCTGACAACAGCTGCTAGCTAACAACTACCGCTAAACGCCTTGTAGCGCAGTGTTCTCCCGACTGAGTCGCACCCTGTGATCTAAATTAAGATCAGAACGCCGCAGACACAGAGAAGAGACGCAAGAACAGCCGACGGGCTCAGACGAGTTGTCTAGAAGTATATCGTTTGACCTCTTCGCGGCTACACGAAGACCAATGTTGCTACGGCCATGCTGAGCACTTCCAACCACAAGAACCTAAACAGGCATTCACACCGGTTTGCACTTCTACTGGTCTCCTGGTATTAAGACAGGCAGTTCAGAGCCACAGAGAGCAGAACAGAGGTAGGTAGAGGACCATGTGTTGGGGGCTTGGAGAAGGAGCAGGATAGCCTAGTGGCTAGGGTGTTTGATTAGCAGCTGAAAGGTTCTGGGTCTGAACCCCGGTGTCCGCAGTCCTCCTAGACCAAGATGGCTTAGCCCCTACCTCGCTCCCGAATGACTCGTCTCTCAATCAGTTCACTGCAAGTCGCTTTGGGTCAAGTGTCTGCTGAATGAATACATGACGGACTTACTGTGCAGTCGGTTTCCTCCAGAAGACGAGACCTCTCCATGGACCAGCTGCTCCTGGTGGTCTGTGTAGAGAGAGGAGACACTCGCACCTCCACATATATCCTCCACCTTGTTACTGTCACATGAGCACACACACGAGCAGGAACACACACACACACACACACACACACACCTAAAATATGTGTATGAAAACACACACACACACTAGCGTGAATATGTGTGCACGCACACACACCTACATAAAGATGTGTGCAGAAACACACACACTCACACTAGCGTGAAGATGTGTGCACGCACACAAACCTACAGAGGTGTGTGCGCAAACACACACACACACACACACACACACACTAGCATGAAGATGTGTGCACGCACACAAACCTACACAGAGATGTGTGCACAAACACACACACACACCTGCTTGGACACAAACAAATCAGACTTGGTGTTGTGTAGTCGGTAAAGCACAAACACAGTTGAAATATTCATATTTACGGATGAGGCAACTGGTGAGAGGAATCGATCTCGATCGTATACGTATGTGGAGCATCTCCTACTAGCTAAACGATGTCTAGAAGAGCTAGCCAGCCCTTCCAGACGTGCTGTTTGTTAACTCTGAACCTGAAAGCCTTCACCATCTCATCACCTTCATATTCCTTTTACACTTGGAGTACTCAAACAAGCTAGAGCAGACACACACACACACCCACGATCTCTCACACACACTACCTCTCTCTCACATGCACCCACAGCTTCCCACACATACTCTTCCCCTCTCACACACACACACACACACACACACACACACTCTTCCGCACACACACATACATACTCTTTGATCTTCACTAATCAGGTGGAAGTGTTATTAGGAGATTCACCTGTTGTTAGGGAAAACTTGATAGGGCGAGGAAGAGCACGAGAGAGAGAGTGAGAGCAATAGAAAGAGAGAGAGAGAGCAACAGAAAGAGAGAGAGAGAGCAATAGAAAGAGAGAGAGAGCAATAGAAAGAGAGAGAGAGAGAGAGAGAGAGAGAGACACGAAGTGAAAGATGCCACCATCAAAGTCTGTTTGAAATGAGGAGAGTGCCAAACGGGCCTCCTTGAATCGTAGAGGTCGGAGCGGGCTGAATAGAAATTGCACACAGTCACGAGGGAACGCCGTGACATCTGCAGGCGTATGAAACAAAAGACAAGCGAGGGATCGGACGTCGGGGGTGAATGGTGTCGAGGCCAGTCCCGACGTTAAGGAGCAGCTGGGAACCCCGTGGTTAAGGGTGACAGGATGATGGCGGCTGTAAAGCACCCCGTGCTTGTTCGAATCCCCTGTGACCCTTACGAACCAACCGCGACCCTGAAATAACCACCATGGCGGATAAAAAGTCGGTGTACATCCTTATTATTCCCGTCAGCGTGGAATGACAGGATCGTATTGATTTTAGTTGTTCATTCTTTTGGCAGTTATTGAATTTCTCAATAACTCCCCCCCCTCCCCCCCTCCCCTCCCCCCCCCCCCCCCCCCCCCCCCCCCCCCCCCCCCCCCCCCCCCTCCCCCCCCCCCCCCCCCCCCCCCCCCCCCCCCCCCCCCCCCCCCCCCCCCCCCCCCCCCCCCCCCCCCCCCCCCCCCCCCCCCCCCCCCCCCCCCCCCCCCCCCCCCCCCCCCC
The DNA here is from genome assembly GCA_026745465.1 of Lota lota. NCBI lineage: Eukaryota > Metazoa > Chordata > Actinopteri > Gadiformes > Lotidae > Lota > Lota lota. The sequence continues at coordinate 66,541 of JACYXH010000288.1, read as the reverse complement.
CCCCCCCCCCCCCCCCCCCCCCCCCCCCCCCCCCCCCCCCCCCCCCCCCCCCCCCCCCCCCCCCCCCCCCCCCCCCCCCCCCCCCCCCCCCCCCCCCCCCCCCCCCCCCCCCCCCCCCCCCCCCCCCCCCCCCCCCCCCCCCCCCCCCCCCCCCCCCCCCCCCCCGCCCCCCCCCCCCCCCCCCCCCCCCCCCCCCCCCCACCCCCCCCCCCCCCACCCCCCCCCCCCCCCCCCCCCCCCCCCCCCCCCCCCCCCCCCTCCCCCCCCCCCCCCCCCCCCCCCCCCCCCCCCCCCCCCCCCCCCCCCCCCCCCCCCCCCCCCCCCCCCCCCCCCCCCCCCCCCCCCCCCCCCCCCCCCCCCCCCCCCCCCCCCCCTCCCCCTCCCCCCCCCCAGTCACAGTGACAAGAAATCGCCTTCTGAAAGTATCACGTAGGAACACAAAGGAAAACCGGAACATTGTCCCAGTAGCTCTTGAAAGCAGCAGGCCTAATGTCAGGTCTCATTTAATTTTAAATGAAAAGATATTGGATTATGTCACGGGGCTATTACTACTGGGCAAATTCCCAAAACGACTTGATGGTCTGTCTTCCACCGTTTAACTCAAGTACTCATTCACACACACACACACACACACACACACACTCACACTCACACTCACACTCTCTCTCTCTCTCTCTAGGAGGACTCTTTAGAAAGAGAAGAAGTGAATATCATCTATTCAACAACAAGAGGGCATAGAGCCTTTCATGCAAATGGTAGACAGGAAAGATTATTCAGAACGGCTGCATCTCTCTCATTCACTCTCTCACTCACTCGCTCATATATTTGAGTTAGGAATGGAAAAAGGCACTGGCAGCCTTGAACAGAGAGGGTGGTTGAGAGAGACATATTGGCCGTATACAAAATACCCAAGAAGGATTATTCATTGTAATGGGTGATTTAAGCCTGACTGCTTCTAGCCGCCTGCGTGTGTGTGTGTGTGTGTGTGTGTGTGTGTGTGTGTGTGTGTGTGTGTGTGTGTGTGTGTGTGTGTGTGTGTGTGTGTGTGTGTGTGTGTATTGAAAACAGCAGCTCAATGGCCTAATTACAGACTAAATTAATACGGATTTGCCTCATTAGTGAGACCCATCTCGATCTGTCATCTCGCTCTCCTGAGAGAAAGCTCATATTCAAATTATGTCCACTGCTAATTTAGATTTAACATAATCAGCGAATTGTTTGACTAGGTCTAATGTAATGCACTGAAACACTTATAATGCTGTTTAGATCTGTGATGTGGCGCTGATGGGGATGGTGATGATGGAAATGCATTGGGCTGGCGACAGGTCCGCTCTACTGTCAAGCAGGCAGAGCTTGGTCTACACTGCCCCCTGCTGGCATACGGTGGTAGGATGGCAGGATTAGAAACGTTTTTTTTTAAGTACGTCATTAAATCAATGACAACGGACAAGCGACATACATTAACCGTATTTCTAGAAAGAGATCTTGCACTTTTTCATTTTACTTCAATTCTTCACGATGACAACTCTACCACTGTTTTGTGAATTCATCCTGGTCAGAGGCTACTGGTCGAAATAAAACCAAATGTAAATGTGCAACAAATATTGAGGATTGATATTTATTTTTTTACGACAGTTTCTTTGGTAAAATCAAATTTTATTTATTCTCATTCATAGAGGCATTATTTTTTCTTTTAGAAAATATACTCATTTTCAGGCCTGTAAAATCAGATTAAAATAGTCAATATTTCAGGGGGCGACACGCACTGTGGATTGTAGCATTTCCCTGCCAGCACAGACACCAAAAAAAGCACACGAAACAGACACTTACTAAATGAATCAGAACTACAAATTAAAAGGTTACTTCACCGGTTCGGTTCCCACAACGGTTAGTGCGGTTAAGCTGATCTCTAGTCCATTATTTACACGGCAGACGTTGAAATAAATACTAACGGGCTCCTAAGGCGAGCGAGTCACAGATTGTCCGTTGAACATTAGACGGACCACCGGTGTCTTCCAACCGTAATAGAAACGCCTGAAACAAGAGCCATACTTATTTACGCGCGGGTACGCGTCTGTGTGTTTTCCGCTTCAGGGGAAAGACACACGGCCCGGTGCAATTGATATTAATAATCACGGGGATAATAAGAACAAATGCAAAACTAAAACAGAGGAGCACACATGCGCCATTCGATGAGAAACGTCTGCAGTGTATGAAAAGAAAACGAAGGAAACATCGCCCAGGAACCGTCGTCGGTTCTTCACCGTCGGGTTCTACACAGTTTTCATTTTCGTTTTTGTTTTTCCTCACTCTACACCTCGCTGGTCTCCTTCAGGTCCTCTCGGCCGCCGGCGGTGTCATGACGCGTCCCTTTCGTCGCGCGGCGGACTTTCATGACCTGAAGTGAAACAACATACGAAAAAAAAAAAGAGGAAAGAGATCAGAGAAAGACAGATGGCCGACCGGTCGGTCGGATCACGCCATCATTCCATTGGAGGGGTGTCCAGGTTTCAGCCGGTGTTTCTTCCATTGGAGGGGTGTCCAGGTTTCAGCCGGTGTTTCTTGAGCGACGCAGGATTGATTCCGCCGCCCTTCGGCCATAACTTTGATGTGCACTGGGAAAGTTGGCTGCGGTTTGTGCCGAGTCATTCTCTCTCCCCCTCTCTCTCCCCCCCTCTCCCTCCCCCTCTCCCTCCCCCTAAATGGCTTTGTGTCAGCGTGCTGATGAATAAGCTGAACACACACTGCCAGAGACCCCAATACCCGGAACAGTGTGTAGAAAAAAGGAGGACATCTCTTCATTACTGGGTTTCCAAATTCCAAACGCAACGCGGGAGACATTGGGAGACACGGGGCGTGCCAACCTAGCAAGTTAAACAGGCAAAAACGATGCGTGCTAGCTTAACGTCACGCGCACCTCACGTGCACGTGCACGTCACGTGCGCGCTGTGCATGCATGCGCGTGTGTGTGTGAGGGTCACCGGGAGGCGGCGCAGAGGACGTACAGCGGGCGCTGACTGGGTAGTCCAGGGAGGGGCTTCTGTACTGGAGGAAGGACGCCTTCCTCATGGGGAACGGGACGTCCGAGGACCGCTCCACAACACCAGGGGGGCTGCCCCGCTCCATGCCTGAGGGGAACGCGCGCGCACGCACGCACGCACGCACACACACACACACACACACACACACACACACACGCACGCACGCACGCACACACACACACACACACACACACACACACACACACACACACACACACACACACACACACACACACACACACACACACACACACACACACACACACACACACACACACACACACACACACACACACACAAATTGTATACAATACGGTTGAATACAATGCAATGGATATGGTATGCTATAGCTGGTACACATTGAATATAATCCCATTGAGTTCAAGGACATGTGTATTGTATATGGCTGTGTGTATGACGTCCAGCATGCAGAGAGCACACAGTGTGTGTGTGTGTGTGTGTGTGTGTGTGTGTGTGTGTGTGTGGGGGGGGGGGGGGGGGGGGGGGGGGGGGGGGGGGGGGGGGGGGGGGGGGGTCATTCGTACCCATATCACAGGAGTGGGCCTTCCTGTTGATGTGTGACTGTGGGCCTGGAAAACTGTTGGTCCCTCCTTCTTCATCTGATTCAACAAAGAGATCATCATCATCATCATCATCACAAACATCATCATTGTCACCGTCAACATCTTCGTCATCAAAATGTTGTCATGTAGAGTAACATAAAAACACAATAAACATCCAGTCGATCCCGTGACGAGCACCAATGGCTCACCGCCGTTTAAAAACCTTGTGCCGTGCAGGCAACAGCAATGCTCGAAGCATCCCATAATATTTCAACAGTGCATTGTTACCCTGGTGATGTAGTTTGTTACCTGAGCAGGACGGGCTCATCCTATCCTCCGCGGCCTCCTCTTGAATGACAGGAGTCGTGCACCAATCAGAGGAGGGATCCTTGGCCGAGGGGGGCAGAACAAAACTGATGCTCTTCTTCTCATTGGTCGGCACTTCAGCTGGGTTGCTGACAGGGGAAGTGTTCTCTGAGACAGCTTCGTCTGCTGATTGGTCAAAACTGGGCTGAAGGGGAGGGGCATGGAATTTGGGGATTAATATGTGAAAATAACAATAACAATACCATCTTACTAATACTACTAATAATAACAATGCAAATAACTCTTATCGACATTTCCCACCACTGGGTTGCAGCAGTGAGACACTCATAAAATCTTCCCTTTTAAAGCAGATTCAATTGCTTTTTACAGAAATCCAAATGAGAAACAACTGCTGAAGTACGACCTGTCCCTGACCAATCAGAACGCGACACATGGGGCACGCTGTGATCATTCAGCGTGGTGACTTATCTGAACAGGGATTGGTTAAGTGATGCTCATTGGGAGAAAAAAAAAACCCGGCAACCGCGACAAAAACGGGTTTAAGACAGCTGGCTCATATTCCTGCGTGCGACTAGACACGTGCATCTGATGGCCCTGCAGCAAGGCATCAACCTGAACACAGACCTTGGTGGGCAGAGGGGGTCGTTCTGCTCCTCGCGTCCGGACCTTATCCTCCCTCTGTGGGGGGTCTGCCTGCTCCTCGTCCCACTCCCCCTCAGGCCTCGCCACATCCTCTGTGCACGCGCACACACGCGCACACACACACACACACACACACACACGCACACGCACGCACGCACACGCACACACACACACACACACACACACACACACACACACACACACACACACACACACGCACACGCACACGCACGCACGCACACGTTTTACATTCAAAGCTTTAGATGAATCTTCCAGTATGGATTTGCTATACTCATTACCACATTTACATGGCCACTAACCTAATAGGTGCAGAGATTGTATTTAATTGACCTAGGGTTTGGAGTTTACATGACTGATTGCTTTAACTACATTATGATCGGTTTATTGACTGACCCACGTAGCAAAACCCACGTATCCGAACCCCTGGGCTCTGTGCGCACCTGGCCGTTGTTACGGCAACGACAGAACAATGACATCGCGACGGCGAAGTCACTCGTTCACGAAGGTCTCCATATTCATCCCGCTGTCATGGGAACAGGAAGTAGATCTTGGAGATGAGGTGGACATATGAATGAATGTGTGTTTCATGCGAGGGCAAATTAATGCATGTAAATATGTGGGTGAATACATTTCTGTTTATGTGTGGGTGAATTAACCTGTGTCTGTGAAACGGTGAATTAATGCTTGCATGCCCAAGTGACTGAATATGTCTGAATGTGTGGGTGAGTGACTGTGTTCATGCGTGGGTGATTGGATGTGTTTATGCGTGGATGAATGTGTTTATGCTAGGGTGATTGGATGTGTGTTTATGCGTGGATGAATGTGTTTATGCGAGGGTGAATGGGTGCGTGTCTATGCGTGGGTGAACTAACGTGTGCCTCCCGTGCGTGAATGGACGTGCGTTCACACACGGGGTAAATAGATGTGTGGTTCTGCGAGGGTGAATGGATGGTGTGTCCGCGCGTGGGTGAATTTGTGCGTGGCTCGCGTACGTGATTGGATGCGCGTGTATGGGTGGGCGAATGGCTTGGTGTGAATCGTGTGTGTTTATGCGAGGGGTGAGCAAATGTGTGGTTCCTAGTGGGTGAATGAAGAGAGATTTGAGAGGCAGTGTTGAACAGAAAGGAGCACAGTGATCCGTCCTGTACTTCCCGATGGATGGTGCGATATGCTGGAGGGGACGCTTCGCAGAGACATTGGCTGACAATTTTGCAGTGCGAGATAGTGTCACAAAGAAGCCGCTTGTGAAACCAAACGTGTACATGAAGAAAAAACCCACGATTTCCATGCTTTGGTGCTCGTAAACCACTCGAGTGTGTGTGTGTGTGTGTGTGTGTGTGTGTGTGTGTGTGTGTGTGTGTGTGTGTGTGTGTGTGTGTGTGTGTGTGTGTGTGTGTGTGTGTGCGTGTGTGCGTGCGTGCGTGTGCGTCTGTGTAAAAACAGAATAACCTGACAAGATAAAGTTCTTGTAGCCCTAGACGCAGAATAACAAATTCTTCAAATACCGGATTGTGACAACGCAGGTTGCCGTGGCGCTACCAAAGTGAAAAATCCACTTACAATCCATCAATGGCTTGTAATGAAAAACGCCGTGCCGATATTTCATGATCAATGATGTCCGCGCACCATTGTGCAAACGGCACTATGCACTACACAACGCCATCAATAACGGCAGGTTAAAGATGGGAGGGGGGGCAGCATTCTGCCTGCGTGGGATGACGCACGTCCAAAACAGGGGGTGGAGAGCGTGTGTGTGTGTGTGTGTGTGTGTGTGTGTGTGTGCGTGTGTGTGTGTGTGTGTGCGTGTGTGTGCATGTGTGTGCGTGTGTGTGCGTGTGTGTGAGTGTGTGTGAGTGTGTGCGAGTGTGTGTGTATCGATCCTTGAGTCGGGTTGGGTTGATTTACGATCGCAGGAGGATGCCCCACCGTGGTGGTCGATATGATGTGGGGCACCCCCCCCCCCCCCCACACACACACACCCACACACACACCCCTTGTCTGGGGGTGAATGGGCTGTTAAGGTTAAACTGTTCCTTTCATGTGTCTAATTATTCTCACTGATTAATAGTACGGATTATTGATTAGCACATTATTGACACCTGCCCTGAATTTTAAAAAGGGAAAAATAAATATGATTTTATTTTTAAATACAAGAATATATCATCCTAATGTCAATCCAAATACTATGACAACGTTAATTTACCATCATGTCTTTACACACTTGCATCCTTTGCAGCAGTTGGCTTTAGATGCGTGTTATAAAGAATGGGTAGGGTTAGCCACCTTTCTCAAGGTTACCTAGGCTTTAGGACATTAGGGATCGAACCCAGAACCTTTAAGCTGGTAGCCAAACAGTCAAACTAATAGCCTATCCTTTCAATCAACCGCCTGAAGAATGACGTTTGTTATTGCCGCTTATTCATACTCACAAAATGCCTCAAATGTAAAAAGCTAAAGCAACAACATTATTCAAGTCAAGCTGCAGTACCTGGGCCGCCCTGCAGGTGTCGCTGTCTCATGACGGCCAGGCTGGGCTTGCTGATCTGAGGCGGGGGCTCTGGTCTGTGTGTCCCTGGGGCTCCACCACCTCCACCCAGCTTCTCCTTCCTCTCCTCCCTCACATCCTCTACCTCCGCCAGGGGCCCGGCCCCCAGGGGTCCAGCCCGCTCCATCCGGTCCGACTCCGGGTGCCCGTGGGCCGTGGCAGGCAGGGGGACGTGGCCGTTAGCGCCCCCCGAGGGCGTGAAATCCCCGCTAGAGCTGCAGGTGTCCGAGTCGTCGATGTCGGCACCGATGCAGCTGTACACCATGCTGACCAGGTCTGTGGACTGGTGGGCGAGAGAGAGAGAGAGAGAGAGAGAGAGAGAGAGAGAGAGAGAGAGAGAGAGAGAGAGAGAGAGAGAGAGAGAGAGAGAGAGAGAGAGAGAGAGAGAGAGAGAGAGAGAGAGAGAGAGAGAGAGAGAGAGAGAGAGAGAGAGAGAGAGAGAGAGAGAGAGAGAGAGAGAGAGAGAGAGAGAGAGAGAGAGAGAGAGAGAATGTAGGAGTTAAGATGTAATTGTGTGATTTCAAAGGCAGGATAAAGCCCTTCGAATTGACTTGGATTGAGAAAGAGTGAGAAACAGAGTGAGAGAGAAATTTTGAATTTTAAAAGGACAATTTTTTCCACATTATCCTTGTTAGGATTACAGGGAAGTACAAAAATAAAGACAAATGTTAATGATGGAAATGTACATTTCCATGTTCATTAGACCTTGGAATGAATCGGACTGAGAGACACACACACACACACAGGAGAGATCGAGATAAAGTGAGAGAGGGAGAGAAGAGAGCAACAGAAAAGACATAGCTACAAAGGGAAAGAGGCATACAGAAAATGATACACCGAGCGAGAGAGATTGAGAAACCAACAAATACAGAACATGGGAACGAGCAACAGAAAGAGGCAGAGAGGAACGACAGACGGACACAGAGACAGACGGACGGACACAGAGACAGACGGACGGACAGAGAGAAAGATATTGGATCCTTCGTCTGATGTGCTGCTCAGTTTGACATCGATGACACACAGAAAGCACTCAGAGAAAACAGTGGGATGCAGCGAGTGGTGAGGACATTTGGTATTGGATCCACCCTCTCTCTCGCTCTCTCTCTCTCTCTCTCTCTTCCCCATGGGACAGCCAGGGAACTCGCCCCTTTAGATGTCTATCTGCCCGCTGTGTCCGGACCACTACGGGTCAACTGCAATGCCCCCCTTTTTACAGAGTCTTGCGTAGCAACCTGTACGGAGAACGGAACTGGAATCGAACTGATCGGATCATCCGTTTGAATAAATAGAGAAAAAGAACGGGGAGAAATTACAAAGTACATTCCCATCACCGGCACGGCCGCGGCCGCTCTGATGAAAGCCTAGATGAGGGGGTTAGAGGAAGAGGGTGCGTTGGCTTCCCAGCACAGGGTGTCTCGTGGTGTGCGGGGGGGAGGGGGGGAGGGGGGAGGGGGGAGGGGGGAGGGGGGAGGGGGGCGGTAGAGGCCCAAGACGCCCGGACTCTCTGGAGCCGTCTGGAGCCGTCTGGGGTGGAAGGCGGCGAGATGAGGGGAGTGATTTCACCGCGGTTCAGGAACCACTCTGCACGGTTGGCAAGACGTAGCGTTGATATAATAATATAGAACGCTACATGATGCCATTGGTGCGGAGGCAGGATGCAAAGTGTCTTCCAACAGTGTGAGCGTGTGCGTTTGGTCACATGGGTGGCGCTGAGTGGGAGTCCACGCTGTCCGGGTTAACGTCGTATCTTTGAAATGTGTCGTGAAAAACCGACTTGTCTTTTTCACTGATCCAGATCTTTCAGTTTTTTTTAAATCTGTGGGTTGCTTTTGCTGTGTAGTTCTGTTGTCATTCCGTCTTGATACGTGTATTCTACGAAGGACAATACTTGAGTCTATGCAGTAGAATACACTTCCATGACCACATCGATGTGGTCATGGAAACATCATCGCAGCTTGGATAGCAATGCATCCTGGGGAATTTCAATAAATTCTTGGGTTAATTTTTTTTATTTGGGAAGCAGTTCTTTTAATACGGAAACGAACACTGGTCTCAACAAACGTTGCTTTGACCTGTGGCACTTAGATCAAAGGGTCTTTAATTAATATACACTCTGTGCCGTTTCCTAGATGGAAGCCAAAGAGCCTGATTCACCTATCGGCCATCTTGGTTCTAAGCGCTAAGGCCCCCCCCACCCCACCCCCACCCCCCCACCCCCACCACCCCCTTTGCCGAGCTAGCGTTTTGAACCAAGGTGACTAAGGCCCATGACTTTGAGGTTTTGGCTTGTCGAGAGTGTACTGGTTCCCTTCACCCCCCCCCCCCCCCCCCCCCGTGGCTATCTCAGGTGGAGAAGTAGGTCGCCTGGCCCCCTGGTGGTGCCGGCGGCGGGCAGTGGGTGGAGGCCTTTTGGCAGTTGGAGGAAAAAAAAAGAATTGAAAGTAAAGTCGGAGACGGTTCAATCTGGCCGCCCAGCCGGAGGGCCCAGCGAATGGGGTTGAGCGGCCTAAACGAGTCTGAGACCCCTAGCCCCCCCCCCCCCCCCCCCCCCCCGTGGAAGGCGCCCACGGGATGGGTTACCTGTCTCTGGATGAGGCAGGAGGGGCTGGGGGGTCTCATGCCGGGGGGGGCCCGCGGGGAGCCCGTGCTACTGCTGTGGAGTCCTGGTACAGGGGTCTCCGTCTGTCCCGGATCCTTAGGGTGCTGGATCATAGAGTAGACGTTCTCTGGGAGGCTGGGGGGGGGGGGGGGCACACAGGGAGAGAGACAGAGACAGAGACAGATTAGATCTGGCGTATTATGCCACGGTTATCTCTCTGTCCATTACAGCACCCATTGCGCGCGTAACTTTCCCTGGGTTCCCTCTTCTGGGTTCCTTCTCACTGCTTCTTCCATGATGATTAAGGGACTTTTGTCCTTGCCCTATGGAAGGCCAGGGTTAGGGGAAAGTTGCCTGTGAAGCGCTTTGAGGCTTTAGTGTGATTAAGGGCTATACAGATCAAATGGACTCGCATTAGACAGACATCAGACACCAAGAGATATAGAGCACAATCAAAGGCCCTTTAACAGATAATCATCCTGGGCTGTAACCCACCGGGTAGACAGTATTTGAACTATGAACTCTGGATTACTGAGATGCAATTGGTCCTGGAACAGTCGTCGCCCCCCCCCCCCCTCCCCACTCACCCATTTGCATATATATACCTATTGCATATAGGGGGGACAGGAGAAGGTAAAGGGGCTCCCATGATAGTCTATCACTACAGCAACAGATTTTGCAGTAAGAGGGGACGTCTGTAGAGTTGATATGAGACAGATGGACAAGTGAAGACAGATTGTACCGTGTGACTCATCACCGTTTACTTTTATAATTAACATAATAAAATAGATGGACAAAATAGTCCATTGAGGCTCCTTAATTCTCTCTCTCTCTCTCTCTCTCTCTCTCTCTCTCTCTCTCTCTCTCTCTCTCTCTCTCTCTCTCTCTCTCTCTCTCTCTCTCTCTCTCTCTCTCTCTCTCTCTCTCTCTCTCTCTCTCTCTCTCTCTCTCTCTCTCTCTCTCTCTCTCTCTCTCTCTCTCTCTCTCTCTCTCTCTCTCTCTCTCTCTCTCTCTCTCTCTCTCAGCGTCTGATGCGTGCTCATTCAGTCCTGGTAAATCATGTCCCCAAAAACATAGACGCAGAGAGAAACGGATGAATTTGCATAGCGAGGGCAGCAGAGGTAGACGCGCTCCAGATGACGGGAAGTGAAGTGACAGGACAGAAAACAGAGGGACGATGAGGCTCCTGCGACCATTAGTATTCAGGGGCTGTCTGAACGCGTTCCTATAAAACCACCGTGATAGAACACTATCATTTAACGATAAGTCTATAATTAAAGTTTTCCTATTTACATAATTATCATATTTATATGTTAATACCAATTGTTATCTCACACATTTCTTTTGAAGACAGGGTAAGTTTTATTTAAAAAAGGTTTTTACGACTCACAGAAGTGGCGACCACTCTTTAGCTTCCGCTCGACGAGGACACACACACACTTACAAACACCCCCCCACCCACCCGCCCACACACACACACCCCCACCCCAAAGCCTCTTCGCTCTCCTCCTCCTCCCTTCACAAAGCACTGTAACCGTTTTTAATGTCACCCAGTTGGCACCCAAGGAGTCTCCCTCCCTCCCTCCTCCCGTCTCCCCCCCCTCTGCCTTTCTCCCTCTCTCTCCCTCTCCCTCTCCCTCCCTCTCCCTCCCTCCTCACTCCCTCCATCTCTCTCTCCCGCCACGCTCTCTCACACTCCCCCCCTCTCTCTCTCCCGCCACGCTCTCTCACACTCCCCCCTCTCCCCGGTATTTTATTTGCTCTGTGTTGGGCGGTGATGCCTGAGGCGCGTCGGTTTTTAAATACTAGCGTTCTCCAGTAGAGGAGCGGAGGAGGTGCATGAGGAGCAACGTGCCCTCGCGTAACTCCGACCTCCGGTGCACGCCGGACGCACAGAAATGTTGCCGCAACGTTGAAAATGTCGGGCCATCAAATATTCACGAGGCATGCTAGTAAAACGACGACACCTAGTCTGTCACGTTAAAACCGAAAGACCCGTTTTGTGCCATGTGTGGCGGTGCTCGTTAGCGCGCACTGTGTTCCTTTTCCCGTTAGCAACCCCTAATGGCTTGAGTTGTAGCTACAGCTAGAGCTGAATCATTTTCAGACGACAGTTACCGTCTTCTGAGATTTTACAATGGTAGGGGTGGGGGGGGGGGGGGGGGGGGGGGGGGGGTCGGGTGGGGAGTTGGGGGCGAAAGTGGACCTAAATAAAAGGATTTATAGAGAATCAATTCTGTGGATGGATCGACTCGAGGATGGGTGTGTTTTTATTTTTTTTTACTTGAGAAACTGCAGTAGAAAAGTTACATGAAGGTTCAAAACTTGTTTTTATGTTACAAGATTGACTAAGCCACACCTGTTTCCATGAGGCCCCACCCATTTTCAAGCATGTCCCGCCCCCTTCCCCACTCACTCTGTGTCCGGATTGGATGTCATGGAGTTGCGGTTCTTGCGGAAGCCGGAGAAGATGGACAGCACGCTGCGCCTCTTCTTCCTACGCATAGACGGGTTGTTGTGGAGGGACGAGAGCTGGCTGAGAGAGGACGAGAGAGAGAGAGAGAGAGAGAGAGAGGGAGAGAGAGAGAGAGGACGAGAGAGAGAGAGAGAGAGAGAGAGAGAGCGGACGAGAGAGAGACCTTCAGTTGCATCGCCGTGGCCTTGAGGAGATGACGCTTCAATCAACCGATAATACGAATTTTTGTTCTTTCATTTCAAGGACGCACACGGAGGCGAATAGGTAGCAGGGTGCTTTGTTCCCAATTGAAAGGTGCCGTGTGTCTGAAGTCACTTTATATAAAGGGGTACGACTAAATAGACATGGTGAATGTCATTCCTTACGCAGCCAGGGTGGACGATGTATTCAGTGTAAACAGTAAGATGAACCGGTAAAAGGCTTGTTAGCGGTGGCGAAGCACGGCTTCTGTGTGTTACCTGTCAGGTAGAACACGTTTGGTGTAGAAGTCAGGCAATCCATCTTCCAGAACATTGATCGCTCCGTTCTCGGAGCCATGCTGCGCGCACACACACACGCATGCGCGCACACACACACACACACACACACACACACACACACACACACACACACACACACACACACACACACACACACACACACACACACACACACACACACACACACACACACACACACACACACACACACACACACACACACACACGCGTGCACACACACACACACAAACGCAGGAAGAATAGCATGATAAGAACAGATCAATGGCGCGGTGTTAAGACGCAGTAGGAGGGCTGACTTGGCATTTCAAACAGCTGCTTGGCAGGAGTGGGATCACATGCCAGTCTTTTAAAAATAACGCATCACTGCTGCATCACTAAATGTGTCCTGATTTGGGAGAAAGCAGCAGGAAAGGTTCAAACACACACAAACCTCCATGACCCCCCACTCCAAAACACACACACACGCACGCACGCACACACACACACACACACACACACACACACACACACACACACACACACACACACACACACACACACACACACACACACACACACACACACACACACACACACACACACACACACACACACACACACACACACACACACAGAAACAACCTGGGAAATCATTTTGGAAAGAGCCTCTGGCAAGGGGAAAAAGAAAAGGCTCAAAGTATTCACACGGCAGCACATTAGACAGGCGGGAGGAAAACAACAATAAACTGGAATAAACTGGAATAAACTGAAACAAAAAACTAGGAATAAAAAAAAAAGACTGAACAGGAATACACAACAAGCTAAAAAAGATCCCCCATTTTATCTAGTCTGATTTCAACTTCCTGTTTCTGAAACATCACTTCCTGCCCCTGAACCCTCATCCACACACATTACATCATCAAGCAAGTGGTTCAAAGGTCACCCCAGTTTGTTAGTGTGTGTGTGTGTGTGTGTGTGTGTGTGTGTGTGTGTGTGTGTGTGTGTGTGTGTGTGTGTGTGTGTGTGTGTGTCTCACAGTCTCCGGCTGCAGGTGCTCCGCCCTGTGCCTCCGTGGGGGGCGTGGCCTAACGTGGGTCACATGATGCAACGGCGAGCCATTGGTGGGGAGGGTGGACAGGCCGTCCCAGGATGCCGAGCGGGAGAGCTGCGACGGTGGGGGTGGAGGCGGTGGTGGTTGGGGGGAGGCGGAGGGGGTGGGGGAGCCGCAGATGTCCTCCCCGAGACCTGGGGGGCGGGGGGGGGGGGGGGGGGGGGGCGATGAGGATGAAGATAAGACCACCACCAACAGACTGAAGAACAGATTTGGTTTCCACCCCGCAGGCCATCAGGATTCTCAACAGATTTCTGTTGTCGGTCGGTTGCTTCCATTTCTATAAATGTTACTGTTTATCTGTTGAGTTTGAGAGAGTGAGAGTGTGAGGGTGAGTGTGTGTGTGGGGAGTACAATTGGCAACGATTCCAAATCGACTTTATTCCCAACTGCTTTTTAAATGTGTAAAACTCTGGTCATCGAGTGGACTAAAGGTTTGCACACCTCCATTTGAGTACATTTCAAATGATGGAGCTAAACTGGATTTCATTAAGTTAAGAAAAGGCACTTCCAATCCATTTTTTATGGATTTATAAAATCACAAGGGAGGTCTTTTTATGGACGCCGTTTGTTTCAATGTCATTTTGGACGTAGGATCAAGTAAAATAAAAGGAGTTGATTAAATGGAAAGTCTCTGACCCCGTGATCAGTAAAACGGGCACTGAAAGAGCTCAAAAAAGAAAGTGACAGACTGAGACGGAGAGAGACCCAGAGAGAGACCCAGAGAGAGACCCAGAGAGAGAGAGAGAGAGAGAGACAGACAGACAGAGAAACCGAGAGAGAGAGACACAGAGAGAGACAGAGACAGAGAGAGACCCAGAGAGAGACAGAGACGGAGAGAGAGACCCAGAGAGAGACCCAGAGAGAGACAGAGACAGAGACAGACAGACAGAGAAACCGAGAGAGACACAGAGAGAGAGACAGACATAAGGTCAACTTCACACACTTTTTTCAATCTGATTGATCAATTTGTTTTCTCCTACACCGTGTTTTGTTGTTTTTCATCTATTGGTTTTTTGTTATTTTCCAACCGCTTTTTTGATGGTATTGCATTGCTCAAGTTACTTCTGTGGCGTTGAGGCATTTTGAAAGAGAGCAAGAGCGAGAGAAAGCGAGGGCGAGAGACAGCGAGGGCGAGAGCGAGAACGAAAGAGAAAGAGTAAGAGAGAGCGAGAGAGAGCAAGAGAGAGAGCGGGTGACAGTGAGGGCAAGAGCGAGAGCAAAAGAGAAAGAGTGAGAGAGAGCGAGAGAGAGAGCGAGAGCGAGAGAGCGAGAGCGAGCGAGGGCGAGGGAGAGCGAGCGAGAGAGCGAGAGACAGCGAGGGCGAGAGAGAGCGAGAGAGACAGCGAGGGCGAGAGACTCGTGGTGATGGTGGGTCTTACTCGGCCGGGTGGACACGGGGCGGATCCTTCTAGTCCGGGCGCTCCTCTTCTTGATGGCCATGGTGTCCTGGGGGGGGGGGGGACAACAAACCGTTACCGACGGTAACGCCGTTACCGACGGAAACCATGACCTCGCCGCTGACACCAGGAAACTCCACCACTACTTTCGAGAGCTTCTCCGCGGGGCTGAAAAGTTAAGAGACGCTGACCCCTGCTGTTGCGGTCAGCTGCCCCAACGCCTAGAGATATTCTGCTCCTCCATGTCTGGTCTGCTCCCTCTAAGGGCGCAGGACACAGGAAAATGTGCTTTTCCTCCCCGGCGTTTGAACCAAATGGAGACATTTTGCATATCCTCATCTTTTTAATCGACCGTTCTCTGGGTTTATGGTCAGTCGTATTTTAAGGTGGCAAGCTGCCGTTTTAGTTCACCCTGGCTGCACGGCGGATTGGTCGGCCCTGGTCGTTGCTCTTCAAATGCTTTGGAAATAAATGGACTTGATAACAACACCGTAAATTGGGAGGAAAGAGGATGACACTTTTGTCTGTAACAGAATCCCGGCGGAGAACCAGCTGTCCCACCTGGGACACGGGGGATACAACAGAGACATAAAGAATACCTGTGTTGTATGGAGGTGTACTTTATAGGATCATAAAGTACACCTCCATACATCACCACTGTCACTGCAACAGCAGGCCCTGGCATGCTACTTAGCTAGCTGCAATAATGCGCCATGCAGCAGTTGCAGTCACAGTCTATGGTGCAGTTGATTCGGCATGTGATGGGTAATATAGAGGAGAATATAAATATATATGATCTTTAATCACACATGTATTTTGTCGAGTTGCTTTTAACATCCAACTCGCCTCACCTCCGTACGTGTATGCTTTTAAAATGTTTTAATGTGACTTTTTATTGTCATTTTTTTACTCTTCTCTCCCTTTTGTAAAGTGTGTTTAGAGTATTTGAGTGTTCTTATTATATGATGATTATCATGTGTATTGAGTGGTCTGTATAGATACTAACAGGCGGGACGGCGAGGGAAACTTTGATTAAAGAAGGAGTATGACACAAATGGGGACGGTAAACAAGTCAACGCATCACGGTTCTTGGCCCCTGGGCAGATACGTACGATGCCCAGGTTGACCCCCAGGTCTTCCTCGGGGAACTCCAGGACGTCCGTCATCCTGGACTGGCGTAGGGTCCTCCTGTTGGGTCCCCCCTCGTCCCATCGCTTGGCCTGAGACACCTGCCGCAGCTACACACACACACACGCACGCACGCACACACACACACACACACACACTATAAGTATTCGCCAATAGTCCTCAGCACCCTCTCCAAGGAGAGAGTGTGTGGTTGTGTGTCGGTGTGTGTGTGTCCTTGTAAAAAAAATATATAGTTAATCAACAAAGCAAAGTGTCACACACTGTACTGTCCCCCATCAGAAGTCTGAATAGAACTTCACTTGTGTGTTTTATGAGAGAGAGAGAGAGAGAGAGAGAGAGAGAGAGAGAGAGAGAGAGAGAGAGAGAGAGAGAGAGAGAGAGAGAGAGAGAGACGGACAGACACAGACAGACAGATGGAGAGACAGCGATGGAGAGAGAGACAGACAGACAGACAAGACAGACAGAGACAGATGGAGAGACAGCGACGGAGAGAGAGAGAGAGAGGTGGGGTGTGGTAGAGGACGAGCGGTCATCGCACAAAGACGATGAATAAAAAAATAAAAAGATGATAGATGAAAAGGTGGTGCAACGATGAAAACGTGGATGAGAATGACAAACACCAGCGGGTGTAGAGAGCCAAGGCTCATCTTCAATGCCGCAAACGTATGAAATAACTATATGCTATTCAGTGGACGCTTTTATCCGAAGTATCATATGATGCCGTGACTGCGTGCATCCATGGGAATCTGACCCCTAACCCTGGGAGTGTTAACGACATGCTCCACCAGTTGAGCTACACAGGTTGGCGTTTGACTTCCAGGTGAAAACTGGGTTTGATCCTCAACGTCCACAGCCTATCCCCTACCTGCTCATTACCGACCTGATTGAGCAGGTCGACTGGACGCGGATTCTAGAATTCACTTCGGACAAAAACTGAATGACTAAATAGCAAGAGCACTTTGACGCAAAATGCTGGATTTCATAAATGAACGACAAACTTTATTTTACTTTCTCAGGCAAACCGGGATGAAATTAGCAAAAGCAAACTACGGTACATTAGCATGAGTGGGGCCCTTGCAGATGTCGGGGCTTGGTAACGAGCGATCAAACATAATTAAGGAGCAGCGGCGTTTGGCCCCGGGGGCCACCAGAGGACAGCGTTTGATTACTGCCACCTCCGTCTGAATCTTAACGAGGCCGACCGCAGCACTGCGTGAGCCATTGATTACGGTGACATTTCACCGATGCCTCCAGCCACACGGGGACACTTCCTATCCGCTCAGGCGCGACTCCTACATCCGCGTCGTGCACGTTTTCTTTTGAAAGGCGATGCATCAGAATCAGAACCAGAATCAGAAAAGCTTTATTGCCAAGTACGTTTTTTAAACATACAAGGAATTTGTCTTGGTGATGTAGGTGCACGTCACGTTCTCTATTGCAGGTTAAACAGAACAAACAAAATAAGTATAAATATATGTATAAATATATACACACGGATGCATGGATTCAGCTTGACCGTGACCAAACCTTGTCGTCGGTTGGTCATGCGAGTTGACCGGGAAACGTGTTATCGTTTCTTTGTGGAATTGCACAGGGCAAGACTTTAGCCACTCCCCCATTGGTGTAACCCCTCCCATAAGACAATTAGAGGATGGTTGGAATCCCAACCAAACCCCCCCCCCCCCCCCCCCCCCCCCCCCCCCCCCCCCACCCCGGAATACTTACACACCTTCAAACCTCTACAGCACATTAATAGACATAACTCTCTCTCTCTCTCTCTGCCTCTCTCTCCATCCCTCCCTCCATCGATGCCTCCCTCACTGAATCACACAATCACTCCCTCCCTCTTCTATCTCTACATCTCCTCCCACTCCTACAGTCTCCCTCTCCCTCCCCTGGTCTGTGGCCTTGGCCATTACAGCATCATTCAGCTCGAACAGTCATTTGATTTTTCTTTTTTCGTTACACACTCAATATCACAACCAACACGTTTCTCTGGCAGCAACGTTGCCTGAATAATGTTAAATGTGCACCATAACATGTCGCAGAGTCTTATTTATGCGCTTAATAGCGAAAATATCTTTGGAATGTAGGAGAAAATGGCACTTCCTGCAAAATTGTAAGCAGAGATAGAACATTTACTTACCAATATGCATCACTAGCATCACACATTCAATTGGTTCCTGAAGTAAATGCTGAGAGAGACTAGCATAAAATAAATATGATAAATTTTATAAACAAATACAATACATTAGTAAATACTAAATGTATTAAATATACAATAAAATACAAATATGATATAATAAATGCATTGAATTAATTTAAATGTAAACATTTAATGAAATGTGTAAAATACTAACCCAACAGAAAAATCTCAGCCTTACTTAATCTTAATCTTAAAACGCCATGCCAAATGAAAACACTACCGTGCTACTCTACAAGAAGTCATGCAGTAAGGGACAGTACCAGTACCAGGGTCTTGTGGGTGGTGTACAGTTCCTGGAGGATTTGGTCCACGATGGAGTTGGTCAGGTAGGACACCACCGACAGCTTCACCTCTCTGGGGTAGAGGGAGGGGTGAGGGAGAGGGAGAGGGAGGGGTGAGGGAGAGGGGAAAGAGGAGAGAGAGGAGACTGAGAGAAGGATGGAAAACAATGAGGAAATACAGACTCTCTCACACACACACACAATAACTTAACCACATGCGCACATACACAAGACACTCCCACAACCTAGAAACACACAGACACAAACACGCACCCTATAATCACCATACCTAAACAGTTAGGCTGTGATTAGGTTAGGCACTAATCTAATCACAGCCCCACACATTGTAACCACTTACCCAAACCTAACCACATCCCCCCCCCGGAATCATCACCCCCCCCCCCCCCCCCCTGCCCTGCACACACACCCAACCCCCAATCATCAATCCCTCACGCACAGCCCCACCCTAACCACACTCTAACAATCACCGTACTCCCCCTCTCTCCCATCCTCCCCCCTAGAGCCTTTGTGATGTCCCCCCCTCATACTCTAGAGCCTTGTTGATGTCCCCCCTCATACTCTAGAGCCTTGTTGATGTCCCCCCCCCCTCATACTCTAGAGCCTTGGTGATGTCCCCCCCCTCATACTCTAGAGCCTTGTTGATGTCCCCCCCTCATACTCTAGAGCCTTGTCTTGATGTCCCCCCCCCCCCTCATACTCTAGAGCCTTGTTGATGTCCCCCCCCCCCTCATACTCTAGAGCCTTGTTGATGTCCCCCCCCCCTCATACTCTAGAGCCTTGTTGATGTCCCCCCCCTCATACTCTAGAGCCTTGTTGATGTGCCCCCCCCCCTCATACTCTAGAGCCTTGTTGATGTCTTCGGCGGCCCGATCCATCAGGGCACAGCGCACGGTGGCTCGGGGGATGGACACCTGCTCGGAGACGGAGGACAGCGGGGGGTTGAGTCTCTCCGCCGCCAGCGAAGACATGGGACACAGCTCGCGACACAGGGACACCATGGAGTCCACGATCACCTAGGAGACCAGACAGGGCTCGTCGTCAGCGGCAACGCCACACTCTGTACGGTCAAACGGAAGGATGGACTATGGGTGGTTAAGGGGCATTGGACTCCCGGCTGAAAGGTTGTGGGTTCGAACCCCGATGTCTGTGCCCTGCCTGTGCATTGATCCATGAAGGTATTCTATGTAGAGCCTGACCTGCGAAATGTTTCTAAAACTGTAGCTATGCTTTTCTGCTAGCCTGGGAGCCAGACGAAGCTGCTAACCTTTATTTGCACTGGCATCCGTTTGCGCCCGTTGATAACGCCCCTCGGAAATCGAAAATGAATAGATAGGTTCCAGACTAATATGCATTTGCGAATTGGGCTGGAGATGTCAGTCTAGTTTTCTGCCTTGTCCCAGACAAATTGCAAATACAACCAATAAATCATAAAATCCTACCATTCACTGCATTGTGATTATATACTATCTTGCTTAAGAATTCTTCCTCGTTACTGGGCCGGATGTTGTGTGGTGGTAAGGGTGTTTGACTCGGGGTTTGAATCCCAACGTATGCAGCCTACCTGTAGGCATCCTTGAGCAAGATGCCCAACACCCTATCTGCTTATTAATGCCATGTATTAAAACAATATTCACTGTAAGTCACTGTGGATAAAAGTGTCTACTAAATGTCTAAATAGAAAATGATAGTAGATAGATAGCAGACAGATCGTAAATCCACACCTACGTATAATGGATATTATGTTATCTCCGATACTTTATTTAATTCATATTGCATTCATAATTGGCTCCCATGTGTCATCACAGCCCGAAGCATCACTTTAGAATCCATGCGTTTTCATTTAGAGGCTTCCTGTATCTGCAATGCAGTAAATCCTTTGTTCGCTGGAGTGATGTACATGAAAAGTTAAGAGGAGGAGGAGGAGGTGGAGGACAACTTGACCAGGGATATGAAATGTAATGCAATTACTGCCTCCCTTTCTCCCTCCCTCCCTCCCACTCTCTCAGTCCCTGACTCCCTTCCACTCTCTCTCTCCTACTCTGAGTCCCTGTCTCCCTCCATCTCTCCCAGCCATTCTATCTCTCACACCCTCATACCCTCTGTGCATACCTCCCTCCCAGCCTCTCTCTCTCCCTCCCCCTCTCTCTTCCCCTCTCTTCCCCACCCTTCCTCCATTCCATTCCCACCCTCACACTCTTCTTCTGTCACCACTCCCTCCCTCCCCCCTCCCTGTCATCCACCGTCACCCTCCTTCGATCTATCCCTGTCTCTACTCCTCCTTCCCTCCATACCACTCTCTCGCCCCCCTCCTTTCACTCCCCCCCTCCCTCACCTGCAGCTCCTTGTCGGCCGCCTTGGTCAGCTCCCCGGCCAGAGTCTCCAGTCTCTGTCTCACCGGCCCGTCCACAGACAGGACATGGGCCAGCTCACACAGAGACGGGTACAGCTGAGAGAGAGAGAGAGAGAGAGAGAGAGAGAGAGAGAGAGAGAGAGAGAGAGAGAGAGAGAGAGAGAGAGAGAGAGAGAGAGAGAGAAACACACACAGACAGACAGACAGACAGACGCAGAGAGAGAGTTAGAGGGACAGGAGGATTGAGAGTGCAAAAGCAAGACAGGCCAACAGATGAGGATTATTTTTATAAAATTATATTTGATTAAAAAAAAAATACCCATATTTTGCGATGTGCAAAAGCTGTGTAATTAATCTCCAAATGATTGAGCTTCTTACTGGTATTGAATAACGGCATGTACATGCATTAATGTACACAATGTACACTGAGGAATAGCAGAGAGATTGGTAAGTGAAAAACATATGGAGTAGTTACACACACACACACACACACACACACACACACACACAGCGACTCACGGCTCTGGAGTTCTTTGCCTCTTTAAGGATCTGCTTGGCGGCCTGGACCTCTTCCTGGTCCTCAGATCCTCTCAGGACACACACCTGCTGCTGCACACGCACACACAGCCGCTCCATCACCTGCACACACACACACACACCCACGCACGCACGCATGGTCAGCATCACCACCAGTATGGATGGATGGATGGATATCTATATTTCTGATAAGAAAGTCCATTGCCCCAAAAATACACACACACACATACACACAAACAGACATGCACACAGTATACATACATTTTTTAACCACACACACATCTCCCATGGCCCGACATATAGTACTCGCACACACACACACACACCTGTTCGGCAGTGCTGGTGACCAGGCCTTGGTTCAGCCTGAGGGCCTGTTTCTGGGAAAACCTCTGGGTCTGGTTGTTCCTCAACAGGGCACGTTGAATCTGTAACGCGCACACACATGCGCACACGCACACACACACACACACACACACACACACACACACACACACACACACACACACACACACACGGTTGATGAGTGTTTACAGACCGGGGCGAGCAGGTGAAAAGTCAATTTGAAACATACTGGTTTCATTGAAACATACTGGTTTCATTGAAACATACTGGTTTCATTGAAACATACTGGTTTCATTTAAACATACTGGTTTCATTGAAACATACTGGTTTCATTCAACGCGTGGTGTTTTTACGAAAACCGAGTACTTGCTGTGTCCCTCAAAGTTTTTTTTTTGTTTTTTGTTTGATATTTGTGTGCCCATCCCCCCCCCCCCCCCCCCCCCCCCCCCCCACCCGTCCCCCCCGTCCCCCATCTGGGGACAGAATAAAACGACTTATAGAGAAAAATCCCCTGGACGGATTGCGTGGTGGATGGGCGCGCGTTTCACTCTTGAGAAGCGTTCTGGTTGGGATATTTTCAGAAGATACTTAACGAACCTTGGTGATGGCTTGTTCCATCTTCTCTGGAGCGCTGCGGTACGCCTGGGCTACGTCACTCAGGGGGAGGGGCATGTAGTGGATGGTGAAGTTACTGAGAGGGGGAGAGGGAGGGAGGGAGGGAGAGAGGGAGAGAGAGAGAGAGAGAGAGAGAGACAGAGAGACAGAGAGACAGAGAGACAGAGAGACAGACAGACAGACAGACAGACAGACAGACAGACAGACAGACAGACAGACAGACAGACAGACGGAGGGTGATGAGAGAGGGAGAGAAGAGAAAGCGGATGCAGAGAGACAGAAGCGGAGAAAGAGAGGAAGAGCGAGAGAATCAGGGAGAGCGAGAGACATTTTAGATCATTTTAGTTCATGTTTATGTTTACCTGCATTATTAATTACGTTTTATAAAAGGGAACCGCAATTACCTGAGGGAGAAATCGATTGATCCTCTAATCGTTTATTCGCCCCTCTGATTGCAAAACTCACTTTAAAACATGCACAGTGTGTGTATGCAAAGTGAATCATGCATACACACCCCACACACTCATGAACACACACACACACACACACACACACTTTCCCTCTCACACACACACAGTAACAAATACACACACATACACTATCTCACACACACAAACGGTAACAAATACACACTTTCTCAAACACACACACACAGTAACAAATACACACTTTCTCAAACACACATAGTAAGAAATACACACACTTTCTCAAACACACACTCACACACTTTCTCTCTCACACACACAGTAACAAATACACACAATTTCTCACACACACACACACACAAATGTTGAGAGAGTTTGAGTGGCACACAGCATCAGAAGAGTGATGAAATGTGTTGTAACGTGTTGGACTCTGACAGCCCAGCTGTCACGACTGTGTGTGTAGGAGCTCATTTGTCCATTCATAAGGATTCTCATATCATATCTGCGTAACAGAGCTCACAAACACTCATAGCACATGCTGTGTGTGTGTGTGTGTGTGTGTGTACGTGTGCGTGTGTACGTGCGTGCGTGTGTACGTGCGTGTGTGTGTGTGTGTGTGTGTACGTGTGTGTGTGTGTGTGTATCTTACTGTTCCAGGGCTCTGGCTACATCCTGGAGTCCCAATACCGTAGTGTTGTTACGATCCCAGGTCACACTCCTTGCACAGAAAGTGGGGATAGAGAGAGAGAGAGAGACATTTTAGTTTTCCACACTGTAGCGAAACAAATCATCACTTACAGAGTGTACACACTCACACACACCCTCCGTTAAAGTCTACACAAATATATATGCATACACAAGCGCACACAGAACTGGGTCATTCAAAAAGGTACAGATGCAGAATTGGGCTGTTAGAAAATCGACACACACGCATAGAACATTCCACCCACACATCATCCACCCGCACTCCACTCGTTTTGCCAAACCACAACGTATCCTGCTTTTCTTGTCGTCTACCCTCTACCTCCTCCCTCAATTCATCTCTCCTCCTCCACCTACTGTACTATTTTCATCACTCCATCTCTCCTCCTCCATCTCCTGTACCTCCTCCATCATTCCATCCCTCCTCCACCACTTCCTGTACCTCCTCCATCCTTCCTCCTGCGTCTTTCCACCTCCACCTGCTGTACCTCCTCCATCTCTCCTTCTCAACCTCCTTTACCTCCTCCACCCTACTGCAACTCCTCCATCACTCCATCTGTCCTCCTCCACCTCCTGCACCTTAATCACTGTTTGATGAGCCGAAGCCACCTCTGTTGCACCACATAATTTCCTCCTTGTTCTCCCTCTCCTCATCTCCTTCAGCCCCGTGTTCCCCCCCAGGGTTGAATAAAATCCCCATCTTTCATCTGTACTTTATTTCTTCGCTCTCCCCCTCATGTCATCATCTCCACCCTCCTCGTCTAGCAGCTACACCTCCCCCCCATTACCCACTCCGTTACCACGACAACGTCCTCTAACCAGCCACAGCCCCCTTCCTCCCCTTTGACCCTTCTTTTCTCATAAACATCATCCTCCTCCTCCTCCTCCTCCTCCTCCTCCTCCTCATCCCCACGTCTAGATCCCATTTGTGGTTTTCTTCCTCGTTGTGTGGAGTTGAGCCTGCGTCGTTTTTTAATAGCTAAGGGGACCTCTGCAATTCCCCCTCCAGTACGCAGCTCATCTCCGTCCCCCCAGAACGATAACCAATATCCTTGAGTTCCTAGCCTGCATTCCTTTACTCCTCAGCCCTGTAGAGGAGAACACACCCACCCATGTTCGTCCCACCTCCTCCCCCCCCCCCCCTCCCCTGCCCCTACTCCTCCATTATAACGTTGGGTCCGTGCCAAATTATCTTTCCTTTGAAGTCAGTGCATCTTGCCCTACCCATCCTGACTCATAACACACACACACACACACACACACACACACACACACACACACACACACACACACACACACACACACACACACACACACACACACACACACACACACACACACACACACACACACACACACACACACACACAACCACCTTCACACAAGGGCGCACATGAAAGCATGTGAACGCAGACGCACAACCATGCTCTCACAAGCACACAACACCTCACCCAACTACACCCAACCACCACCACCACCACCACCAACCTCAGAGTAGTGTTGATCTGCAGGGCCTTGCTCAGCATCTTGGCCCCGGAGTCTTCCAGGCTGTTCCCACTCAGGTCCACCCTCCGCAGCCCGGCGTTGGAGCCCAGGGCGTTGACCAGCACCGTGCCCCGCTGGCGCAGCCTGGAGTCAGCCAGGGACAGGGACTGCAGGGCCTGGGGGACCAGGGAGGGTGGAGAGGGTCTCAGTGTTTGGGTAATTGGAGAGATGGACAGTGGAGTAAGGAGGAAGTGAAGGAATGTTGGTAAAAGGGGTGAGAGAGAGAGAGAGAGAGAGAGAATTGGCATTGTGTGTGTGTGTGTGTGTGTGTGTGTGTGTGTGTGTGTGTGTGTGTGTGTGTGTGTGTGTGTGTGTGTGTGTGTTTCAGATAGCTGGGTTTAATATCCACAGTTATGACTTCCGGGCCCATGTGAACATGAATAAGCTTTTACACACGCCAAAGCTTAGTGTGTGTGTGTGTGTGTGTGTGTACATGAACACGCACGCACACTTGAGAACGCTTGTGAGCTATCACTATCAAAGGTGGTAAATAATTGAGCAAGCTACTTGTCATGCTGAATTTGCTTCTCAGAAAGCAGGCCGAATGAGATAGAGAGATAGTGAGAGAGAGATAGTGAACGAGAGCGGAGGAGAGAGCTAAAGAGAGAGTTAGGCCCTTAGGAGAGTTAGGAATACGGTGAAACTAAATGAATGATTCATCATCCGCCTGCAGAGTCCATGGCTGACTTAACATGCGTGTCTGTTTGTGTGTTGCGCTCACCCCGTGCTTGTGGACATGTAAGAGAGCGAGAGACAGTGACATAGAGAGAGAGAGGGAGAGAGAGAGACATAGAGAGAGACATAGAGAGAGAGAGAGACATAGAGAGAGAGACAGAGAGACAGAGGAGTGAGAGATAGCTTGTAGCCGTGTGAGTGCGAGAGACAGGAGAGAGAGAGAGAGACAGGAGAGAGAGAGAGAGAGAGAGAGAGAGAGAGAGAGAGAGAGAGAGAGAGAGAGAGAGAG
The DNA here is from genome assembly GCA_026745465.1 of Lota lota. Lineage (NCBI taxonomy): Eukaryota > Metazoa > Chordata > Actinopteri > Gadiformes > Lotidae > Lota > Lota lota. The sequence goes on along the minus strand of JACYXH010000288.1, from coordinate 40,200 downwards.
AGAGAGAGAAATCGATTGAATCTGTTGATGGTGTGTAAGTGTAATTTTGTAAATTATATTTGAGCAAGGCTCTAAGAACTTAGTATGGGTGAAGGGTGTGTGTGTGTTTGTGTGTGTGTACTTACACACTCCTCTTCCTGCACCAGGTGAACTAGCTTCTGCAGAATCTCGTCCAGCAACCTGAGAAGCAAACACAGTCATCTCTTCATCATCGACATCACCATCATCTTCATCAGCACCATTATGCCGTCGTCCATCTTCATCTTCTTCGGTGTGAAACAAGGCGATCATTAAGCCATCTCAACCACCATTAGTGATAATCATTAATATTTACATAACAGCTGCATCAGCATCAGGAGCCACTGGCTTCATTAACTCCACACCCACCTACCCACCCACCCACACACACACACACACACACCCACACCCTGCTTGACCCTATTTTAGGCCAATCATTACACACAATTCCAACATCTCCCCATATACGGTGCTGTTCCTGCATTTCGATTTCTGTGAAACAGATCCTCTTTCAAATTAAAAACCAGCATCCAGCCTGGCCACCCACCTGCCCTTCACATTGAAGTTCTTCCCCAACAGCAGGTGCTTGAGAGAGGGGTGTCTGGAGAAGGCCGGGAGGACCACCAGCATGTCCCCATCCAGCCCTACAGAGGCAGCACAGGATTACAACTTACTAGTACTATTCAATTAGTCAATTAGCAGACATCTATCCAACGAGGCTTGCAGTGGATTCAGACACAGGTCACTAAGGGGGGGGGGGGGGGGGTCAGCAGGTCATCTTGCTTGAGGATGCAGACCTTGTGACCTCCAGTGTGACCTAATGACACGTATGTGAAATCACGAGAGCCCAGGTGGGGTTTGGGGCATCGTGCTCAAAGATTCCTACAGGTAGCCACCGCGGACATTGGGGATCAAACCCAGTACCTTTCGGCATGGGAGTCAAACACCCTAACCCTTCCTCTATCCTGGACCAGAGTCCACGTTGGACAGTACTTCAAATAAAGGTGTTCTCCACAGCAGGAGGTCCATGGAAGAGAAGCTGCAGGTGATAACACTACTCGTCCCTTCTCCTCATCTTCCAGTCCTAACTTCCCCTTAAGAACTGATGGAGAGTGTAAGACTTTGAGGCGTCAAAACGGAGAAGTCTCTCCGACAGAAGATCTAAGCGCGTCTCGTCTGTCACTCACATCAGTGTCTCCAGGCTTGCATCACCTTTTGATCTGCACCACACCACCCCTCTCCCTTATATCAGTGTGAGGTGGGGGGGGGGGGGGGGGGGGGGGGGGGGGGGGGGGGTGGAGAGCGTCTAAGTGAAATGCAATGGAATACTATTCTCTCTGCCAAAGATGAAAGTAATATCAATGATCCAAGAGGATTAAGTGTTTTCTGTGCATTTTTTGCCTGGTAATCCACAAATAATATGCACATCGGTGTGTGTGTGTGTGTGTGTGTGTGTGTGTGTGTGTGTGTGTGTGTGTGTGTGTGTGTGTGTGTGTGTGTGTGTGTGTGTGTGTGTGTGTGTGTGTGTGTGTGTGTGTGTGTGTGTGTGTGTGTGTGTGTGCGTGCGTGCGTGCGTGCGTGCGTGCGTGCGTGCGTGCACCATTATCAGAGATGTCTAGGGTTCCAACGCAGGCAACACGAGGAAACAGTTCCTGGAGCACGCCGGCACCAGCTGACCTCAGCTAAAGGAGAGACATAGACACAGAGACAGAGACAGAGAGAGAAAGAGAGACAGACAGACAGACAGAGTGAAAGATAGAGAGACATAGTGAGTGGTCACAAAGATAGAAACAGACATAACAGACACAGAAAGGCAGAGAGCAGTGGAGCGCTCTCTCTCTCAGTATTATATTGAGATCGAGGGAGCATTCCAGGGAGAAAAGAGAGTATATCATAGCAATACAGAGTGAGAGGGTTACATTCATCTATAATATAGTATTAATATTAATACAGAGTGGGAGAGAGTGTACCTCACAACCGCTGATGTCCAGGTGGAGATCCGTGATGTGAGGGTTGTTGGACAGACCCAGGAACAGAGCTCTGACACACACACACACACACACACACACACACACACACACACACACACACACACACACACACACACACAATGACAACAGACAGAGGAAAAGAACAGAGTGAATGAAAGAGAACAGATAGAGTGAAGGAAAGAGAACAGATAGAGTGAAGGAAAGAAAACAGATAGAGTGAAGGAAAGAGAGAAGAGATAGGAAGACAATAAGAGAGTGAGAACAGAGGGAGAGAAGAGTGAGCGTCAGATGGACGACAGGAGTGAGGGGTGGAGAGAGGGAGGAGATGAAGGGCAATAAAGAGAAATGTTAATAAAACAAAAAGGAAATGAAAGAACAGGGGAGGAGGAGGAGGAGGAGGAGGGAATAGTCTTGCTGGTGGAAATGTAACAGAAGGAAGGAGAGCAAAACAAAAGAAACACAAACAAGCAAAACACAAAACAAGATGGCCGATATGAAGCACATGGCAGAATCTTAATTTTTTTATAATCCGTCAACATCCAATATGTAGTTTGACTTCAGGGGGCTCTGATAAAGTATCACAAACATCATTTGTCAGGGATTTAGAATATGTACATAGACGTAGAGAAAAACTATGGATTTCAAGCTATTTTGCCCCATTGATTTTATGGATGACACAATTTAGACATATCCATCTTCTGCTGACTGACTTACTGATCCTGGGAAAAACACATTTTTCACCGTAATAGCCCAAATTGCAATTTGATTTAAAGGAAAAGAAAAAAGTTACAAAACGAAAATGTAATCCCAAACCTGAGGTTCCGAAAAAACGAAGAAATAGTTGCATCTAACCTGCATACGTTCACAGATCCTCAAACCCAGATATAAAACACACACACACACACACACACACACACACACACACACACACGTAACATCTGCATCTGACTACACAACCATCCCCGGCCATTATCCAGGTGCCTCCTAACACAGGGCAGCACATCTGTGTACCTTTATTTCTGTGCATTCATTTGACTCCCATTGTGCTCCAATCACAGCCGTCTGACACGAAGAACCGTATTCTGGAGGTTTGAACTCCTCATTAGCAACTAAAGAACCAGCTGCTGTTCCTAGCACACAGACACCACATCAACACCCCGCCCCCCCCCACACACACACACACCTCGCTGTCTGAACGAGATGCCCCGATTTAACCCTGCTACAGAGAGAGAGAGAGACCGAGAGAGCGAGAGCAAGAGCAAGAGCGAGAGAGAGTTCTTTCCTTTTAAATTAGTCTATATCCATGTATACATCTATCTACATACATACACACACACACACACACACACATATATTTATATATAGACATAAATATTTCTCGTGCATTTTTATTCTTATTTTTTATCATTTTCTATTTCGATTTTTTGTATCTTCTTTTTGACTCCTATTTCTCTTTTTGTGCTTTGGCAATGTCAACGTATGTTTTAAATGTCATTAAGTCCCTTTGAATCCAAATTACTTCACACGTTACCGCTTTGAGAGCAAACACTGTACAAACCAGATTTCATTGGAATACAATTGTGTAAAATAAATAAAGAGTATTATACATCTGCCGTTTGCTCGTCTTGGTTTTCCTAGTTGCATGTGAAACCACGCATTGACGCTCAGAGAGGGTACTGCTCTCTAATGCCCAGTGCTTGTATCTGAAGAATCCATATTGAGTGTGTTTAACATGAACATAGCATAAACTTAGCGTGATAACCTCCTAAATCAACATCAAACCTCCTAAATCAACATCAAACACTTAACCCTGGCATGAGAAGCACCGCAAAAATGTACCAGGCTTAACAGAATCCCCCTCTAGACACACACACACACACACACACACACACACACACACACACACACACACACACACACACACACACACACACACACACACACACACACACACACACACACACACACACACACACACACACACACACTTTCTGTAGCAAAATTCTTGATATTAGCTTCACCCAAAATAGACGCACAAACAATTACACAGAAAGTGTTCTACGTTTCCACAGAAACCTAGGATTAATAATGTCACTATTTTGTGTGTGCAGCACAATGCCTTGCTTATTATCCGGGGCTAAACGAGGTGCTCCTAACGAGGAGGGCTAACGAGGGCTTAACGGACTGCTCTAATTAGAGAGCTACAACCCAGTGTTGTTGCTCAGCCTGTAGTAGAGAACACTGCTCTACCCTCCATCATTCCGCACCGCACTAGCTCTTATTTAACAGAGCACTAGGTCTTATTTAACAGAGCACTAGCTCTTATTTAACAGAGCACTACCTCTTATTTAACAGAGCACTAGCTCTTATTTAACACAGCACTAGCTCTTATTTAACAGAGCACTAGCTCTTATTTAACACAGCACTAGCTCTTATTTAACACAGCACTAGCTCTTATTTAACACAGCACTAGCTCTTATTTAACAGAGCACTAGCTCTTATTTAACAGCCATCACAAACGGCAGTTGCTGTGTTTCAAAAAAACGTTGCCTCGTTTGTGAATAGGTTTCATCTGGAACACTGAATAAATGTAAAACAAAAATAGATGACGGCACGTCAAGGTTCAACTGGCTTCAATCATCCGAGACAAAGTTACATTTGCTTTTTAGATCCCTTGATGTTAATGTGATTTTATCGTCATCTAATGTTGGATAGTCCGTTTCAAGATTGTACTTTCATTGTATCACTAAAGATGCAATTATGAAATGCCAAAATTCTCCGTTTGGTGAACGCTTTAATCCATAGCGTCTTGTTAGCATGGGATTGACCGGCCCCTGAGGGAATAGAACCCCTAACCCTGCTGCCCTGCTAATGCCATGATCTACCAGTTGAGCTACACGAGATATTGAGGACCACAAGAATCAACAAACAAATACACAAATGGGAAACAATTAACACTATTAATAAATAAAACATGACAAAAATGATTAATTTTAAGTTAATCAAAAAATGAATAAAACGGAGTTAGTAAACATATGAATTAACCAAAAGTATGAAAACATGAATTAATAAATAATTATATAAACAAATAATTTGAATTAAATTAAATACCAATATGAATAATACGATTTGAAATAAACACAAATTACAATGAATAAACGCATGATGCACCCATCCTGTCCCACTAGACAAGGCCAACCTGTGTGGTCTAATCCTGGACCAGGACCTGAAATGATCTCATGTGGACCAGGACCTGAAGTGGTCTCATGTTGACCAGGATCTTAAGTGGTCTCATGTAGACCAGCACCTGAAGTGGTCTCATGTGTCCCAGGAGCTGAAGTGGTCTCATGTGGACCAGGAGCTGAAGTGGTCTTGGAGCGGACTCACCTGAGGGAGTCTGGGGGCACCTTCATGGAGGCCAGGCTGACGTGGGTCAGGCTGAAGGCGGAGCTGAAGAACTGGCGGAAGGTGGGCAGGGAGTCCCTGGCTCTCCTGGGAGGAGGGAGGGAGGGAGGAGAGGGAGAAGAACAAGGAGAGTGAGGGGTGGACGGAGACCAATGCAGCTGAGAACCAACGCTAGACCAATGTGGAAATGCATCTTTTTCTTTTTTACAAAATGCACATTATTTTGGATAAATTGGATGATTCTGAATTCCTCCAGTCCTGCCTGGGATGGTAAAAAAGTATTTATTTTCATTTCAGAAAATGATTACAATTATTTGTCACATGATGTGCAGACCTTCCTGTTTGGCTGAAGTAAGAAGCTATGCAATTTTCTCTGCATTTGAAAGTGTAGACCGGGAAGGGAAAGACATTAAATTCAATATCAGGTAAACCAGGAGACATGAGAGAATAGCGAGAGACAAAATGAAGGGTAAAGCTGAGGACAACAGACAGCAACATATGAAACAACACAGAGAGGAAATGTGATAGGATGGTATAAAGTCACTGAGTGAGTGAGTGAGAATGTAGGCGTAATTATACAATTTTGATGGTAGTAAAGTAAAGCCCTTCGAATTGACTTAGATTGAGAAAGAGAGTGAGAAACAGAGCGAGAGACAGATGTTTCCTTTCTTGTGAAGGACGTGTGCATAGATAGAGATAGAGAGAGCGAGAGACAGAGATATATATATCTATAGATATATATCCACATATGTCCTTCACAAGAAAGGAAAGCTATATATATATATATATGATTTGAGATAGATGAGAGAAAGGAATAAACAGACAATTTAGCGGAAAAGACAGCGAGAAATAACAAGAAAGGAAATAATAAAGTCAGGCCTGAGAGATCCAGAGAGAGAGAGAAACAATATGAGGGAAATGGAGAGAGAGAAACAATAGGAGGGAAAGGGAGAGAGAGAGAAACATAATGAGGGAAATGAAGAGAGAGAGAGAGAGAAACAATATAAGGGAAAGAGAGAGAAACAATATGAGGGAAAGAGAGAGAGAAACAATATGAGCGAAAGGGAGAGAGAGAGAGAGAGAGAGAGAGAGAGAGAGAGAGAGAGAGAGACAGAGACAGAGAGACAGAGACAAGGCTGTACAAGGTGAGGGCAGACGGCTGTCGAGCATGTCATTCAGCTGGGATCAAACCAAGCCGGCAGTGAGAAGGCATGACGACCATCCAGGAGCAAGGTAGAAGTTAACACTGAGCAGTTATCCTGCCCAGCCTGGCCAGTTGCCACTGCTGTCCTCCCAGCCCAGGGAAATAAGGACATGGAGAGGTGTGTACATGCGCGCGTGTCTGTGAAAGTATGTAAGCATTTGTGCGTATTTAAATGTGTGTGCAAGTGTGCGCCCCTGTCTAAGTGTGCGTGTGCTGTGTGTGTGTGTGTGTGTGTGTGTGTGTGTGTGTGTGTGTGTGTGTGTGTGTGTGTGTGTGTGTGTGTGTGTGTGTGTGTGTGTGTGTGTGTGTGTGTGTGTGTGTGTGAAGCCTGCGGTGTCGCAGCAGAGGAGGGAGTTGTTGTGGTTGTGTTGGACAGCAGTAATCCAGGGGTTCTGAACTGTGTTTAGACGCTCCTTAGCAACCAGAACCACAACTCTGCACACCCCCCTCCCTCCCTCCCTCCCTCCCTCCCCCCCCCCCCCCCCTCCCTCCCCATCCCCCGATCCAGGACTAAAGCACAAATAATTCATCAAAGTAAAGAGCGGTGTTTAGAGGGCTGGAGGAGGGGAGAACCAGGAGGGGGGGGGGGGGGGAGAGAAGATGAGGGAGAGAGGAGCAAGGGAGGGAGGAGAGGAAAAGAGAGGAGATTAGACAAGAGGAGAGGAGACGAAAAAGACGGAGCGCAGACATCGGAGGAAAGGGAGAGGAGGGCGAGCGACGCCAGCGCCGGAAACTATTTGGACATAAAACCCCAGTACTTTTCCAAGAGCGGGAAACTCTCACCATCCCACGGGGGGGAAAACTGCTGTTGACCAACGGCTGAACAACTTCTGTCTAATCTCGCCTGGGTTTCCACGGCCCGTCACATTAAGTCTGCCCGTCTCCCCGTTCGCTCTGTGATTGTGTCCTCGTTCGCGCGGCCCCCCAGGGGCCCGTTCCTCCCCCCCCCCCCCCCCGCATTACACTACATTATATAACTCTGTGATCATCATCCAAACAGCCCTTTGATGGGCAACGCAGAAATAAAGCGGCGCCACGGACCGAATAGCAATTAGGCGCATCCTGAGAACCGAGTCAACTACAAAGGCTGGAATCCTTTGATTGGTGTGAGGGTGGGGTGTGGGTCGGCCAGGGTGAAGTCTAGTTTTACATTGTAGAACATCCCCTTAAAAAAAGAAAAGCGAATGAACAAATTATATCCTTGTCAACAATATTAAAATCACAAGCGACCAATTGTTCTTAACTACACAATCGACTTAAGCAATTTAAGTTCATTATCACTCTCGGTGTATTTCATATTCCGATCTCTTATCTGTACTTTTTCATTTTATTTTCAGGAACAGGCGCAGGTTTTGTTATTATTCGTTTGGATATTTGTGAATGGGGTGAATGGCTGCGGCAGAACAGTGCCACAGAGCAGTCATCGTAGTATAAATAAGGGTCAACCACGAAGTGTGGGTGGTGCAGGTCCAGCTCAGAGCCCTTCTGTTCTCCTCTCCAATTAACACACCGTCTCCCCCCCTCAGGGAGTCCTTCCCTGCCCTTTAGAGTGCGGCGGGTTAAGGGGATGTCATAAAATGTGGCCTGCGAACCCCTATGAGACGCTAACTGTTCATAAGAGCCAAAACAATAAAAATGTGCTTGACCTTTAAAACAGTGGGCTCACTGGCCGCCTGTTGATGTGATAAGAGGCTCGTTAAAGAGGTGCGCTTTGTTAGTATTTGGCGGTTACTTCTTCTTCTTCACATACTCCACTAGATGTTGCCTCTCCTCCACCTACTCCCAGATGCAGGACGTACATCTGCAGCCACTGCAGGCCTCGGTGGACGCAGGTGTCTGCTAACGGACTAAAGCGCAAACAGCACTGTTGGTTAGCAACGAGTCCTGCTAGGTCCCGCTGACGTCGACGCCAGAGAGGACAATTCCTCGTCCTGGGAACCAATCAGATCACGGGTTTCATCGAACCTGCGATTGCATTGTGTGGACAGCCAAATCACAGACACACACACACACACACACACACAAAAGACAGACATGATGACAGACATGTTACAGTGGACAAGTGTAAGATCCCTAGAGAGGAAGACGAGAGGAAAAGCGAGCCAGAGGCACTGAGGGTCTGACTCCAGGATACCAATGAACCTTCTCATCTCTAGGTCACATGTTCATATGATCCAGCTGACTTGTGTTCTGCTGCTATCCCACACACACACACACACACACACACACACCCACTGTCCTGTATGAACGGTACTGAGGAACAATACAACACATGATGCTACACACACAGAAACACACATTCTCACTCACACACACACACACACACACACACACACACACACACACACACACACACACTCTTGTATGAACGGGACTGAGGAATAATACAACACATGATGCTACACACACAGAAACACACACAGGCAGATAAATGTCAACCAGCCTATGGATCAACTGACAAAAAATACACACGCAGAAACAACACTTCCTGTCATGAAATGGCCTCTGCCATCACAGAAACACACACCTGAACTGACTTCACACACACAGAAACAACATGTCTCTCTCTCGCTCATGACAACAAAGAGCTCACTCTGTCATCACGTGCCATCTCTCGGTCACTCACACACACAGACACACACACAGACACACACACACACAGTCACTGCCTTGCGTCCATCTGGTCATCCATACGCTTGATGAACCTGCTCTGGTGTCTGTTGACACCTCCATGTGTCAGAGAGTGTGCGTGCACGTGTGTGTGCACGTGTGCGTGCATGTGTAACGGCTAACGGCCAGAAGCACCTAGAGAGAGGGGCGTTCGCTACTTGAAGATATAAAAAACGGCGAGGGGGGGGGGGGGGGGGAGAGAGAGAGAGAGAGAGAGAGAGAGAGAGAGAGAGAGAGAGAGAGAGAGAGAGAGAGAGAGAGAGAGAGAGAGAGAGAGAGAGAGAGACAGAGAGAGAGACAGAGAGAGAGAGAGAGAGAGAGAGAGAGAGAGAGAGAGAGAGGAGAGAGAGAGAGAGAGAGAGAGAGAGAGAGAGAGAGAGAGAGAGAGAGAGAGAGAGAGAGAGAGAGAGGAGACGGAGGATGAACGAGAAGGGAGAGATAGAGCAGGCGAGAGAGAGAGGGAGAAAAAGAGAGACAGAGGGAGGGAGGTAGGGAGGAGACAGAGGATGAGCAAGAAGGGAGAGATAGAGATCAAGAGAGAGAGTTAGAGACAGAGGGAGGGAGGGAGGAGACGGAGGACGAGCGAGAAGGGAGAGATCAAGAGAGAGAGTTAGAGACAGAGGGAGGGAGGGAGGAGACGGAGGACGAGCGAGGAGGAAGGCTGGGTTCTGATGCCTGGGGATTGGAACAATAATTTGCCTGTGAAATTAGTCTCATTTTTCACCAACTTTCCCTGCGTAATGAAAGTAATGTCCTGGTGTAACCCAGCTGGGGGGATGCAAGGGTCCAAAGAGACCCCACAACACCAGCACCCCCACAGCGCCTGCCTGGTGAACACACACACACCTAGATGGAGCCACACAGTGTTTTCTTTCTGCACACAAACATGCCTAAGCTCATGCGCACACACACACACACACACACCGAGACAATCCCACAAACACACACAGATAAACAGATCATCACCAACACAAACACGCCTAGACCATCACATATACACACACACACACACACACCTAGATCATTACAAACTCGCCAAGCCAAATGAGTGTGTACACATAGCGGCACACACTTACAGTATTCAAAGTAAACGCACACATACAGGCAAGCAAACGCACAAACACCCTCCCACACAATAGTGCACAGAAAGCGCTTGGGGTCTTCAGATTCCAATAATGTGACAAACAGATGTGAACATTAATGTGCTGACACACACACACACACACACACACACACACACACACACACACACACACACACACACACACACACACACACACACACACACACACACACACACACACACACACACACACACACACACACACACAGTGGGAACAGATGAAGGCTGGTGTAATAATAGTGTTAGCGAGGACCGGGGCTAAGCACTAGTCTAAGAGGGGAAATAAATGAGGAGAATAGCAGTCTCTCCAGAGAGAGCTCCTCTCGCTCTCCTCCACCAATGGGAATCCTCCAGAGCCTCCGAAGGGGGCGGAGCCCCAGAGAGGATATGATATTGTTTTATGGTCCATCTGCGACCCCTCTGATACATGGGGATTCATATGGGAGGTGGGGGAGGAGATGGTGGAGGTGGGAGAGGAGGAGATGGTGGAGATAGGGGAGGAGATGGTGGAGATGGGGGAGGAGGAGATGGTGGAGGAGATGGTGGAGGTGGGGGAGGAGATGGGGGAGGAGATGGTGGAGGTGATGGTGGAGGAGATGGTGGAGGAGATGGGGGAGGAGATGGTGGAGGAGATGGGGGAGGAGATGGTGGAGGAGATGGGGGAGGAGATGGTGGAGGTGAGGGAGGAAATGGTGGAGGTGGGGGAAGAGATGGTGGAGATGGGGGAGGAAATGGTGAAGGTGGGGGTGGAGGAGATGGTGGAGGTGGGGGAGGAGGAGATGGGGGAGATGGGGGAGGAGGAAATGGTGGAGGTGGGGGAGGAGATGGTGGAGGTGGGGGGGGTAGATGGTGGAGATGGTGGATATGGGGGAGGAAATGGTGGAGGTGGGGGAGGAGGAGATGGTGGAGGTGGGGGAGGAGATGGTGGAGGAAATGGTGGAGGTGAGGGTGGAGGTGGGGGAGGAGGAGATGGGGGAGATGGGGGAGGAGGAAATGGTGGAGGTGGGGGAGGAGATGGTGGAGGTGGGGGAGGAGATGGTGGAGCAGATGGTGAAGGGGGAGGCAGAGGAGGAAATGGTGGAGGTGGGGGAGGTGGAAAAGAATGTGGTGGAAGATCAAGGAGATGGAGGGAGGTGGAGGCGTGAACGATGGCGGAGGAGCCGGTGGAGTTGAAGTGTGTAGGCGTTGCGGTAAGGAGTCGGAGGCACAAGAGGAGACGGGGTGAGGAGGGTGGCGGTGGCAGTTAGAGGAGGTGGGGGTGGTGGTGGAGGAGGCAGGTGGAGGGGAGGAGGAGGTGAACACCCACCTGTGGGAGAAGGTGTTTTTGGACAGGTTCAGGTAGGAGAGGTCCGCACAGCAGCCACGCAGCAGAGCCCCGAACAACTGGTAGAGAGGAAGAAAGAGAGGTGGAGAGAGAGGTAGACAGAGAGGTGGAGAGAGGTAGAGAGAGAGAGGTAGAGAGAGAGTGGGGATGGAGAGAGAGGTAGAGAGAGAGAGTGGAGGAGAGAGGTAGAGAGAGTGGGGAGAGAGGTAGAGAGTGGGGATAGAGAGAGAAGTAGAGAGAGAGTGGGGATAGAGAGAGATAGAGAGAGAGTGGGGATAGAGAGAGATAGAGAGAGAGTGGGGATAGAGAGAGAAGTAGAGAGAGAGTGGGGATAGAGAGAGAGGGAGACAGATGGGTAGAGAGGTCGTGAGAACGAGTGGGGATAGAGAGAGGAGATACTTTAGAGACTTATTTAATTACATATACATTTTTTATGTTGCGTTTGAATTTGTACGTGGTTTGGCAATGTAGGTTCCCATGCCAACACAGGCCGTTGAACGAGAGAGAGAGAGAGAGAGAGTGGGAGCGAGAGCGAGAGCGAGAGAGAGAGAGAGAGAGAGCAAGAGAGCGTGTGAGAGAGAGCGAGTGAGCGAGCGTCAAGTTTCTACAGTTTACTTTGGCTCTCATACATTAGTAAAAAGATTACGGCATAAATTTCTTCAAACACAAATGTGATATTGAACAACCACAAGAGTAATATGATGGATTTGTTTCTTACTTGGCAAAGCGGCTCAAATTACATGAATAAGTCCTAATACATCATTCTCAAAATAGCCTTCTCAAGAAAGCACCAGCCGCGCCCTCCTCTTCATCCAACCGGACCAGCAGAGAAAGAGCAGCGAGGTTTGGCGCTCCGAGCGTATTGAAAGTCCTTCTCCGCCTGGAGGGGTTGGAGGGCCGCCATAAGGCAAGCGATGTCCCCCGGGCAGGGGCCCCAAGCTCCAGTCAGCAGGAACCGCTTTAATACCCATTGATAGTACCATGTGCCCTTGAGCTAGGCACCAGGCACCACACACAGTGGCTCCCTTCAACGCACTGACCTCTTGTTAAGAAATGTCACGGTGGAGACCTCTGGTGGAAGACTTACCCTTTAAACTCACTTTGAAACGTCTCGCGGGGTCTGTGTGGACGACAGAGAGCCAGAAACGACGTCGGAGACGGTTGGAACCAAAGTGGGTTAGCACCGAAGATTGGACGCGTTGATTTAATTCTTCGAGCGGTCATCGGGAGAGAGTTGGGAGCGGGAGCCGGACGCTGGCTCTGAACGCCGTTGTGTTGGCGCGCCTTCATTTAAAAACAGTGACTCATTCAAACAACCCTTTGATGTGGCATCGGAGTTCCAGAGTGCAGAACGTCCACGGACCGTCCGAAGGGCCATTTATCAACCGCGGGGTTGTGGCTTTTGGCGGCAACAACACCCGAAACACAATCCCAGTGCCTCCTGAGTACCCCTGGTGTCCCAGCGGAGACCATAACTGTGGCTAGCGCTGCATTTTGACGCGAGGCGTGCTGACGCGAGGCATGCTACCTCCAAGGAATTGGTGGGAAAAACAAACAAATATTTCACTGTCATAGGGCAAATAAGTCGCTGCGTTTTAGCCCTTTTATTGTGTGTGTGTGTGTGTGTGTGTGTGTGTGTGTGTGTGTGTGTGTGTGTGTGTGTGTGTGTGGGGGGGGGGGGGGGGGGGTTGGGGTGGGTGTGGGTGTTTGTGTTGTGTGTTCCAGTGCGTGTGTCTCTGTATGTATGTCCTTGTGCGTGCGCATGTCTATCTATCTGTGTAACTATTTACTCCTCAGAGAGGCGAGAGGGAATTCCAATCAACTTGTTGAAATGGAAAATTTGTCTTGGATCTTGAACCAATGGTAGGCCAAAGCTCTCACGTCTTATGACAATGGAGACAGGAAGTAAACCCAATGAAAAACATGACGATGCAGTTGTTTCGACCCTTTTGGTCCACTTAAAAGCAGCATGGATGTGTCGGATCTAAACATTGGCAGGAACATTAATAGCTGGGGGGGGTAAAAAGCGGGAGTTTCAGGTTTCACGTTCCTTTTAATAGAAAAGGTTAAACGTGTAACTTAGTACGACATTAATGGATTCCGGTCAAATATTACAAAACGCAACGGATAGCCCCACTTTATCTTCTGCCATCCAAAAGCATCTCCTCATCTCTCAAGCCAGGGTAACCTACCAGACAAATCACTGCTCGCCGGCAGGGAAATCCATCATGGGAAAGTCCGCTAATCCATATTCAGCAACGCTTAGCATGTCATGGCAGATGAAAAACACGGGACCCGATTAATAATTCAATCCACCGGGCCCTCTGCTGGAAGGAAAAACAAAACAGGCTCGCTGGGACCGTCGGCTCATCCGAGCAGAGCGGGTGCAACGAGCAACAGAGGATGTTCAACTCCTATCAACACTCGTCGCTTTAACAATTCATGTAGTTTCATCGGAGCTGCTCGGCGGTCCAACGCTGACCGCGTAGGGCAACATGCCTTGTAGCAACCCAGGTTCGAATCCTGACCTGCCGTCATTCCAAAATGCCGTACCTCTCTCTCTCTCTCTCTCTCTCTCTCTCTCTCTCTCTCTCTCTCTCTCTCTCTCTCTCTCTCTCTCTCTCTCTCTCTCTCTCTCTCTCTCTCTCTCTCTCTCTCTCTCTCTCTCTCTCTCTCTCTCTCTCTCTCTCTCTCTCTCTCTCTCTCTCTCTCTCTCTCTCTCTCTCTCTCTCTCTCTCTCTCTCTCTCTCTCTCTCTCTCTCTCTCTCTCTCTCTCTCTCTCTCTCTCTCTCGTCCATTAAAAAAGGCACAAAAGCCCGTAAAGATGGGTGGAGATACTAAAAGGTTAAACATGCAGATGAAAGATGTAAAGGCTCATCAAATATCCCATACAATATTCATAGCCGCCATTAGCTGCTCAGAGAGTTGTTCCCTAACATTTTTATTTATAGCGTTGAATATTCCCCTCCCCTCAAGCACATTAAGAGCAGTGGGGATTTTGGTAAAGAACAGACTGCTTTACAAGCTGTCTAATAGGCAACTCTTACGGCTCCTAACCCTCCGAGTGAGGTGGATGTGCCAAAGAGAGCAGAAGCACTGGAGGGAATCGGTGTAAGAAACGATACCGTCTCGCGTACGGCGCGTGGGTACACTAGACGCTAACGTTAATCCTCTATCAGCCGCGCGTGGGATCCAAGCCAGTTAGCTCAAAGGCGCCGCAACGTGGCTAATATTTCATGCTAGTTATTTGTGTTTGTGTCAAGTCCTTTTTTTTCTTCTCACGCCTGCTCTTTTCTTCTCTTCTTTATCTGTAAATGATTAGAAGTATCAGGGCGCGTGCCAATTAAACCACCGGGTTGAATTGATTCCCAGAGCAGGACACTTTGAATGGCGGTGACAATAAATACTATGCACCGTAATAGTCAGTGTAACCGTGTTGCAGCACCGATTGCCATGGAAACAATGAGCTTATTTTTAGCCACTGAGGCTAAACTTTTATCTAGAACATTTGAACTCCCTTTTGAAGTCTTCTTTTTATTGATATTTTCAAGAGCCTGGTCTCATGTGCATACATGAGCAAAGTATTTGAATTCAGCCAACTCAGCCAAGTCGGCCATTACTCCAAAATTACCACCTGAGGAATGCACAAAATCGGAGGATCAATAAGGTTTCAGGTGAACCTCCTGTGAAGCGGTGAGTCATTGTCTACTAGCCTAAGGCAGTTTATAGTCCTATTTAAATGGAGCATACCAACTCCCTGTGATTCATTTGCAAGAATTACTTCTGAAGTTCCCCTCACAGGGGGACTACCAAGCCACTGGTTTGATGGGGGTCATTATAACAAATCGATATGCATGTCATTGTTGTTTTTCTAGCAGCTCAAGGAGGCCTACAGTTCAGCTGGGGACGTTGGGAATCGAACCCAGTACCTCTAGTCTATCCTGCCCCATTTTCTATCAACGTTCTCCCTCTCCCCCGGGAGACCTCCAGTATGCTTCTTCTTCCACACATCAAAAAGCTACTAATAACCGAGTCAGGGTTTCCACCAACACACTGCATGTTTGAAGCAGCCCTCGGTAACGGTATCCATGGCGAAAGCTGCTGTGTTGCAGCCCGGCAACGTGATGTAGCAACATCACGGCGCAGCAGTGAGCGTTCAGAAGCAGCGTTCACCGGCACCAAAGCGGTTTAACGTGCCCTTTCTGGTGTGGCGGCATATGTATGCAAAACCCCACCAAAACCGGTCAATAGAATTCCTATCAATGGGAGGATTTGATTCCCCTTTCTTTGTTCACTAGGATTCTAGTCAAGCCAAGGGCCACCCTGCCAGTGTGTAACTATTCATAAGCCCGACGTTAATGTCTCATAAACAACCCTGCAGGCTTCGTTACACACATTAACCGTTTGACAATTGATTGGATTCTTTATTTTCGTTGCCATGTTGTAAGAAACAGAGCTATTGCCTCATGGTTTTGCAATGCGTATCAAAAAACAAACCCATAGTCAGGGAAAATATAAATCTATGAAATGTGGTGGACCCAACCTTTTATCCAAAGGGGTAAGGTCTGAACCAATATCAATCCAGTAACGATGTCACGCCCAACCAGTTTCGCTACACAGGACAGCAGGTGACACCATTATCTCACTGGTAGAGTCAATTTAAGGGAGAAGCCGTTAAAACCAGCAGTGACCAGCAGGGACAGTGTTGTTCAAACGTCATCTGCTTGCACTGTCAGAGGAGGAGAAGAAGAAAAAGCCTAGTGGGACATTAGGTACGCTCCAACATCTTTTGTCCACTTAATCTTTGAGGAGAAAGAGGAGCAGAAAGTGGCCAAGCAGGAGGAAAGAGCAGTGTGGAAATGAATCAACCTTTCTTGCTCTATGGATTATGTTGTATTGGTGCAAAACTCTGAAGCACTTCCGGTGTAGGATATACACCGATGTATCCTCGGTCCGAAGCCGCTTCGCCCGGGGGCGTATTAGGCTGCGTCTCAAGCTCGCTACGGCTCGGACCAGTTGGTAAAATGGCGATCGAGGACAACATCTGGAGATTTAGGAAGCGAGGGGAATCGCTACATGGCGACAGTTGGAACGCGCCCCCGCTGTGTGAACGCCTGCTGATGTGTCTCTGCACCCTCACACCGCCACACTGTCAAGCAACGCAACGCCGCGCTAAAAATATTCACCAGTAAACCGGAGGTCTGGGGGGGGGTGGGGGGAAATGTGTTCCGTCTGTTCGGAATATTAAACTGTCTCCAAGTCTCCCAACATGCTTGGCATGACATGTACACAAACAAGTGTCCTGTTTGGAAGCAACAGTCAATAATGTATAGTTTCAATAATGTAGCATATGCTGGGACTAGCATCCATTTGAACCGGCTATAGTGTTTACATTAACTTTCAGACCTTTTCTGCGGTAAAACCTTTTTTACATCCTTGTATTTTGTGCTGTGACCATCGGAGATTAATAAAGAACATCTTATCTTCGGTCACAGTGTATCTTCATGGTCTGGAATGGTGTTTCCTAGACTATAGAAGGCGTTCACCAGAAGCAGTCACACCTGGATATAGGGAAAAAACATAAACAATTGGAACTCACCGAGTCCACAGTGCAGTCGGTCCCAGAGAGGTCCAGGTGGACCAGGCAGTTGGGCTGGGCCAGGAACAGGTACAGGTTCTGCATCCAGGAGGAGAGTAGGAGGCAAACATGATGAGATTAAAACATGAAATACAATGAGTGAGCCTGTGAGCCAGGAGGGAAATGAGCTGAGAGTCTGAACTGCGTCACACACACATTTGAATTTAATGTTCCGGTTAGAAAGGTGTTTTTAAAAATGACTATGTGTGTGTTGTGTGAGTGAGTGAGAGCAAGCATGCCTGCCTGTGACAGTGTGAGTGAGTGAATGTGTGTGAGCCTGCATGCATGAGTAAGTGTGTGTAGGACAGAGTGAGAGTGTGCGTACAGTGAGTGAATGAGGGAGTGTGTGTGTGTGTGTGTGTGCATGTGTGTGTGGCTGGCGACGTGTGCGTACGTACGTACGTCAGTAAGTGTTGTGTTAGTAGTTAGTGTGTCGTGTGTGCGTGTCCCGGTGTGCGTGTGTGCGTGCGTGCGTGCGTGCGTGCGTGCTCGTGTCTCACAGTGGCGTCGTCTCCAGACAGCACCCCGGGGTTCCTGCTGAGGTCCAGGTGGATAAGGGAGTTGGAGTAGTCATCACTTGAGCACAGCGCCTGGGACAGAGACACCACACCTGGGGGGAGGGAGAGAGACACAGGGACAGGGACAGAGAGAGAGAGGGGGGAAGGGAGGGAGGGAGGGGGAGAGAGGGAGAGAGAGACAGGGACAGAGAGAGAGAGGGAGGGGGAGAGAGAGACAGGGACAGAGAGAGAGAGGGGGGGAGGAGGGAGGGAGGGGGAGAGAGGGAGAGACAGAGGGAGACAGAGACAGAGAGAGAGCGGGGAGAGAGAGAGAGATAAAGAGACACAGAGAGCGAGAGAGACTGAGACGTATTTGCAGTTGGACACATAAATGAAATCCCTTAATTTGGCAAATGACTTCCTAATGAGTATTTTTCTTATTTACAAGACACTAGTGTACGCGAGTAAAATCCAGTCCATGGGTGGACCAGCGTGACATCTTTGTTCATTTAAACTTCGAACCTTGGGGTGCGTGTGTGCAATAGACATGCAATGGTGAGCCATCCCGCTCACCATTGTACGCCCGTAGAGCAAGTCTAAAGCTTGTGCTTAGCCCAGATCATCAGCAGTTGACGTTGCCTTTAATGACGCTCATTTATTAATGAATAGCATATCATTGTAATTAGTATTACAGTTAAGGAGGAATAGGATGTAGGAAAAGTTTTGGAATGCGCCTCCGGTTGAACAGCGCAACAAAGGGACGAGTTAGCAGGCCATGTTTATTTGAGTGCGTCCCCCTACTAGTTACAAACTAGCTGTAAACAGCGCTGGCGGTAAACGGCTTCTGAACCACATGAGAGGAAACGGCGCCTCTGTTTCCCCGAGAAGACCCCGAAACCCAACATAAAGTCCTGGCTTCGGAGCGGCTCCCGACAGACCCCCCCCCCACAGGGAGGCCTGGAATGCTCATTAAAGCCCTCCATGGGCTCGCCTGCTTGAGGAGCGAATATGGAGCAAACTAAAAATAATATGAATAAACACAAGTGGCGGGGTGAAGACCGTGTACCAAAACGCTTCCTCTCAAACGCCTTGGGATTTTGACTTAACAGTGTCTGTGTCACGCCACACCCCCACGCCAACATTCCCTCTCCCCTCATGCTTGTAGTTCCCCTGCCTTCCCCTCCACGCAGCTCACCCCTCTCCCCCATCACACTCTTCTTTCCTTCCCTCCCTCCCTCCCTCCCCCTCCTCCCCTTCGCACTGTGCCGTCATCAGCTCCCCTCCCTCTCTTCTCCCCTCCCTCCCTCCCGCCCCACTCTCCCGTCCCTGCACTCTCATGTCCTCACCTCCCCTCATCCTCTGCCCATCGCCCTGCACTCTCTCACGTCCTCCCCTCCCCTCTCTCCCCTACCCTCTCTCGGCCTCCCCCCCCCACGCCCTCCCCCTCGGGGGCTGGCCGGCGAGGTTCTAAACCCATCATCCCCAATTTGGAGCGATTAGCAGGACGAGGAGCCAGCGAGAGGTGGATGAGTGACGGGGAGGACGGGGCCATTCCATCCACTAGCGGGGCCCCAGGTACGGACTCTTCCGTCGCTCCGTAATGACCGACGACGCCGCCGGGAGGTGGCTGTGTGTGTGTGTGTGTGTGTGTGTGTGTGTGTGTGTGTGTGTGTGTGTGTGTGTGTGTCTCTAGGTCTGTCGGCCAGCCCGTGTGTCTATCTGGCTGTCTGACCGTCCGTCCTCCTGTCCCTCTGTGTATGTCTGTAATGTGACACACACACACACACACACACACACACACACACACACACACACACACACACACAGAGAGACAGAGAGAAGCATCCCTTGTGTCATTGGGTGCATATGTTTGTAGATCTGGGTGGGCGGGGTGGGGAGGGGGGGTGGAGTGTCTATAAATATTCAACATATTAAAAAAAGCACGCCTAGCTATTGCAAAGTCATCACCGTCCTTTCAGCACCCAAGGTCACCGACCGCAGCCTCACCCAGCACCCTTAATACACTCCAAGCACCGTGTCAAGCACCCGCCTTTCATGGAGAGAAACACAGAGAGAGAGAGAGAGAGAGAGAGAGAGAGAGAGAGAGAGAGAGAGAGAGAGAGAGAGAGAGAGAGAGAGAGAGAGAGAGAGAGAGAGAGAGAGACAGAGACAGAGACAGAGACAGAGACAGAGACAGAGACAGAGACAGAGAGAGAGAGAGAGAGAGAGAGAGAGAGAGAGAGAGAGAGAGAGAGAGAGAGAGACAGAGACAGAGACAGAGACAGAGAAACACAGAGAAGAGAGAGAGAGAGAGAGACAGACAGAGACAGAGAGAGAAAAAAAAAAAGAAAGAAAGTGGAGACTGAGAGAGAGAGTGAGAGAGCGAGTGCGAGAGCCACTGCAAAAGAGAAAGAGACGGAGAAAGAGATAGAGCAATAGAGAGAGGGAACAAGGGAGAGAGAGAGAGACAGAGAGCCACAGAGAGCCACAGAGAGCGAGAGAGAGAGCGTTATCACTAGGATCCACCAGAGTGTGCAGTAATGTCCAGCTGCGGGCTGATCGGGCGCCGGGGTGAGGCAAGGAGCAGAAGTAGGACACTGAACCCGGGGCCCTTGATAGGCTCTCAGTATAGCAGGCAGATAAACGAGCCCAGAGCCCTGGCTGACCATAGAGATCAGAGCATACATAAATAATAACCTGCTTAGCTTATCTAGAGTAAAGAAGGGCTGGGTTGAGGGAGAGGGGTGGGGAGGGGAGGGAGGGAGTGAGAGGGGTGGGGAGGGAGAAATGGAGAGAGATGGGGGAGAGAGAGATTGTATGAGAGTGAGAGATGAATAGAGGGATGGATGAAGAGCAAAAGAGATTGATAGAGACAGTTTGAAAGGAAAGAGATGCGCAAGAGAGAGAGAGAAAAAGGATGAGCGAGGGATGGTGAGAGATTGAGAGAGATTGAAAGGGATGGAGAGAGACGAGACTGAGATAGCGAATGAACAGAGAGATGCAGAGTGATGTCGAGAGACTGATAAGAGTACGAGCGAGGGAAGAAGGAAGATAGGGGCGAGTCCCCATCCAAGTCCATGAGTCCCATTTCTCCACGGATTGCGTTTCACCTTGCAGCTCGTCTTCCAGGGGAAAGGTAAACACAGCGCTCATATGAACATTATTAATACATCATGACTATTAAATCCCCAATCGGCCCCCTCTCTTTACATCGGCACACGCCCCTGAATTACTGTCGCCGCATGTGGGCCATCGCGCTTCACACTAATTCAATCCAGCCGTCATGGGCGCTGTGCGGGCGTGTGTGTGCATGTATGTATTCGCGCGCGTGTGTGTGTGTGTGTGCATCCCCCACGCCTACCCTTGGAGGAGAGCGAGGTCTTGGAGAGGTTGAGGAGGCGCAGGCCCTTGTTGAGGCGACACACCTGCAGGATGAGGTTGGACACACCTGGGGAGGGAGGGAGAGAGAGGGAGAGAGAGAGAGAGCGAGAGCGAGAGAGAGCGAGAGAGAGAGAGACAGAGAGACAGAGAGAGAGACAGAGAGAGAGAGAGAGAGAGAGAGAGACAGACAGAGACAGACAGAGAGAGACAGAGAGAGACAGAGACAGAGAGAGAGACAGAGAGAGAGAGAGAGGCAGAGACAGAGAGAGAGAGAGAGAGAGAGAGAGAGAGAGAGAGAGAGAGAGAGAGAGAGAGAGAGAGAGAGAGAGAGAGAGAGAGAGAGAGAGAGAGAGAGAGACAGAGAGAGAGAGAGACAGAGAGAGAGAGAGGCAGAGAGTGTGAGGTGGAGGGTTGCCAGAGTCCTCAAATGAGCCGTATGATGCACAAGGTCACCACCGTCCAATGTTTAGTGATGGAGCAGACTTCTATCCAAAGTTGACAAAGTACGAGGAAAACCCAAAGTGTGTACATTGGTACAGACATGCATTAGTACATTTTGCGTAGTTGTGTCTGAATGTTAAATTACTGGCATGGCTGCCGGCTGGTCGAAACATCTCCATATGAGGAGACACTTCTCCAAAGCAACTAAAAGCAACATGTCTTTGAGATAGTCACTAAGGAGCAAGCAAGGGTTCGGGTCACTTGCTCCAGGATGCTTTAGGGTAGATCGATATTAGGGGATCGAACCCAGAACCTTTCAGCTGTCACTAAACCCATCGCCTTAAGCACTAGACTATCCCTCTTTAGACAGAGCTCCCAAGGACACACACAGCGATAATAAAACCGAAGGAAATAAAAGCATTAAAACCAACACAAGCAATCTTGGCTTGATCGACAACATGTGAAAGAGCAAATAGAAATCAAGTATAAAAATACATAAAATCCAAAAAATATGATGGGGAGGAGGGAGGGAGGGGGGGTGTTAGGTGGAAAGAGCTGCTGTCAATCAAGTGTAACAGAAGTGAGGACAGACGGAGAGCAGACGGAGACAGACGGGCTACAACTCATGGTGTTTCTGCAGAAACAGAGTTGAGTAGGATTACATAGTAAAACCAGCCTCAGGCACACATAGTCTCTCTCTCTCTCTCTCTCTCTCTCTCTCTCTCTCTCTCTCTCTCTCTCTCTCTCTCTCTCTCTCTCTCTCTCTCTCTCTCTCTCTCTCTCTCTCTCTCTCTCTCTCTCTCTCTCTCTCTCTCTCTCTCTCTCTCTCTCTCTCTCTCTCTCTCTCCTCTCTCTCTCTCTCTCTCTCTCCTCTCTCTCTCTCTCTCTCTCTCTCTCTCTCTCTCTCTCTCTCTCTCTCTCTCTCTCTCTCTCTCTCTCTCTCTCTCTCTCTCTCTCTCTCTCTACACAGATCAGATATAAACACAGAGTGCTTGGGAGGTAGACAGTGTGAGAGCGAGCCAGAGAGAAAGAGACACAGCGATAGAGACAGTGAGAGAGACAGACCAAAAAGAGGAGAGTGTACTAAAGAGAAAGACAGAGAGAGAAAGTGTGAGCATGCCAGAGAGCGTGAGAGAGCCAGAGAGAGGGCGAGAGTGCTGTCAGAGTCCAGTGTGTGTGTGTGTGTGTGTACCTTGGTTGTCCAGCGTGTTATGTGACAGGTTGAGGGAGTGGATCACGGAAGACGGGTTTTCCGACAGTGCGGAGGCCATCTTCTGGGGGAAGTCCCTGCGGAGACACCCCAGCCCTCAGAATAAAATCACCCGGTCTCCGGAAGACATGCCAGCCATCAAACTCTCCTCGACGTAGCCAGGGCTCTGACTCACTGCAGCCCCTGCTGGAGTTCCGACGACAAGGAGACGTCCCTACAGCAGCTTAATCGCTATGCTAATCCTCTATGCCCGGAGGTGGGCTGATTCATTTAGAGCCTTATTGAAATGGGACTCTGGTTCCGCACGTTTGGTTCTAGGAGCGCTGGCGTGGTTCCTCCCAGGAACGCGTTGTTGAGGAGCTTCTATCAATGTCACCGCGGGTCGAGGCGGAGAGGTTTCCAGAAGCAAACAGAGGGCGGCTCCGTTCGCTTCGGAAGGGAAGGGGGGGGGGGTCCACAACATAGGGGACAGAAGAAGCCAAGGAGGCACGGGCTGTGTGCGTGTTTGTGGAGTATGATAAGTAAAGTAAAAGGAGGAGCAAGGCAGGAGGACGGAGAGAGACACGTGTGTGTGTGTGTGTGTGTGTGTGTGTGTGTGTGTGTGTGTGTGTGTGTGTGAGAGGGTGAGGATGGAAGGAGTAGGCCGTGAAGGAAGAAATTAGGAGGATGGGGAAAGGAGGAGGGAAACAAAAGGAGGAGAGAAAGGAAAGGAGCTCTGAGGGGCCCAAGAGGAGGACAGCGGAGTGTGGGAGCAGGGCGAGATGGAGAGAGAGAAAGAGAGAGAGAGAGAGGAAGATGCACATTTTGGGTCCGGGAGGAGGGTGGAAGAGAGAGCCAGAGGGAGAGAGAGAGTCAGAGGGAGAGAGAGAGAGAGAGAGAGAGTGTGAGTGTGAGACAGAGACAGAGAGAGCGAGCGAGCGAGCGAAAGAGAGCGAGAGACCGAAAGGTGAAGAGGAGGATGATGATGATGACAAGCAGAGAGGAAGACGAACAAGACTCACGACTTGAGGCCGGCGTTCTCCAGCGTCAGCTCCTCCAGGCTGTTGGACTTGCTGACGGTGTGGAGCACCTGGTCCACCACCTCCGAGCCCTGAGGAACACACCCAGGAAGAGAGGCTGATTCAGGGGCCGGGGACAGCCGTGCCCCCCTCCCCCACCAGCGGCCCCGGACCCTGACTGACTGCAAAGCTCTAGTTTAGTATAGCAGCGTGTCATAGGGATGGAGAGTCACCGCGTCCCCATTACCTTTCGTCAATTCTGAGAATCGATTCTTAAAAATGATCTGAAGAAGAAACTTTACAATTTAAAGATGGAAATGTAAAACGTAAAAAGGGGCTTTAAGTAAGTAATTTGAGGGGAAATTACCATGCCATCCGTCACCAATTAATGAGAGAAATGGGATGTGATATTTTTGTATATTTGTTTCAAGATGCCTGTCTCTGTATCAGCCATTTAATATGTTAGAGAGCTCTCAAGTTATTTCTGTCCAATCGGGGCATCTCTACCCTGATTGGTTCTGAGAATTCATCTTGCTTGTCAATCAAAGCTGCGTGAAATGCAACACTTGTCAGTAGCGGAGAAAAGTAGGGAGGGAGGAGGCAAAGAGTTAAAAGATCTTGCTCTCTTCCACTGTTCTCTGCTCTCTCTCTTAACAACGCTCAAATAATACCTACAGCACTTTTAACTTTCTTTATTGTGTGATTTCATTTGGAATCAGGGTCAATTAAGAATCGATTTGAACAAAATTGGGATCATTGATCCCTAGTGTATTATCTGTCAAGTTAGGAGTAACCGGCGAATAAAAGAAAGATGACACCATGCATTTATGATTTCTATGCTGCTCTGCACGTGCTCCAGTTATTAAAACTAGGTAATGCAGCACTATAACCTTTTTTCTGTAGCCCTTCCAAATTTGATTGCTTGCCTTTGATTGCTCTCAGCCTCACTTATAAGAAAGTCGCTTTGGAAAAAAGTGTCTGATAAAGGACTCCATATGAATGTAAATGTATTCACTATTACCGTTTGGTTATATTTTATCCAAAGCACTTTATGGTTGACACCTTGAGTGGCAGAATAGTAGCGTCATTTGTCATTTGTCAACGGTGGTGAAACTAGGGCGACTAGCTGGCTAATGCTTTTACCATCGTCATCGTCAGTCAGTAGTTATTTAGGGACCGTGCTTTTATCTAGAGAATAACATCTAAACTCATGCAATGCTTTATTTTTACTGGAGAGTTACATCACAAAACTTGTAGTTTGAAGGTTGTATTTTCCTGAAAACAAGCCTTGTCTCTTGGGTGCCTCCCTCTTGTCTGATCACAGCGAGACGGTGCTAAGGTAATGCAATGATAGTCACATCCATCTACAAAGGTACGCATTTTCTGGCTGTTCAAGTGGAGTTTTCCGCAGCAACACTCTCTGGTGTTGAGGCAAGAGCCCTGGGTTCCTCTGGTACGTGGATAAACGTGTGGTTTCAGATGAGTTTTAATAACGCTAGCCGACAGACAACAGCTAGACCACAGCCAGGCCGGATTCATTCTGTTGGATTTATGGAAAGACTCTCAAAGCATTCAAGGGGGGATGGCTGTTGTTTCTTGCATGAATATTTCATGAAATCAGCCAAATCACGGCCGCGGCTACAGCTGAAGAATACGACTACAATCCCGCCGACACACTGAGAGAGCGAGGAGAGGGAGAAGAATTGAAAGAATAACAAATCTAGGTTATCAGCAGAAACTTTGGTCAGGGAACTTCAGAGTTCCTCGGGTACATCTGAAGAGATACGGCACATGTAGATGTAAGTGTGTGGGTTTTCCTGTGTGGTTCCTGCCTTAAAATAATAATAATAATAATAATAATAATAATAATAATAATGCACCCTCTACAGTTACAGGAGACTTTTCAGTTTTTCCTTTGCATCTATTATGCATACACTGTATGATTATGATGACGCTACGTCCTCCCACTGCCATCACTGTCATTCCCCCCAATGCGATATAACACGTAGAGAGAGCTTCTCCTAGGCACTAGAGATCACAGTACCAGGAACTAGATAAAGGAGATTAAAGATGGTTGTATTTGTGCTAGTTAGGAGAGCTAGAAATGTTTACTGTAGTGATAGTTACTAGGGGATGGATACCATTGCTATGGAGATACTTACTAGGGGGATAGATATGGTTACTACAGAGATGGGTACTATATATATGGTTACTAGGGGATGGGTTTGGTTTGTACAGAGATGGTTACTAGGGGCTGGTTACTACAGAGATGGTTACTAGGGAATGGATACGGTTACTATAGAGATGGTTACCAGGCGCATGTCCTTGCAGTGGAGTTTGGTGAACCATGTGTTGTACGCCATGGACGCCACAATCACCGCCAAGTCCCTGGAACGAACACACATATACACACACACACACACACACACACACACACACACACACACAAAACCACGCACACAGGCTGTTAGATAAAGAAAAACTCTTGAATTAGCAAAGCATATCTGCTGCAAGCCATTCGATGTCATTGATCCATAAATTTACATTACGGTGAAACTTCTTTCTCCCTAGCCCCTCCCCTGGCCAACGGCAGTTCATCATCATGACAGAGGGGGGAGGGGAACACAACGCACCGGGACACCCTTCTAATCATGTGACTGATGTGGCACCCTGCTGGGGGCTTGGCAGAGGGAGGAGAGGGTGGAGGGGGGGAGAGGGTGATGGAGGGAGAGAGGGGTTGAGGGAGATGCTGGAGGGGGAAGATGGCGATGGAGTATGTAGATGGTGGAGGGGTGGAGGGAAGATTTGGGGAGGGGGAGAGGGCGAAGAGGGGTAAGGGGAGAGGGTGAAGGGGCTAGAGGGTGGTGGAGGGAGAGGGTGGAGAGGGTGGTGGAGGGAGAGGGGGGAGGGGGAGAGATGGAGGGGGAGAGGGTGGTGGAACGGGTGGAGAGACAAGAGGGAGGAAAGGTGGGATGGAGGGGTGTGATGGAAGATGGAGCTGTGTAGTGTTAGGGGTGGGAGGGAGGGAGAGGAGGGGGTGAAGTGGAGAGAGGGTTGGGGACAGGGAGACGCAGGGGTGGGTCCGGGAAGAGTGAAAATGGGGAAGAGAGGCGGGACAGCGACGGAGAGGAGGATCGATGGGTGGGGTCGTTGTTTACTCAATACGACCACGATGAGATTCAGAGTACGGACCCCTGATAGACGCACACACTCACACACACGCCAAATGGCCCGCTGCCTGTGCATAATTGTTTGTGTGTGTGTTGGTTGGGAGAGACAAATGAAAATGGAGTAGAAAGTTGCGAGGGAGGAACCAGAGACTAGAAAGTGAGGAGAAGAGAAAGAGAGAGAGAATATTGAGCGGGAGAGAGTGAGACAGGGCAAGAAAAAGAGCAGAGGAGAGAGAGAGAGAGAGAGAGAGAGAGAGAGAGAGAGAGAGAGAGAGAGAGAGAGAGAGAGAGAGAGAGAGAGAGAGAGAGAGAGAGAGAGAGAGAGAGAGAGAGAGAGAGAGAGAGAGAGAATATAGGAAGAGTTTAGGGATAGGAAGAGAGAAATAAAACATTGGAAGAGATTGAAGGGAAATGGAGGGATAGAAGAAAGGGAGGAGAGGGAAGGATACATAAAATGACAGAGGGATGAGTGTGTGCGTGTGCGTGTATACGTGTGTGTGTGTACTATGAGTCTCCACGGCCCACCCGAAACACTTCCATACACCACCTGACAAGTTGTAGAGGAAGAGGAGGAGGAAGAGGAGGAAGAGGTGGGCGGAGAGCAAGTCGGGGGACGGGTGAAGGGGAGGTTCACAGGAGAAATGTCAGGTGAGGAATGAAATCAGGAGAAAGAATGGATGACAGTGTGCATTTGGGTGTGTGTGTGTGTGTGTGTGTGTGTGTGTGTGTGTGTGCGCTTTACACAAAGAGGGCAGGACTTTAGATCTCAGAGTAAGATGGCTGCAGGCTCCGTTCCTTTAAGCCAACACTACCCTGTCACTCACTCCTACACGGTGTGTGTGTGTGTGTGTGTGTGTGTGTGTGTGTGTGTGTGTGTGTGTGTGCGTCATGATTCATTCCTCATCAACAAGGTTTGAGTTTTGACAGCGGGTCATGCAATTGACCTCTGGCAATGGTGCATGTGTGTGTGAGAGTGAGAGAGTGAGCGAGCAAGCGTGTGAGAGGGAGACGGACAAACGCACACACCGACAGAGACAAAGAGAGACCGAGAGAGAGACTGACAGAGAGAGAGAGACCTAGAGAGAGCACTACTCACAGCTATTTCCATTGGCATTCCAAAGCATCTGGTCATAGTGAAAACACACCAACCCTTTTCCAGCCCCCCCCCCCCCCCAAGGAGTCGACCCAATGACAGGTCCTTTAAATATCCGGAGACCACCTGACGTCTGGAGCGTGACTCAGGTGGAGGGGGAGGGAGGGGGCCGAGGGGGGGAAGAGGTAATGGAAGATGTGTCGCCAATATCAAAAGAGGCAGACAGCCACACAGGAGATGCCTAAAGAAGAGGCAGGCACCGTGTGTGTGTGTGTGTGTGTGTGTGTGTGTGTGTGTGTGTGTGTGTGTGTGTGTGTGTGTGTGTGTGTGTGTGTGTGTGTGTGTGTGTGTGTGTGTGTGCAAACCAGCTGTCTGCAGAGTTCTTTAAGCTAAAAAACACCCAAGCATAACGCTACTTCTCCCAAACCTACTCCTCTCCTCACACACCGGAAAAAACAAGTAACACACACACACACACACACACACACACACACACACACACACACACACACACACACACACACACACACACACACACACACACACACACACACACACACACACACACACACACACACACACAGGCTTACTTACTCTGCTGCTCGGGACACACACAAAGACACATATACACACACACACACACACACACACACACACACAGCGGGGGCCATTTGGGCACATCAGAGACGGAAGAGGAACGTGAAAGTGGGTCGTCAGGGTGAGGGACGGGAGGGCTGGGGTGGGGTGGGGGGCTAGGGAGATCACACTGGAGGGATCAACTGCAGCAGTCAGAGTCAAAAAGAAATGAAACCTAAAATACAAGGGAGAGCAGTGACGGTGGTGGCTGCTAGTGGCTACTGGAGACTGAGAGAGGAAGAGAGAGGGTCACACACAGAGAAACAAAAAGAAAGAGAAGAGGAAGACCGAGAGAAAGACATAGAGGTGCAGACCGGGAGATACAGAACGTGGAAGAGAGACAGACATCCAGACCGGGAGATACAGAACGTGGAAGAGAGACAGACCTCCAGACCGGGAGATACAGAACGTGGAAGAGAGACAGACATCCAGACCGGGAGATAGAGAACGTGGAAGAGAGACAGACCTCCAGACCGGGAGATACAGAACGTGGAAGAGAGACAGACCTCCAGACCGGGAGATACAGAACGTGGAAGAGAGACAGACATCCAGACCCGGAGATACAGAACGTGGAAGAGAGACAGACATCCAGACCGGGAGATACAGAACGTGGAAGAGAGACAGACATCCAGACCCGGAGATACAGAACGTGGAAGAGAGACAGACCTCCAGACCGGGAGATACAGAACGTGGAAGAGAGACAGACCTCCAGACCGGGAGATACAGAACGTGGAAGAGAGACAGACATCCAGACCGGGAGATACAGAACGTGGAAGAGAGACAGACATCCAGACCGGGAGATACAGAATGTGGAAGAGAGACAGACATCCAGACCGGGAGATACAGAACGTGGAAGAGAGACAGACATCCAGACCGGGAGATACAGAGCGTGGAAGAGAGACAGACATCCAGACCAGGAGAAACAAAGAGAGAAAGAGGATGAGAAAGAAAGAGAGACACACAGAGATAGTGACAAAGAGACAGAGACAGAGAGTGCGAGGGCGAGAGAGTGTGAGAGAGAGAGAGACACACATACAGACAAAGAGAGCGGGAGCGAGAGAGTGTGAGCGACAGGGAACGAGAGAAAGAGACAAAGCGAGAGACGAACAGAGAGGTTGGCAACGTAAGGAAAGGATGAGCGGAGCCAGAGGTGTGTGTGTGTGTGTGGGGGGGGGGGGGGGGGGGGGGACTCGTCAGCAGCGCAGGCTTGCAGGCGGTGATGGTTCACACGGAGGCCAACGCTCCGTCTCCCACATGGTGGTCCCCTACGGGCCCCCCCCCCCCCCCCCTCACTCTCGACTTAAAAACAGAATGTGTAATTAAAAGCCCTCTTTCCTCTTCCCTTCATCTTGTCCAAACATTTTGTTGACACTAAAGCTCCCCAAATAGGTGCGTTTGTTTTGACATCCTGGGACTTCAAGCTGGCAGGTGGGTGAGGAAGAGCAGAACAACAAACACATCTTTGTTGTTATTTCCTCCGAAGTTTATCTACATAAAATCCGCGTCGGCGGCCTTTTGAACACGAACAACCACACAGAAATAGATGCTTTTAAGTGTTTAACCATGCTGGCAGCAAGTCAATCAGAAAACGATCAATAATGTCTACTCCATACCAATATTATGGTCCATTTATCCCGCAAGAAAATATGAAGTGATGTATTCATCCAAACGTGGCATTTCCTGCAGTGTCCAATAATATTCAAAAAGACCAAAATGTCAGGCTTTAGTCTGCAAAGGTCAGCCTCGCGTGTCTGTGTCTATGCGTGTGTGTGTGTGTGTCTGGGTCTACGCGTGTGTGTTTGTGTGAACGAGTGTGTGTGTGTGTGTGTGTGTGTGTGTGTGTGTGTGTGTGTGTGTGTGTGTGTGTGTGTGTGTGTGTGTGTGTGTGTGTGTGTGTGTGTGTGTGTGTGTGTGTGTGTGTGTGTGTGTGTGTGTGTGTGTGTGTGTGTGTGTGTGTGTGTGTGTGTGTGTGTGTGTGTGGTGTGTGCACGCAGGTGAGCCAGGGCTGAATGTGCGCGTTTATAAAGAAAACAAAATGGTGCGGTGATCCATCCGAGGTCGTCACGGCAACGGATAAGAGCTGACATGGCGGTTTGTAGCCGCGGGGTATAGCGCTGCGCTAGGTACATTTTAAAAAGGGAATGAAAGAGCCGAGTAGAGTATAGGAAGAGAAGGCCTTGTAAGGCCCGCACTTTGAGGAGAGTGAGATGACGCTGGCCCACTCCATTGTAGCCGTTACGAGCCACTTTGCCCAAAGCGATTATAATAACATGATTCAGGTGCAGATAAGGGTCATTAAGGAGCACATTAGGGTCAGGGCACCTTCTTCAACTATGGTGGGGGTGGGTGGGTGGGTGGGTGGGGGGGTGGAGGGGGGAGATCAAACACGGTACCTTTCAAAACACAGACAGCTTAGTGGCTAGAGTGCTTGACTCCCAGCCGCAAGGTTCCGGGTTCGAACCCCGAAGCTGCTCGTGTTGCGTGAACGCTGGCTTCAATCTCACCGAGTTCCGCGGCGCTGAACTCCTAAACGTAACGCTCCTCAAGAGGTTACGAACTCCTCAAACTTAAAGTACGCTCGTCTCAATCCTCCTACCCCAAACATGCCTAGTCTCTGCATCCCCTGATGCTGAGACAATAGGACACCCCCCCCCCCACCCACCCCCTTCCCCCCCACTTCCTGGTGCATCTTCAGGCGACGGAGGAAGTGCAGCGGGACGTTTTTATGAAAGGCTCCACCGGCAGCGAAGTGGAGAAGCGGTTCTGGAACCGCTGTGGGGGACACAGAGCCGCGTGTGTCTGCCTCCTCTGACGGGCGGAGACAAGCCTGCTCATGTGTAAACAAAGCCCTGACTAGACACCGATACGACAGAGGAAGGGTGGAGACGGAGAGGGTGGAGGAACAAGTGTTCCTCCACCAAACGGAGACAGTAACACAAATGAGATTTGAGAAGATGGATAAGTATGAAGGTAGAAAGGTGGCGCGTGTGTGTGTGTGTGTGTGTGTGTGTGTGTGTGTGTGTGTGTGTGTGTGTGTGTGTGTGTGTGTGTGTGTGTGTGTGTGTGTGTGTGTGTGTGTGTGTGTGGTTATGCAATAGCGTGGGATATCCACCAGGAGAAGAAAAAGGGAGCATGAAAGCGTGGGATAAAGACGACTGACAGCTGACAGGGTGTATCAGCCGGGACTGGCTGTCAGCCAGCATCAGGACAGAGGACGCTGGGGGAAGAACTACCTGAGTCCCCTGCCTTCACAGAGGCCTAAAGCAATGAGCATGAAGACGTTCAAGTTGTCATGTATAAGAGTAGAGGTAGGAAGACAAATCAGTTAATATAGGTTATGAATATTATAATGTATTATCTGTATAATGTTTTAATAATTGTATATTTTATAATAATTGT
Organism: Lota lota; assembly: GCA_026745465.1. NCBI lineage: Eukaryota > Metazoa > Chordata > Actinopteri > Gadiformes > Lotidae > Lota > Lota lota. Next base: position 8,002 of record JACYXH010000288.1, on the reverse strand, counting down.
AATGTATTTCATAGTTAGTGATAGTGTTGTATTCGTAATAAGTTATCCAATGGGAGGTTTTATGGGTAGTATTGCATCAGTGGAAATTGGTCCCGACAGTGGTGTTAATGTTTGCGTCGATAATAATCTGAATTTGTACACAGCCTCCAACATGAACCGAGAGATTCAAATGTCCTCCGATGGCACCGGCGAGTGACATTTATTTTTCAGTCGGTGGAACGCTTAACACTCGAAAATGTTTGGCACTGGTGTCGGGAGTAATTACTTTTAGGATGAAATACTGATCAGACTGTATTTTCAAATCGTGAAAAACTCACAGGCCAATTACCTGTCTCCCGGGATATATATACAGAAGGTCATCTCTGACCCAAAGGTGTTTACAAATTAATTTATTCATTTATGTATTTTCAAAAGGTCTGCCTTGTCCAGTGACTCCGGGATTTGCGTCACGCCGTTTATTTGGCTAATGATGTTAACCCAGACACATTTTTGTTGTAGCGTTGATTAGCGACAAGGACAGTGGCGCTTTATAGCTCTATTAAGTCCGCTAGCAGGCTCCCTCTAGCTGCTAATGGGAACTAACTGTGAGGGATGGATAAAGCTAGCAAATCATTGTGGATAGAGAATGGCACGTCCACCTGTCTCAATATCATGACCCTGAAAACAAAGCACTTTCCCTGTCATTTCTTTCTTGTTTCCGGGAAGTTGATAGTATTTATAAGCCCATTTCTGTGTATTACGAACCGTCATCGATGACATCAAAATGGCCAATCGACAAACAAAACGCTTGTCCGTCGTGAACAGACCGGGAGTCAAGGCGTGGAAGAGAGTTACCGGCTGTCGAGGTGGCTGAAATCCAACAGGTTGAACTCTCGGTTGTCCTGAGAGTGGTAGATCGTGTCGACATCCTGAGTGGAGGAATAAAACAGACAAACACACAGCGAGAGCAGAGAGAGAGAGCAGAGGGAGACAGAATAGATTAAAGAAGCACTTGAGAGACATAGGGCGGACAGATGAGACTCACAACAGGGATCAAAAGACTGATTGATCAGGGTGAAAGGGGCGCGCTCCCGCCACAGCCTTGATAAAAGCCCCACGCGCTAAACGGGGTCTCTTCTAGATTAGAGGAGTGAGGAGGTGTTCTGTGACGCGTGGCTCACCCACTGCACCTCCTCCTTGCAGCCGATCCCGTTGTAGTCGCACAGCGCCGCGTAGGTCTCAGAGAAACCCCCTGGAGGAGGGAGGAGGAGGAAGAGGAGTGGGAAGAGAGGAGGAGGAGGGATGTGGAGGAATGGGAAGAAAGGAGGAGGAGGGACGCGGAGGAATGGGAGGAGAGGACGAGGAGGAGGAGCGACGAGGAGGCGTGACGAAGAGGAGTGGGAAGAGGAGGAGAAGGAAGGATACGAGAAATGGGACGAGAGGACAAGGAAGAGAAGGAGGAGTGGGAAGAGGAAGAGGAGGATGAGGAGCAGGAAGAGAAGAGGAGGAGGAGTGGGTAGAAGAGGAGGGAGGGAGGAGGAGTGGGAAGAGAGGAGGAGGAAGAGCAAAGAAAGAGGAGGAGGAGGACAGAGTAATGGAGAAGGAGTGCAGGAGAATGGTGGGCGTGAAAAGAAGAGAGAGGAGGGGAGGAGAAGATAAGGCGAGGAGGATCAAAGGAGGAGGGAATGAGACGAGACAGAGATGAGAAGGAAGAGGACAGCAAGAGACGACAAGAATGGGGATACGAGTAGAAGAGACGATGAAGGGATGAGATGGAGAGAATAGGAGAATGAAAACAGGCCAAAGTTCCAAAGGAATCCCGCGAGCGGAGATTTCCCGTACACATCCAGGTGAGATTAAAGTGTTTACCGTGAAAGATCTGGTTGGATAACCGAATAATAATATCAGAGAGCAAATCGGACAACAATCTTTATCCTTCGTCCTAGTTCACATCTGTCTTCCAGAAGAACTTGACAAGAGTAAAATAAAAGTGAAATACACTTTTCTTTAAAAGGTATAGTTTATGTTTTGTATGCGGCAGGGACAGCATACCGACTAGGGGCGTTTGACTCCCAGTCGGAAAAAGGTTCCGGGTTCGATCCCCGATGCCAGCAGGCTACCTGTAGGCAACCAAGGGCGGGTGAGCCAACTGCCCTTGCAGCTGGCTTTTCACCTGCATCTGCATTCACAGTGAGTCGCTTTGGACAAAACGCAGCTCCCGGTGCGTGCGTGCGGCGTTGAGTAAGGCAGCTCACCGCAGGTTTTTTGGGCCTCTAGCGATGAATCAGAAGTAGGCGAAAACTTGTGAACGCCGTCTGCCACATCTCCCTCTGCTCGACATATAGGAGGCCTGAGAGAGAGAGAGAGAGAGAGAGAGAGAGAGAGAGAGAGAGAGAGAGAGAGAGAGAGAGACTTCTTTACTTGCGTCAACTTAAAGAATCCTTTTGAATTAAGAGAGGAAAGACACCGCCAGATCTCATTAACATCAAAATCCAGAATGGGAAAAAACTCGATTTCCTTTGCCCATAACAGGCAGGCAAAGAGCACCCGCATGTCAAGTTGAAATGTCGAACCAAAAAACTAACTCAAAGGGATATTATATTAAAAGAGCCGAAGCTACTTGTTTTCCAACTTTAATAGATATGCAACCTTCATCACATATCAATAATACCTCCTCCCACATCCTGATCACATTTTATCTCTTACTCCTTCTTTATTACATTTTTGTCCTTATAATTCATATATTAAACTTTGTCTATGCCTCAATCTATTTTCCTTCAGTAATAACTTCTTCAAAATGACCTCAAAGACTGAGCACAATAGGGAGCTAACCACATAAACAACTACAGCAACCGCAGGTTTGTTCTCTCTCTCAATATAATGCTTATGTGTACATGTGTTTGCTTGCTAATATATTTAATATAAGATTAACTGTATTGACCCCAGACAGGAAGTGAAGGTGTCACAGCAGACAGTACAGGACAGAATTAGGAATCAGAACTCAATGAATAACTTTGCATGCGTGTGTACCGACATAGAAACACCGAGAAATTGGTTTCATTTAACTAGTCCCTACGTAACTCCCAACATGATTCAACCTTCTGTTTAAATGAATTCCGTGTTTGGAATTCATCAAGTCTTTTCTGATGGTAGACCTTGACAACGAACTGAATATCTCTCTCTCTCTCTCCGAGGAGAGGTGGTTTATTCTGCTTATACCACAGTAACCAACAATGACTAGATCTGCGTGACTTTCATCTAGAACGTTAGTGGGTTTTCTTTATCGAATTAAATCAGCTGAAATTTAAATATTCTTCTGCGATGCTCGGAGCACATTGTTTTTGCATTGCCAAGGAAACATCTGGTCGATAGCTCTGTTTGACCGTTGTTTTAGATGTTGGATTTGTAGTGCATTGATTTGGAACCGTCTAAAGGCAGGGACGGGTATAGTCCTGTTATTGAAAAGCAATGGACACTCTTACTATATACGTTACTGACCAATCAGAATCTAGTTTTCAACACTGCTTATAAGTAAGGGATAGATTACAGCGAGCCGGTCTTTTGTAAAATAAAACCTGACGAGAGTGGAAGTGTCTTTTATCAACCTGAAGGGGTTTATTTTGCAATTATAATCGGCATGCAGTACATTATCCCACTTATTCCATTGCTATTTACTAAAGAAATCAATCATTTGACGAAAAAAAAAAAAAAGATTGCATTGATTTAACAATTATTTTATTGCCTCCACATTAAAAATAGTCAGTATTCATAGCATCGGTCTGCTATGCAGAAATAACAGACCGCTGAATGAAGAATCGAGTATTCATCAAAGCCATGCAATAAATAAATTGAAGTAGTTATATTTGTAGTAGCAAATGAATATACACCTCCTCAAAAGAGCAGAGACGACCGCATGGACCCATTCCTACATATGTTCGGTTATCCTGTCTGCTTTCCACGTCCCTCTCCGGGCAACACAGCCCTACTTAATCCTATTTGGCAGATAAATGAAAAACACAACACCTCACCATATCCCTGACCTTAATCCCCCACACACCCAGCGTTATCTACCCCCTGATCCGGTCCCAGGGGCGGGTGTGTATATTCATGTCTATCTCACCTCCCGTCTACTGTAACTAACAAGGTATCCCCCCCCCCCCCCCCCCTTCCCATTTCATCCTGCTGTCTCCCTCTGTATCCTTCACCCGTACTGCTTACACTTCCACAAATTACTAACATGGCATCTAATCTCCCACAATCATCCTCCTCTTCCCCCCCCCCCACCCAATCACTCACAAGGTATCCCATCTTTTCAGCCCCATTCTTCTGATTGTAACCCTCCCCCCTCTCCCATCCTCCTCACCCCTACACCATACTGTATGGTTTGTGTACCTCACCAACATGTTACACCATCTTCTAACCCCCCCCCACCCTTCTGATTTCACCCCTCACCCCCACCCATCTTCTATACCGCATGTGTTCCATCACCCCCCCCCCCCCCCCCCCCCCCCCCCCCCCCCCCCCCCCCCCCCCCCCCCCATCCGTCCCTCTATCCGTTCCGTTTAAACGTTCTCGCTGAAAGCAATCAGCTCTTAATGGAGAGCAGGCGCACTGGGAGATGATGGGCCGAGGAGAGAGCAGCACACAGGTCAATAGACAGCGGGCCACGGCCCATCCTGTGGCTGCCCCCACCCCAGAGAGAGAGAGAGAGACGGGGCAAGGGGGAGGGAGGAAGGGAGAGAGGACCGGAGGGAATGAGCGCGACGGAAGGATACAGAGACGGCGAGAGGGACAAAGAAAGGGAGAGAAGGTAGAGAGGGATTCAAGGGGAGGTAGAGATGCAGAGCTAGGGAAATAGAAATAGAGAGAGAGAGAGAGAGAGAGAGAGAGAGAGAGAGAGAGAGAGAGGAGAGAGAGAGAGAGAGAGAGAGAGAGAGAGAGAGAGAGAGAGAGAGAGAGAGAGAGAGAGAGAGAGAGAGAGAGAGAGAGAGAGAGAGAGAGAGAAGAGAGAGAGAAAGAAAGAAAGAAAGAAAGAAAGAAAGAAAGAAAGAAAGAAAGAAAGAAAGAAAAGAAAGAAAGAAAGAAAGAAAGAAAGAAAGAAAGAAAGAAAGAAAGAAAGAAAGAAAGAAAGAAAGAAAGAAAGAAAGAAAGAAAGAAAGAAAGAAAGAAAGAAAGAAAGAAAGAAAGAAAGAAAGAGAGAGAGAGAGAGAGAGAGAGATTAAACAGGAAGGACAGAAGAGAGTCAATGTCACTTGCCGCACCAGGTTTTGGAGTGGCACTTGCACTTCGCTCACGTTCTGCGCGTTCCACACTCCAGGACTTTTCAAAATGTGGGAGAACAACAACTTGTAAGACTGGGGTTTTTATCAGCGGCCTTTTGACTGAACGCCACAACTTGTAAAGACACGGTAACGAAGAGGGTTTCGACCGTGCGTCGTAGGTCAACGTGCAATGAAGCGCGCGGCACAACAACAACAATCACTGTCTCCTTCAATTCAGAACAAGGTCAATTCTCGCCGGGCACAAAGTCAATATTGACCCAATCTCAGGGCGAGAGGCACCGCATCACCCAGACAAAAACCAAACGCCGCGGGGGGGGGGGGGGGGGGGGGGGGGGGGGGGGGGGGTGGGGGTGGGGAGTCGATTTCGAGGGGAGAGAACTGGGAGGACGAGCCAACGGGTTTGTTGGACTGACATTGACGGGTCGGGGCTCATCCCAATCCTGGCAGCGGAGCACGGCTTTACACCTGGGTCTGCTCCCACCTCGCGCTGCTCGACATCTCACGCAGTCGATCGGAGTCCGTCATGTTGACATTTACACACACGCACTGCATTTTCACATTTTACGTAACGTCCTGTCTTGCCCTGTATATATATATAAAAAAATATTATCCTTCTGCATTTACATTTTATATCTACTGCTCGTGCATCGAGAATGATACGTTTCTGTGTTTTTTTGGTTGTTCTTCTGTACATTATAAAATAGAAATCGTATTACGGGTCCATATTGGTGCTACTGTGACTACCGCATTCCCCATCTGGGATTAATGAAGACCATTTTATCTTAATGGAGAAGAGACAGGGTTTCTTCGCACGGAGAGAAGCGCACACGTTTACAGAGGTGTTGAGAGAGTGCATCATAAAGAGAGAGAGGGGAAGGGAGGGTTTCTACAGAGCTGGTGAAGACATGGTGAACAGAGAGGGAGTGTGTTTCTTACGCTGTAGTCTTGCAACAAAAAAAAACAGCAGACTAGCTCAAATCTGGGTGAACGGAGCGTGTCACTTTGTTTTGCTTCATATTTGTCCCAGCCAATCGTGTTGCAGGAGGCGGGAATTTGCAAGCAGGTCATTTGTCAGCCGACACAAACTTGGCCAGCAGTAGTCAAACCTTTCCCAGGGGGAGGACGACACCCTGTCCAGACACCAACGTTCTTTGAAAAAAGGGTCCTGTAAAGGTTTCAAAGCAACGCCGTGTGGACTGGTTACGGTAGAGCTACATTTATTCAAATCCTCACCTGAAAGCTGCATCCACTCGCGCGAATGAGCATCTCTTCGGTAGAACATCGCCATAAGGAACCAGGAAACACAGGTGTAACTCCGCCCCTTTACGTTCTTTGTTTCCGGGCCCAGCCCCCCCCCCCCCCCCCCCCCCCCCCCCCCCCCCCCCCCCCCCCCCCCACCCCCCCCCCCCCCCCCCCCCCCCCCCCCCCCCCCCCCCCCCCCCCCCCCAGGAGATCTGCGTTAACAGAGCGGGACGGCTGGGTAGTCCGATTACTCACGCGTAGATGGAGTTGTTGAAGACTCGGGAGAGGGCGTAGTTGATGTGGCCGACCGTGTGCTCCACCTGCTCCTGGCTCTGGAGCCTCAGGGAGTACGTGGTCTTGTCCGTGTCGATCACCACCTGCACCGGGACGGGGACAGAGGTCAGAGGTCACGGGTGACCCGTGGCCACGATTACAGCACACATGCCGTGCTTTGCCAGCGCAGAAAACGCCCCATAATTTAGCCATCAATTTTGAGTGCTATTGAATTACGATTAAATATTGATCGGTTCATAAAGTGGAGTCAGTTGAGGACAGGCGGTAGTCTAATGGCTGGGGTGTTCGACTCCCAGCAGAAAGGTTGTGGGGTCGAACCCCGACGTCCTCAGCCGACCTGTAGGCATCCTTGAGCAAGACGGCTGAATCCCCAACCTGTTCGTGAATGACCTGCAGCTAAAAAAAGAAGTCCCTATTGATAAAACGTGTCCGCTAATTGACTAGATAATAGATTGAGTTAGCATTTAGCAGGGAGTTAGTTAGTAGAGTGGCATTGTCAAGTCAACTATCATTTAGAAGAGGGCGCAGAGTATAGATGAGTTAGTTAGCGGTTAGTTAATGACCAAGGGAAGTGAATTTGGTTATCATTTAGAAGAGGGAGCAGAGTATAGATGAGTTAGTTAGCGGTTAGTTAATGACCAAGGGAAGTGAATTTGGTTATCATTTAGAAGAGGGAGCAGAGTATAGATGAGTTAGTTAGCGGTTAGTTAATGACCAAGGGAAGTGAATTTGGTTATCATTTAGAAGAGGGAGCAGAGTATAGATGAGTTAGTTAGCGGTTAGTTAATGACCAAGGGAAGTGAATTTGGTTATCATTTAGAAGAGGGAGCAGAGTATAGATGAGTTAGTTAGCGGTTAGTTAATGACCAAGGGAAGTGAATTTGGTTATCATTTAGAAGAGGGAGCAGAGTATAGATGAGTTAGTTAGCAGTTGGTTAATGACCAAGGCAAGTGAATTCGGTTAGCATTTAGTAGAGCGAGCAGAGTATAGATTGACTAAGCAGTTTGTCAAGTGAATTGAGTTTCCGATAAGTGACTGAACAGCAGGTGAACCCTGGAGTTGCTTGCGGTTTGTCGTGCGTACCTGGAACTCTGGAAATGTGTTCATTGCTCGGATCTCCAGGAAATTGAACGTGACCTCCACCTGAACGAAAGATCGAAAGAAAAGAAAATGAAATATATTTCTGGCTGAGGAGAAAAACCCA